>JAANDH010000410.1:276403-381480 GCA_011799765.1 Nymphaea thermarum
ATTCTCATTCACATTTCATTCACATACATTTCATTCAAATACTTTACATTTCATTAACTTCAGTGAATTAACAGTTCCTGTGGGTGCAACACAGGCACGTGCACACCATGGGCGGCCTACAGCCGAGAGACAACCCCCATGGTGGCCCATAACAGTATGGATCCATTTCATCTGCTGCAGCGGTAGAGCACTCATCCTTGGCTGCGTGAAGTCCAAGGTGAGACACTCAGCCTTCCCTAGGACACCCAGGTTGGGAAGGTGGGAGCCCACGCTCCAAGCACAACACACAACAGTACCCTGGGGCCTTGCACCGCCTGCGCTCCGACAGGCGAGACCAGTGGCAAAACAAAGAGGGGACGTCTCCCAATCACATAGTCACATCCCACTGGTCTCTCATCTTTTAATCATTCTTTATTAACATTAGATTAACACATTCACAATTAACTGGCTAGCTCATGAGGTTGGTACACTTCTCGAGTGTACCCACACCTCGAATTGCCTCCACACGAGGTCTATACATACAATACAGTCATTGCTAGCCGTCATACGATCCGGGTAAAACTACCCTCTTTTTCATCCATTTGCATCATTGGCTATGGAAATGCATATGCAACAACATACACATTCATATCAATCATAAGATCAATCCTCACATCAATCACATATTTGAAAAACTTAGCCAATCCACAGAGAGTAGTCTCGATCTGCAGTTGGCTCGTAGCTGTCCTATGCAGTTATCATTCTATGATGCTTTCTAATGCATAATTGGGGTCGAGGAGACACTCGACTCGATACCCCGCCTCATCTGTCCTAAACAGATCTCCATTCTAGCATGCACATGCAAATGCGTAATATTTTCAAATCAAATGACTAACAGTCTTTCTAAACCATTCATATCATATAAGTAACATGCATACACTCATTCACAAAACAGTCAATCATTCAACACCACAATCCTAGGATTCCCCTAATCCTAGGAGTACACAATCACCCACATCAGTCACATCTTTCAAACTTTGCGCAACCACGTCGAGTAATCTCGATCCGTGATTGGATCGTAGTTGTCCTAAGCAATTGTCATTCTATGATGCTCTCTATTGCACAATCGGGGTCGAGGAGACACTCAATTCGATACCCCACCTCATCTGTCCTAACTAGTTATTAATTCTAGCATGCACATGCATTTGCGTAGTCATTTAACAAAAACAAAACTAATCACATACCTTCAATCCTATGCATACATTCATTCAATCACATTACAATCATTTAATCACTGTATACATTCATACAATCACACTACAATCATTCAATCACTGCATACATTCATTCAGTCACATTCCAATTCGAGGATCCAATGGTCCTAGAACACACATTCACAAATTGGCCACAGGCAGGGATTAGCCTGGAATGCCGCCATACCTGTCGCGCTTCCACAAACAAAACTACAACCTGCGTTGCTCAAAGTCTACTTGATGTGCCCGGTGTACCTGCAACCACAGTCAAAAGATAAGTTCTCTATTCGCATCGCTATATAACATATACAAATCTGAAAATGCCATCATCGAGGCTTGTCTTCGCCTCAAATGGGTGTCGACCCACGAAGCCCTCACAAGGTCTCTCCTCAGCCCTAGAGGTTACCTCCAAATCTTAAGCTTCGCACTATCGATTTGAATCGATCACTATTCCATTCTCTCTTGCTTCCTCTTCCCTCCTAACATACAACCCACGTTGACAAAGGCACTCCCAAGCGTGCACAAGAACGGTCCTATAGCACTCCACAACATCACAATCTCTACCATGCTTCCCTATTGCTTCGAAAATTAACCCATCATGCTTAAAAGAACAACATAGACATGAATCAATACTTCTCCAACGTAACCCTACACTTTCCCCAAAAAGCGAGGCCACTAACATGCCTCCTAAATCATCGATTCTACCTTCTAGCATGCTCAAACAATAATTATACATGCTTTAGTAGGTAATATTCATTAATTTGAGCTTGATTAGGTATCGCTCACCCCAAAACAAGCGTCCAAACTGCTGCAATGCCTCAAACAGCCACATCAAACGTCCAATCGATCCCCAAACCACAAAAAAATCATGCCAAGCCTCCACCACCAACACCCAACTTGCTGGTAAGAGGGGAAAAGTAGACTCCCCTAGATACAAACCATTCAAACGACAAGATACAATGAGAATTCGCAACATGGAAAAGAAATTAAAGGTCTGCCGTGAGAGGAAGGCAGTTGGCAAGGCAAAAAGAAGGGTTCGGTTGAGGGATGCATCACACGGGTAGGGAGAGGGAGCAGTCAAATGGGAAAAAGAAACGGCAGTGGGTGTGAGGGCGTGAGAGAAGGGAGGAGAAGACGTGAGAAGGAGGAGAAGGCATGAGAGCATAGGGTTCTGACGGAGAGGAAAAACCGAGCAGACGGGGGGTGGAAATAGGACTACGTTGGAGGGAGAAGGAGAAGAATGAAGAGGGAAGAAGAAAGAAGAGGTTAGGGCTTACCGGAATACCACCGCCGGCGCCGCTACCACCTCCGTCGCCGCCGCCGCTCCAGCCACAGCCACACCGACCGCCACTTCTCCTTCTCTGCGCTCGCACGGGAGACCACCAGCAGAACGACGAAAGAGGAAAAGGGCAAGGCGAGGGAGAAAGGGGCCTCGCGTCGGGCTTCTACTCGACAGAGGGGAACGGGTCCGGGTCTCGATCTGACCCGACCTGAAAAACAAACGAGCATTACAATGTGGCTTTCGGTATGGTAGACCTCTAATTGTTTTTGTGCACATTTGTGGCTTTCACTATAATAACATGTCTTGTTTTATATTGTCAATTAATATGCTTGTGTTTTTTTTTCAAATGTGCCCCTTCCCATGAGCAATTTGGCTACAATCCATGGACATTGTGACCTCATTTAACACCTCTTGTCAGAAAATATTAAGTATAGACATGCATGATAGATGATGCATTTCTTATGTCATAATGTGGTGGAAAACAAAAACTAGCACACTACATTTTACATATAGTGGATGAATGCATGCATACCACTTGGGTGTAGAGGAGCTCATAGCCTAGGTTCTAAATACTTCCAAAAGTGTGAGATAATTTTTGAAGAATTATAACTTCTGTTTTGTAAGCTAATCCATGATGATGGCAGGAAACTTGCATGTGCACGTCACCATTCACTAGAAGCTGCACTTTTTCTAATGTTGATAAATTCACCGTAGTGTCTTCAATATTGTTGGTTGCTATATTAATCAATTATTCAGTCCATTGATTTTTTTCTTAGTTACTTAAAATGATGATATTTGAACTACATAACTATTATCCTGTAAGAGGTCATTCCATCGAAATATAATCCATTGAATCATGTAAAGACTCACTCCTAAAAAGGGAAAGTTTTTAGAATACACATTAAGTTTTGGCAACATCAAAACAAACTCAAGGTTCTGATGTTGTTAAAGATGCATATAAGTTTTGACCCCGCCCCCGCTCTCTTTTATTGGATAATAGAAAAAGTGAATTGTATGTCTATGTCAAGTTTGCATCTAAGTGGCAAGGACATGTCAAAAATGGTGCTGCATCAGCATCAATGCAGGTGCGGGTGAATCCACACCTTGACATGGTAACAGACTTGGTTTGCTGTAGACCGTACTCTCTCTTGTTTTCTCTTGTTTTTTGCTTTTTTTCCTCTCCATCTTCTCTCTCTTGCCCCTGTTTTCTCTCTTTTACCTCTTTTTTCCCCTCTCTTTTAAGAGAGAGTTTTCTTTTCAAAGGACGAGAAACTTGACATCCTTTTTAAAGGACATCATATTTTATTAGTCTACATTTTAATTTTTTTAGTGAAGATTACAGACTTGCTCATCCTTTGTAAAGGATGATTAAGGTTGTTGGCTGCTCTCCATTAAGGAGGACGATCGTGCCTCTCATCCTTTTATTAGTTTATTTGAAATTTGAATGAGCTTAGCATAACCTTGATAAAAAAAATTAAAAATGCAATAAACCATCAAACTTTAGTGACTTATGTACCAGATTATATATGTATGCCCTCGCTACAGCTGCACCCATATATATATTTTTTGGGAACCGGCCGCATACCGCAACAACACAGGCAGCCTGCACCTATGTGACATAGGTTTGCATTAAGTGGCACAACAAAAGCAACCTACAAAAATAAACTGTCATATGGTCAAGATTTTATGAGAAACAAGAACAGAAGCTGCAAATACTAAACATTTGATTGAGAGAATAACTGAGGCTAGTCTTTCGCTTATTGAATCGCTTGGTAGCTGCATAGTTGAAGATAAGGAAGAAAAAAAAAAAAACAGAACTGATAACTTAAAAGGCTGTAAGGTTTAAACATCATTAGTTGACCTTGAATATGAGGAACCAAGGTTAAACGGATCAAAATGTCTTTTGTTAATCAATGGTGCAAAAATTTAGGTGTGTTTTCAACAGTATAAATGTTTTATATTTGCTTTTAATCTTCATCGGTAGTTTAAAGTGCATTTCGGAATTTCCTTTATGAATTCTGCATTTGTATTGGTACATGCTGCACAAACTTCATTCATTAGTCTATATTTTTAGAATATGAGCTTTTGCAAAAACTGAGTATGTAACATATAATGCATTTTTCTATTCATAAAAGGATGTATTTTTATAAAATGAGGGACTCAATCAAGTTAATATTTCTTGATTAATTAATATAGGTGCTTGGATTATACGATTGGTCTGGCAACAACCCATTGCCCCCTGAGATATGGCTTCTTCCTACCTTCCTTCCTATTCATCCAGGTAATGGTCAATTGTTATTGGTAATTTCACTTGGTTATTGAAGATATAAACCCTTTTTTCCCCGGATCTAGTTGTCATTACAGTTAGGCAATGGATGTTGATCATTGAATAGCATTCCCTGCACACACTACTGCACAAGAAGATATCTCCCAAAAAGATAGTTTTCCTCATTCCCAAAACTGAAATTCGGTTCTTGTAAAAGCTAGAGCCTCATTTGATCGCTACCAACTATTGATAATTGCTCAACTTTTTTGAGGTGTGACATTTGTGAATTGGTTTCCCCATGTCAATAGTCTATCCTTTTACCTTTTGAATTTCGTGGGTCAAATTAATACTCATTGTCAATGCGTAAGCACTGTTATCTTGATGGAGATTATTGATTACATTTTTTTGATGAGTAACAATCTAATCCATTCTATCTTAGTCTTATTGAGAGACTTACTTTTGCATAACCACGTAGTAAATTAGGTTTCACAATAAGTGCTTTCATCTTTCTAAATATTTGTAGATAACATAATGCTCATAAAGTAGATTTGTCTAGTGTTCATAATATGTATTTTGAGTAAATACTTATCACATACTGACTTAATGTAACTTCTAGGAAAAACCCATAGTAATATCACAAAAGTCCAAACTTGCACCAACATGAGCATAAGGGAGAAGCAGGTAGCACTGTGTCAGACAACATTCCAGGATAACATGGAACAAAAATAGTGTAGAGTCAGTATATTTGTTTGTGTTAAAGATTAATAGTAGTAACTGAGTAAAATTGCATAGTTATTTTCTCCTATAGCTAAGGCTGTTGTTCACCCATATGCTTAAGTAATTATTCAATATTCATCCTTTTTGTGTCTACTTTAATAGAATGCCTTTGCTAACTACAATAGCCACATGTTCTAGTTATACCATCTGCATTAATTCTCCTAGTTTTACGAAAGTTGTTTCTGTTATTATGAACATTATAAAATTGTGTGGTTTCTGGTTACAATATTGGTGCTCCTTTTGTTGCTTATTTTTTTGAAGTCTCCCACCCTTTTGAAGTATCGTCACTATTTTGTTTTCTTTTATGGAAATATTTCCATAGGGTTTATTACCAAATAAAGATTCATGATGAACAGGTCTAAAACCATGCAACAACAATCTCTACAATACTAAAAAATTATAAACTCACAAAGTCAATAATGGTTCTTCACAATAAGCACATAAAAGCACAACAAAAGGAATAAAAGGTTAATTATGCATTTCACCAAAATTGCTGAGGAAGCATAGAATTTTGAATATTGTAGAAAGCCCTTTATTTCTACAGATTCTCCAGCACGTCTATTTGGAGTTGTTGGGCCACTTGAACCAAGGTCGAGGTTTCAAATTGACCTTAAAAGTTTGAAAAAAATAAGTAGTACAAAAATTACGAATGATGATAAATATATATCCATTATATATCTATCTAATATGCATATAAAAAAGTGTATATAAACCTATACAATGTGTGTGTATATATATATATACACACACACAAAATTGCATGTCCATTAGACACTTGGACATGAATAAAGATACACACCCTCACTGCCTTGGTTCTTATGTCATTTTTTTAAAAAGGGAGGACACTTAATCACCTTTTCAAAAGGATGACCAGGACATATTCCCTTTTTTATGATGACCAATGTTTTCATTTTTAAATGAAAACCTTGGTTATCCTTTAGAAAAAGAACAGTCCTTTACTATTTTTAAAATATTTTTACCAGAGAGAGAGAAATTCATGTGTGACTGGATTTAAAGGAGGAAGAATGATAGGAGAGGAAATGGAGGGAAAAAGAAAGAGAAAAAGAAAAATAAAGAGTTAGAGAGAGAAAGAAGAGTGGAAAAAGAAAAGGAGAGAAAAGAAAGAGAGCAAGTGGACACACATATCAAAAACTTCACCTTTTAAAACTAAAGAATCAAAGGAGCATGTTGGTGTTAGTGTCTAACAGGGCCTACCACTGAGATTTAGATTTAAGAAGTATCCATGCAACACCATGCATATTTGTATAGGTCCTAACACCATCCATCAAAACACCAACAATCAAACCTATGGTATTATTATGAAAAGCTTGTAGAGAAGATAGTTGAACCTCAAGGAGAATGATGCCTGGGCGAAGAAATATGAGGGTCTGATAGCTACCTATTTTTCAATATATATATATATATACATGTATATATGTATGTATATATACACACATAGAAGAGGATTCAGATCTGCTCCTTATCAGTTTCTACCGCATGAATGGCTAGATAGGTGGATTCCCTTTTGCTTTTAATTCTTTCCTCTCCTCTCTCTTTCTCACTGGGCTGGAGGGGATGTTCTGCTAGAGAGAGAGAGAGAGAGTTTTAGAGAAGGTGAGATGAAAGGAAAAAAATGACTATCTAAAACACACACCAATGCTTGTTCTTTTGAAGATGAGATGAAAGGAAAAAGAAAAAAGGAAAAAGATCATGACTATCTTACACAGACACACAAATGCTTGCTACTTTGTCTTCACCTTGCTTCTATTAGGATTTAAATTCTCATCTTAGTGCCTTCATACGCTTTAGCTGGTCATAGGTATGCCGTGCAGCATTAGGAGGACATCAATCCATATGGCAGTCCACCCAAGCATTGTTGAGTTATCACTTTAGTTCTCCAAAATTGCTAGATCAAGGTAGCTCTAGATTTTGGAAATATACTTTCGTTTTTCCTAACCCAGCATCTACTTTTGTTAGGCAATAAAAGACCACATTTGCATGTGATATACCCAAGGAACTTAACTTGCTCATATCGTAATTCATACCTAGAGCACCATATTTGGGCACATTTGATTTTTTTATCCTCAGCTTAATAGCATCCTGTTCAGTAGAGGGTTTGTGCAGGCCAAGGCAACACATTAAATCAACTTAACCCTTTATCTATTAGCATATAACATTGTTTCATTAGTTTTCCTTATTTCGATATCCTATCTAGTTTGTAACATTGCATATCAAAACCAACCGTGGAATGGACTGACCGCAAGTTTGATTTCTGCTTGAGCTAGCAACCCTTCAATTCCATGGGAAGGATATCAAAGAACTTGCATAACTTTCTAGTCTTTGACAAATTATTCCTCCTTACTTTCTATATCAAGACAAATCAGATGGTATGAGGTATCCTTGAGAGAGTTACCTGTAATGCTTTGACAGCCAATATTAATTTGCTGTCATATAATTTTTAGTGCATAAGTTGAGGGATAACAGAGTAGGCTAAAAATAATAATTTTATTTCTCTATCTAAAGTAACATAATCTTTATGAACCCCTCTAAAATGACTAATTTGTCTTTGAAATTCTATCCATTGATTATAGGTAATTTTGGGAAATACTCAACGCACACTGAGTTATCTCCCAGGGGAGCTGACATCACTCGAAAAATCTATGATGTTATCAGGTCTGAATTTGCCCATGGTCCTCAACCATCACACTTGGAGGGGGAACCAGATCATGCCTTGGGCCATGGCATTTTGCCGTGGTCCTCGTCCAAGCCAATCAAGCCAGGGTACCTGCCCTAGGCTTAGTTGTAATGTGGGAGAGGGATTTCTAGTCAGAAAGGAGGACGCAATGACCACACTCATTTGACTAGTTATCAAGAAGCACATGTCTCTGCAAAATTGAAAGTGCATGTTTGGATTTTTTTTTTTTTAATTAGATGGACTCATGTCCAATGCAAGGAAGTTAGTAACCAGAAATATAAGAACTGAGACTACTGAAAGCCCGATGGATGATGGCTGCAACTAGTCACCGTTCGTTAACATGCAAGTTCAAATTATCAATAAACTTTATAATTAATTCACAAATATTTTTGAAAGCATGTCTCAATCGAATTTCAAAATCAACTTTGGGAAAAGTTTTACTCATCAAGTTCTGAGGAGGAATGTCAATCATACAGTACATTACCTCTCTTATCACCTATGCCTATTACTCACTACCACAACCATACAACACTCACTTGATTTTATCCCAAATGGTGGAATAGTAGCTTGAAGTGATTAACCTATCACATGAGGTATCTAGTTCGTTTCTAGGATGGCCCAAATGTGTTAGGGAAAAGAATAATAAAAGCATCTGGCCCTTCATGCATGCACAGATTTCCACCTAATTTTGTTTATTTTCAAATTTTCTATTATTGTTTCACAAAAAATCGGTCATCCTTGGTGGATCCACATGGCCTGAAGGCTAATTATAATTAAAAAAAAACGGCTTCTTTTGCTTGTATTATTTTATTGTAACAAACAAACATTGATAAAAAAAATAAGAAAAAAATAGGATGTTCCATCCAATTATAAGCATTTCAAGCTAGCAGAAAAAAAGAAAAAGGAACTGATGAACAAGCTTAGAATTAGTTTTGGAAAAAGAAAATAATCTAATAATAAAGAAGAAAAAAAGCCATTGGATGCACATCCTACAATGGAAACATAATTGACATGAGGATTTCTCTAGTGATTATTTTTTTATATGTTTGTTCATGCAGAAAAATTGTGGTGTCACTGTCGCATGGTCTACACACCCATGAGCTACTTGTATGGAAATAGATTTGTTGGCCCTATCACAGAAACAGTCTTAGAACTACGCAAAGAGCTTCTTCCTCTACCATATGATCAAGTAGATTGGAATAAAGCACGAAGTTTATGTGCAAAGGTTGGTGAATGCATATTGACCATTACACTAATGCATTCTTAACAGGAGGGTTGTTTGCTGAACCAAATAGCATGAGTGCCCTGCTTCAGGACTTATAATGCCATTCTTTACCTCTGGCTCATTTTAGCTAGCTTTTTGCTAAGTGTATTTTTTGATTAATGATTTTCTGCATCGAATTTATATATATACACACACATATGTACATATATATGTATGTAAGAGCGTGTGTGTATGTTTATACATGCATATATACATATAATATATATACACATATACATATGTATTTATGTATGTATATAGTCATATGGCCTTTCCATCAACCTGAAGCTGTTTTTGATAAGTTAAGCTGTATTGATGGACTTGAGCATTCAAAAATCTACAATTTAGGAAAGAGGAAAAATTGTCAAATTCTAATCTATAGATTGATTTGGGAAATGAGTTCATTAACCATCTTGAGATTGTTAGCTCGTAAAGTATAAGAAAACCTTCATGGTATTTTTAGTGAATCCTATAATTTTGGATATCCTAAGTTCATTTAAGTCATCAAAACCAGCTTTCGAACAAATCACATCATTTTCATTATATTTGGTGACACATCTACAGATATTTTGTCTAGTGTGTGTCACTTAACTTCTTCAGTTCTCTGAAGTTGTTTTTGTGGTGCCAAATGGTAAACTAGAAGTGCCCAAACTATAGCATTTGAAAAACAAAGTTTGAAAGTTCAAAGTACAGATTGGGTTCTAAATAATCAAGACATCAACAACTTAAATATGTTGGCTGATAAAAACCAACCCATACATCATATTGTTATAATTTCTTTTTTGAATATTACAGTCTCGGATAATCTTCATTCATATATGGCATTAGATTTATAAGAAAAAACTTTAATGCATTGGAAAGAACATACACCTCCTTGAATGTCACTATAATTGGAAGGGGCAAACACCTGGATGTCTTTATATATGTCTGTGCACATGTGCTTGTACCTCTATTTATAGGATTCTAAACTATTATATTTCTTGCGAACAAAATGTCATTTTTAATTTTATTACTATTGTCATAAAGATGGTCAAATCTGCAACGTAGTGGTGGAAAGAACATCATATTCACACAAACCAGCAAGTTTTTTTATGGAATTTATCTTTATCAGAAATAGTGTTCCCATACCAAGGAAATCTAAGAGGCAACTCCATGACAGTTAAGGAACCTTTTTTCCAATTGTGGAGTTCTTTCTTGAGTTACATCATTCATAACTTGGACATTTGTGAACAAATAGTAGTAGGATTATCTATAACTCTTTAGCTGATGTTTGGCACTCTAACAAGCACCTCTTGTGAGGAGTTAATTAACCAATATTTGCTTCATCATGCTTCATTCGTAATACATCATTTTGGATTATGAGCATCTGTAATTTATTGAACCATTGTCAACTCTGTCTTCCTATCTGATGAACTCAGTTGGCATTTTAATTGACAAATCAAAATAGCCGACAAACTATAGCTATTATAAAGGCAATAATTTGTTTTTCCAAGGATGGTTGAACTGTTGTTTTAGAAAATAATTGATAGAGAAAATTAGAGGGAAACATGGAGGAGAACCATTCACATCCATGTCAAGAAATGATGAATGAGGGTACATTGAGAGAAAACAAATAATGGGTAGTGCAACGACATGAAAAAGGACAAGTACAAACGTGATATATGCATATATCTGGGTCATATTTGACATGTGAGACATATTTGATTCAAATATGATGTGATATATATGTCTACTCTAGATCTCTGCAAAAGGAAAAATGGCCATAAATGATCAGGTTTAAAATATGATGTGATAAATATGTTTGCTTCAGATCTGTGACAATTAAGAAATTGCAAGCTTGCTGTCTCGGTTTGCTCAACCGCAACATGAGGAAGAAGAGAATACAAGAGAGAAAGGGGATTTCTTCAGCAGTATAATGGCAAAATCAAGGGTTCTAGGCATTCTAATCATATTAATAATAAAGATGTGAATTTAAAGGACTTAAAAAATGCAAGAGTAAATAATAAAACAACAAGCTTGTCAATCTAGATCGGATCAAGATCCAAAGCAGAAAGACACATATATACATGTGCCTTTCCAAACCTCTTTGTCCCTTAAGTTGTACATGGTCTTAATCCATGAACAACTACCTTTGGGCATGCAAAATCTATCAGCATTTCTGCATCTTTGCATTTCATTGGTTTGAACCCCATCATTTATAACTTGTATTTTCTATCTAACTCTTTGTTTTTTACTTAATACTCATATTTTTGCTCTAGGAGGATCAGTACTACCAGGATCCACTTATACAAAATGTTCTTTGGGCAGCACTTCACAAGATTGTGGAACCATTCCTAAGGCATTGGCCTGGGTCTGTCTTAAGAGAGAAGGCTTTACAGACAGTGATGCAACATATACACTATGAGGATGAAAATACTCAATATGTTTGCATTGGTGCAGTGAACAAGGTTTGTTTAAATATGTTATGCTTGTTGCTATTCCTTGAACGTGGCTTTATGGAGACATATTACCTGTGAAAGAAATAAAATGAAAGAGCCATGTTGATTGATGTAGTGTTTGTTATAAATATGAAGATTCAAACCAACATCTCTCTTCAATATAAAACAAAGGGAGAGCAGAAAGATGGAGGCTACAAACAGTCACAAAATTCCAACTCTCACCATGACCTTATCTCTTGGCATTATAAAGTAAAAGACCTCCATGAAGGATGATTAGGTCCCCTATCAAGTAATAATGAATACAATAATACAGAATATAGAATAAGTTATGTCTGCACCCAAGATTCACACTAGATCTGAATCTATGTTATATTAACAGCCTTCCTCAAGTTGTACAAGGTTTTAATCATGAACAACTTGCCTTAAAGAACCAAAACATATGCTTCAAAATTAAAGGCATCACAGCAGCTGATGGCGACAAAAGACATCAGGTCACTATAACGTTATATCTCAAGAGAAAGTAAAAGATAAAGCAGGGAAAATTGTTCTGAAATTCTCATAATTTTAGAATTTTGTTATTTGTGACCGAACAAGGAAGGGTGCTTTTTCCTGTTTTAAGTTCAACGGTCCTTGACAAAAAATTTCTATTTGTCCCCAACTTGTCATAATTTATAATTTTGTTATTTGTGAGTGAACAAAGGAGGGCTGCTTCCTCCTGTATTAATTAAGTAGTTAATGACATAAATTTTTTAATATTGATGCATGTTCAATAAGGAATACACAAACCTGACAGGAAACCACTCACATTTTGTCAATACATCTTGGGCAATGCTTGCACTACTTAGTGCTGGACAGGTACGACTTATTTTTCAGACCAAGTAAAGTTTTTGTTTTCTGATGGCTGATTGTTCTGGAAGCATGTCAATTCTACATTTATAGGTAATTGAAGAACAACCTTATTCTCTTGATCTACAGTTTAGGACATAGTTTTCTAGCTGAGTTTATTGTTATAACATTATGTTCTCCATGCATCTATACTATGTATGTGCCATTGACCTATCTACTTATGTTTAAAATTTGATGTAATGAGAGTTATATGTAGATGTAGCAAGTTTTCTCTTGTGGTTCTACTGATGTAAAGACATGTTAATTGTTTTTTACTTTTACCTAACATTTTTTTGTGCATCACGTTTCTTACTTTAAGGGCCAATTTTAAGTTCACCTATTCTAGAGGCAAGTCATCTTTTTGGCTTTCTATCATAGGGCTCATAGGGCTAGTATAATAGATGCTGTAAGAAAAGGTGAAGCTTCTTAATGAAGCCATCTTAGCATAAATCTTGGAGTTATCTTTGGCTTAGCAATTTATCTAGATTCATTTTTTTAATAGATGAACTTATATGTAGCAGTCACTTTAGAAGCATAGTGAAGGATCTATGGTATCGGAATGTTAAGATCTGACTTTTTCTTTCAAATGTTTTGGAGGTAAGTGAACGAAATATCTAAGGCCTTATATGGGGACTGGCTATACATACTGTTCTATGTATGACACAAGTATACCGAAAAAAAAAAAGATCTTTTTTGCTTATAGTCTATATCACACACTTATGGTACCCTAACGACCCGATACAGTACCAACACGCTGCTGGGCATGGTCAAAATTGTACCAGGTTTGATCATTTCCTAGAACTGTATCCATCCATTTTAAGACTGGGTCAAAATTTACAGTCGTTTTGAGTGTGGATTTAGGGTTTTTTTTTACTGTTACCGTGTATGTACCATGGTTACCATGCAAATGCCATGGCTATGAATACTATTTAATACTATAATAATGAAGGTTAACTGTATATTTAGTTTTGTAATAATGAAGGTCAACTATATATTTAATGTCATTATAATGAAAGCTAAGCAAAAAGAGGCATAACAAAGGTGGGAGAGAGAGAGAGAGAGAACCCAATTACCGAACCTTAAGTCGCAGTATATAAAACTGTATCAATGAGGCGATGTAACGAAAAATTTCTGTATCTTGACTTCTAAAAACTTTCAGTATAGCTTAAGAATAAAATTTCCATCATAAACTCTAAACAGTATACAGTAGTTATATATATACATATGTATATATATATATATATATAGACACACACACACATGTACTCCCGTACCCAAGATTTTTGAAAATGCTTTGTATCCTCACCTATGTGACATCGCTGATAATGAATTTGATTGTTTAGCTTATTGTTGTCAATTGGTATCGTATGATATGTATGTCACTTTTTTATTTTACGATACGATATACAACCAATGTCGCAAATATGTGGTGTATCGTATATGTTTGGTGTAGTTGGATACAGGTCAAATCTTTGATTGTTTCGTGGAATCAGCCATGATTTATTTTGTTAATTTTCCTTATTATTTTAATTTAAAGAATTTGAACCTTGAGCCGTCAATGACTCAATTTGACTTTTAGAAGCATTTCCCAGAAGATAGCATGTTTGACCCAATCTGTAGGATTGAGCAATGCATAATAGGTCAGATATTTCATGAGTTTTACTAATCATATGTAATTTGTAAGCATATATGCTGTTACGAACGGCTACTACACAATTAATGTGCCAAACAGATCTAAGCACCGAAAAGGTATTGTAAAGTACACGTGCTTTAAACTTAATAAGAACATTATTGGCTATGTTGGTATGTATAAATGATTAAATTCTATAATAAACATTGTCTATAAATTTCTTTTTGGCAATATATGAATGACTATTGGCATTCTTTAAAAGATAGTAAATGGGTATCAAAATAAACAAGTTTTTGTTATGCATGACTTATACTGCTATGTGTCTATTAATGGTCATAAAATGTTTTTCTTCATAGGGACTTCTATATAAAAAAAAAAGCCTTGAAAACTCTAATTTCTTGAATGGAATCAGCGACAATTTTCCTTTTACTGATTTTTTTATTTTTCCTATTTTTCATTTATTTTCTGATTTTTGAATTAAAAAATAATTTTACAATATGTTTATGATATGATGTAATACTTTATGACATAGCGTGTCTATTAGCTTGACTGATACAGGTTATGATATGCTTTTTACAACATTGGTTTAGATAACCCATTTAAACTTCAAAATGGAAAAGAAAAGTATAGTAGTGGACAATGATTATGGCAGCTATGGTCCTTGTGGTTGAGTAGCAAAAATTGGTAGTGGGAATGACGATATAAGACAATCAATCAATCAAATACTCTGACCTGCTGTGCTGATGAGCAGACAGGACGTCTTTCTTTTGAGTGGTACAACAACCTTCCATTGTGTGAGACAGCTAATCTTAACAATGCAAAACAGATAAAGGCATGAAGGGTCCAAATGCCCCCAAGTAATATACACTGGATCAGATCTAGGTGAAATTCCAAACATACAAAATAGCACATCATAAAAACCCCCCTCAATCTGATATGCCTCTGTGTCATGCTCAGCTTGCTTTTAAGGAAACAAAAATCTCCTTATGTGAACTCTTGGCTGAACAAATATGCAACTTGATTTGTCTGGCGTGTGCTGCTATGAATCCCATGCCTCTCCATTAGTCCCATTGTTTGATTCTACAATTTGATCCAAACAAAAGAGTTTAACAATAAAAAAATACATTGTTTACAAAAATATATTCAATATTTTCTTGTCTAAAATCATAATTATTTTGGGGGGTGGGGGAGGGGAGGGAAATATGTTTGCTGAAGATAAATTGGTCAGGAAATTTCTATACCACTATGTTGAGAGTTATTGTCGTGAGGGGTTTATTAGAAAAGTAGTGGTCAATGGAGGTCTTGTCAATAGTTTTATCTTATTTGGTGGACTTATTATGTAATTCTCTATGCCGACCATCATCTTTATTCACTTGAGGTTAGGTCTAATCTAATTGATATCTTTTATTCTTCAAACTTGTTGCAACCTGGTATCAGAGAATGGGAAAATTAGGGAAAGATTTCATTATCTCCATAGATTTGCAGCAATTGGCTGGATTGGAATTCTAGAAAATTATTTGAACATATTTGACAGTAAAACCAAATTGAGTGTGTTAATTTCAAGAATAAAGAATTTACGAATATAAAAAACTTTAGATCATATATAACTTTTCTAAGCTTTCATATAGAAGTAGACTGCCATTACATTCTTGACATGACACAAATTGGAGTTATGTCTTTCATTAATGTTTCTTCAAAAGATCAAGTAGCTGATGTGTTCAGAAAGTGACTTCCAATTGCTAAATAAATAACATGTTGTACCGAACTGAACATGATTGACATCAATGCACCACAGCTTGAGGGGGAGTATTGAGAGTTATTATCTAAAGTGGTTTATTAGACAACTAGTAGTGGTTGTAGGAGGTACTTTTTAATAATTTTATCTTACTTGGTGGACTTATTATGAAATTTTTTGTATGGACCATAATTGTTATTAATATGAGATTAGGGCTAATTTAATTGTTTCTTTGTTCTCCTCCAAACCTGTTGCAAACACTAGTTATCAGATGGACATTAAAGAGTTCTAATTTCCTGCCTATTTTTTGGAGTTCACTTGGTAGTCTTGCATTTGCTTATTTGGATAATAGTTGCTTTCCTAAGGAATGACTAGTTAATTCTCTTTTCGTTTTTTTCTCTTCTTTTTTTTTTTCTCTTCCCACCACTAAACTCTACTCATGTCCTTTATTTTCCTAACCACCAATATACTTTGACATTTAATTACTTGATAACTAGCAAATTTCTTTTGGAGTTAGGCTGAGAGAGATCCAAAACCTCTGCATCATGCAGCAAGAGTGTTAATTAATGGCCAAATGGACAATGGGGATTTCCCCCAGCAGGTATGTATTCCCATGGACTTTCACCATCATTTATCTGCCAAGGCTTTGTGCATAAGTAGGGCTTCACATGAGCTGAATCGAGCTTGAGATGAGCTCAACTCAACTCAAAAAAATGTGAGCATGACCTCGGCTTGAACTCATAAAACATACTCGAGCTCAACTTGACAATGCAACATCGAGTTCGAGCTCAATTCACTTCATTTGATTTTTTTATGTTAAGTATGTCTCATTTCTTTTAACTCATTAATTTGTCTAACTCGGTTAGTTGCTATTCATTTAACTGTTCTATCATTATATTTCATCATCCATTATGTAGTTCAGCTGAGTCGAGTTCCTACAATACAAACTCGACTGATTAACATTTCAAGCATACATTTGAACTGGGGATCAGCTTGTTTATAAGTGTCTCAATTTCAAGTCGAGTTCTGATGATTGAAGTTGAGTCAAGCTCGAGCTGGTTTGACTCATTGTGCAGCCCTATTCAAAAGCTTTCTCATATGTATATATATGGGTGATTGATTCGTAATCTTCTTGCATAATGAAATGCCATATTGCAATGTGATATGCTTTTGTCTATGTATTCTCACATATTCTATCTATTCCTTATATGTTTTTTTTATTGTTAGGAAATTATGGGTGCTACCAACAGATACTGCATGGTCAGTTATTCTGCATACAGGAATGTATTCCCAATATGGGCCATGGGGGAGTATCGCAAACACATGCTTTCAGCCTTCTAAAATTATTTCTATTATAGCTTCTTGTTGAGTAATACTCCGAGTCAGGATCCATGTTTCCACCTTCACACAGTTGTATTACAAAAGCTATGTACTAAGCAAATCTGTAATAAGGTGTAGACAACTCTACTAGATGGATGGAATTCTATAAAGGGTATTTCACAATTTTTCCTGATAACAATGGATTATGATAAAGATTACTTTCGCCCTACCTGTGACATGCAAATCATATAGAACAGTATGTCACCATCATTTTGATCCACTTTAACATTTTCCTGCCTTAGTTTGGAATATATGTCTCGTTGCCTTTATAAGTACCTCCAAGTTTGTGTATTCTGGTGGAACACCCTAATTCTATTACTAACACTTGTTTATTTAGGTGAAATACAAAAAGGGGATTGTCTCACTCCTCTTCCCATTTTTTTTAGATACTTGGTTTTGAATTCACTCTCCATGCATAGTTGGATTTAGCAAGTTTCCATTTTTACCAATTTGAGCTCCTACTTTGTTGAATGCATGTTTTCAGATCCTTTCTTTCAAAAGCTCCATCTCTCCTATATCTCCATCAGATTGTTTTTCTCCTCTTTTTACGGTTTGAACTTGTAGTTGTGTAGATAAGATTCCCACACTAGTTATTCTAGATCTATCTTTAAAGCTAGATCTATCTTTAAAGCTCGTATCTCCAAAAGGAGTGAAATTTGTGTTGCTTTTATACAAGCAACAAAATATGTATTCATCCTACTCAGTGCATCTACTACCTTGTTAACATTACTTGGGTGATAATTAATTGTGCAATGATAATCTTTAATTACTTCTAACCATAATCTTTAATTACTTATAGCCCCCTTCTTTATCTCATTTTCAACTCCTTCTGACTAAGTAAGTACTTTAAACTTTTATGATCAGTTATATCTGACACTTTTCACCATACAAGTGATGTTTCCAAATCTTCAAAGTGAAGACCACAACTGCCAATTCTAAATCATGTATAGCATATTTTTCATTTATGCCTTCTTAGTTGTCGGGATGCATAAGCAATCACCTTATCATTATGCATTAAAGCACAAATAACCCCTTATGAGAAGCATCACTGTACATTACGAACCCCATTCCTTCTTCAGGCAAAGCAAGTACTAGGCTAGATGCATGTTTTTGTTTCAGTTTTTCAAAACTTTTCTCATAAGCCGAATACCTCTCCAACTTAACATTCTTTCTGGTCAACCAATTAAAGGAGAGGCAATAACAAAAAAAATCTTTTATAAACCTTCTATAATATCCGGCTAACCCAAGAAGCTACGAATTTTTGTAGGAGAATTAGGTCTCTCCCAATTAAGAACTTGCTCTACCTTCAATGGATATACAATTGATGCCTTCACCTGAATAACATGCCACAAAACGGTGACCTTATCCAACCAAAATATACACTTGCTAAACTTAGCATATAATTATTTGCTCTTAGCAATGATAAGGTAATCCTAAGGTGGTTTTTATGTTCCTCCTTAGTTCTTGAATAGATGATAATATCATCTTCGAAAACAACTATGAACTGATCCAGATAGGGTTTAAATACCCTATTTATGAAGTCCCTAAAGGCTGCAAAGGCGTACAAGAAATTCATAATCTAACATTCATAAGATGGTACCAGATCTCAAATCAATTTGGAAAACACACAAGCACCCTTAAGTTGATCAAGCAGATCATCAGTGTGAGGAAGAAGGTACTTGTAGTGTATGCTCACCTTATTCAATTGTCTATAATCTATACATAATCTCAGACTGTCATCCTTCTTCTTCACAAACAACACAGGTGCACCCCATGATGACATGCTAGTTTGAATAAATTTCTTTTCCACCAACTTTTGCAATTGAACTTTCAAGTTTTTCAACTCAGTTGGAGCCATTTTGTAAGGAATGATAGCAATAGCTTGAGTTCCCAGCATAAGTTAAATAGCAAATTTGACTTCGCGATTAGGTAGTAATCTAGGTAATTCTTTTGGAAATACATCTAGGAACTCACAAATAATGGGAATATCTTCCATTCTCTGCTTAGGAGTCGGGGTATCAATCAATAAAGTCATGAAGGTCTCAAACCCTTCACAATCATTGTCCAGGCTATATGAAAAAAAATCAGAGACATAGGCAAAATTTTGCATTCCCCTTGAAATACTGCTTCAACATCATTTGTTATAGAAAAGTTGGCTTCTTTTCTGCTACAATCTACCATGGTATGATACTTAGCTAAATGATTAATGCCTAGAAACATTTCAAATTCTTGAATTTGCATGGGTATCAAGTCTGCCATGGTATGAAATCCACCCCATAAAAGGGTACAGGTATAATATACTATTTTGACCTCTATTATGTCTCCCAATGTTGTAGATACTGCTAAATGTGGATACAAAACCCTATTGTTGTTTTAAGGATGTGGCAGCATTATATGATACAAAACATAGTTGGGTACTTGATCAATAAGCACATAAACCTCCCTACTGAAAAGAAAACATTTACCTGGAATCACATCGGGAGATGCCCCAACTTCATGAACTAACATAGTCAAAATTCACCATCAACCTCAAGTTGCACCTCCTCATCCTTGGCTAAGTTGTCTTGAATTGGATTGGATCGTCTAGTCAGACCCATAGTAGATGCACTCCCAACTCCTAAAGACTAAGCCCCCACTATGCATTTCTGAAGTGAAGGACAATCTCTTCTAATGTGCCCTATCTATGCACATCATAACAACCTTGGAACCCTTGCTCAGATTCCCCTGGATGTCTACACCCACATGTTTAACAGGGCTCTATGGATCATGATGACCCCGAAGTCGATCATATTCCTAAAGTAGTATAATAGCCTCCCTTGCTCATAGAATAGTTACTTCTCCTCTGACTAGTTGATGCAGAACCACCATTGGCATTGATATGGCCACTATGATTTGTGTGGTAGACTAGTTCTATTGCTTGATACTAGCCCAACCTCACTCTTACCCTTGTACAGACGCTCAGCTTCTTTTTCTTCATGTATAACTGACTCTGCTCATCACGCTGGCTTTGCCAACCATGTAAACACTCCATACACTACTATGGCCACTTGCCTTTGAATCTCAAGGTTCATTCCTTGTTCAAATTGCTTACATATTTTTGCCTCACCCAAGGTCAATCCAGTAAGATAATTTAACATTCTAGTAAATTTTTGTTCATACTCATCAACTGATGTAATACCCTGCTTGAGCTAAAAGAATTCTTGCATCTAGTTCTCCAGATAAGTAGTTGGGTAATACCTTTCTTCAAATTTGCACAAAAGTCAGCCCATGTTATTTCATTCTAATTCAAGAACTTACAAGATCCCACCAAGCCTCTGCTGCATCCTGCAACAGAAACATGGTGCAGTCAAGCTTATCATCATATAAGCTATGTAAATATTCAAATATCTTCTTCATCTGATGTAACCGTGATTCTACTGTTGTTAGATCTTCCACATCAGTGAATGGCTTTGCACCCAACTTACGAGTGCGTTCCAACTCCTCAAATTTGTTGCCTTGGTTTCTAGATGTTGTTCTTGATGAGCTCATTGAGGCATTCTCACCGAATGGCTAGCTTGTGGTCCCTCAACTCCATGGCCACGACCCTGACCTCTATTACAAGGCAACATCTTCCTATAAATCAAGCCATTCGGTATGAGTTCCTATCATAATATGCATGCATGCTTCTAACTTTTAAAATTCTAAACTTGTGCCCTGATATCAAATTCTCACCCATTGCTCTAGGAGATGTGGAGAAAACAGTAACTTTATAGCACAATTCAAAATCTAACAACCACTAGGATAAACTTTTGACTTATAAAATTGTTAAAATGAGCACAATGTGAATATAACAGATACTTTTTACATGATATGCAATGCATAATTAAGAACATGGCTCTAACTTCTACCTATCACACTGGGAACCCAGAGGTTCAAATGTAATGATGTCTAGCTGCCTGGTCACAACTCCTAGCTTGCTCAACTGAAAAAGAAAAAGTTCAAAGGTGAGTCCTACTGACTTAATGAGCGTCATGTAATAAATTGATAATCATATAAAACAAATACGACTACAACAATTAAGAGATGTCTTGGCATATGAAACTTTCAAGTATAATGAACTTTCTCATATCACTTTCTTACTTATGTTCCCTCTTTAACCTCAAGAGAGACTTGCTCTCCTTCCTCCTTCATGGAATCTTGCAATTAGTGACCATCTTTTTTTTTAATAGAGGAGTTGCCCCTCACCCTTTGCAGGCTACTCTTGGTCACCCCCTTCAAGCAGCCCTTGCGGTCAACCACAATAGGGACTTGCTGAAAAATTTTATTAAAACCCTCATCAACTTGTTTTTCTCATTTCATAACACTCAAATCATTAATTATATCATAACTAGACATGTAAAATAGCATTGTGCCAACAATCTATTGCATACTAAAACATAACCCTCAATGCCATAGCAGTTTAAACAAACAAGCACACATGCTTTAAAAAAATTATAGCAAAATCTGCTCACCGAACAACAAAACACTATTTAGAACGTTCTTTGGCCACGTCCTTGGGTGCATTTTTGTAATCCATCCCACCTAAACAAATAGACAATAGATGCAATTATAACCTATCAAACATGCTATCCAAACAAGAATAACACATACAAGACTTGGAAAACCCCCTTCTTATCCTCAGTTTAACCTTAATTTGAATAAGCTTCTAGTCTAAAATGAAATTTGGATGACCTAATATATGCTCTAGCCATTATTTGATTAGGGCTAGAGATATGCTCTATAGTTGTGATTCAAAACTTTAAGTTGGATGCCCTAAAACTAGCCATATTTCTTTTCCACTAAAGGATCAAACAGAGTATTGGCTTAAAACTAGATTATTTCCAAATAAGGTCATGTGAACAAATGGAAGAGAAGTTTTTGAATAAATATTTTTCCTATAGTTGGAAGATGTTTCTGCTAAAGAACGATGATGAGGCATGAGACTTATTTGAAATGTTAAGTTAGAAGTTCCTTCACGATATCCACCTCTAGGACCAAGCGGAACATCTCAATGGGCTAGAAGAAAGGTGTACCAAAGTTAAAATGCTCATTGTAAGGTTGGACCAATTAGTTTAAGGCCCTTGGTGCAACAGGTATGTGCAAGCTGGATAAACTTCATAGCGTTGTATAATTCAGAGCAGAAATACCATGAACTTGTTCAAAAGCAAGTTCAATTAAACCAAGTTCACTCTAACACCAAGAGGACCCAGTTTCCAATGACTGCAACTCTGGTTGGCGATCCACAATTTTTCAAGTTGAAATCTATAGATACATGCACTTGCAACTTCCGATAACTAGGCTATGCGTAACACCTACAGCCAAACCTATGCTTGGTCTAGCTTATCCAATTCTTAAGAGAACCTTAGCAACCTTTTTTTTTTAACAGAATGGCATTGGCTAATTGAAGGAATAATCACTCTTTAAATGAACCTGACATACTTTGTGGAACATTGTTGTTAAAATTTTACGGAAATTGTGTTATTCAAATTGCATTTGTTTCTTTCTAACCATAGCTGAAACCTGTTGGAAGTTGAGAACCTTAATTGGCAGTAATATCACAGCCTCAAAGCACTTTTATGGAGTTACATCTGTGGAAATTTTTCCTACCAATGGGATCTTGTTTGAATTTTTCCACATGTTGGAGAATGCACATGATCGCGAGTCTTCAAAAATCTCAAGTGCAATTTTATTTTTCTGGTGTCACATTTTGATCTTGATTTATAAAAATACTTGTGTTATTTTATTGATTAAATGAGTCTTCTGCACTTTTAGGTTATTTTCTACATCTTTTTTGCCTCACAGCTAGACATAGCAAGCTCATAGTGTATATGATGGCTCAACTGCAGGTAGTGCAATACCTCCATATAAGCACAGACACAAAACATTGAATAGTAAACCTAGTAGACGAACGAAAAGATAGTTGCATATGTTTTTGTGCAAGCATCCAAACATATTGTTTTTCTTTATGTAACCACATTTTTGCAACAGTAAAGGGATCTATAACTTTAACATTTTTACCTGAAGAAATTTTATTCTATACATGCATTGTCTCAAAAAGCATTTTTGAAATTTTTCATTGGCACTTTCTATGTTTTCGACATTCAAAGTTAATAAAACTATATGTATTCAAATTTAGTTTTACAGTTGAACTTTTGAAGCAATTTTTGTTTCACTATTGGATGTTGGGAAATTTAATTTTCTGTTACTCTTCTTTCATGTTATTTCCATGACCTTGGATGTAGCATCACTAAAAATTATCTATGACAAAGTGAATCTTATTTTTAATGTAGATACTTCGTGACACAAATTGGTACATAGTAACACAAATCAATGCTACTGATATCAAGCAGCCTGTGACATGTACTTTGTGTATGCAAAGTTAGAGATGTGTTGTAAAACAAGGTGGGAGACCAAACTACTCCTTTTAGAGTGTGACTTTGAAAAGGAAGTTCATGAAAACCTAGACAAAGAGGTGATGCATTTTTTTTTTTCACAAAAAAAAAACTAGGTTAATGCATTTTTAGTTGATTACGCAATAACTCAGCCACAACCATAATTGCATTAAATTGGTCATAAAAATTATCAAGTGTTGCCATGGCATTGGCCAACCACCTTTACCTCATTTAGTGCTCATTAAAAACATAATGGACCTTGTTCCACTAAAACATAGACTCGAAACATTGAGCTGCCTTAGGGCTCTTCTAACCTAAAGTTAGGAGTTTGATTGCCAAAAAGCACATCGTATATGTTCCTAGTAAAGTCATATAAACAACAAGACAACATAAAAACAGATGATGGGGAGCACATATGTTCCTAAACAAACAGAAATGCGTGAAGGCATAAAAATGATGATGAATAGCACACTGTTACTTATAATGTATTATTAGACCTAAAATAAGTTTTTACCTCAACCTTCACTTATTTAATTAATTTGGGCACCATTTTGACTTGCTTATGCCACTTACTTTGGAACAATATGAATTACCACCTTGAATTTATGGTGATCTACAACAACATAAAAATTTCCATCCATCTAGTAGAATTGTCTAGGCATCAATACAAATATTTTTTTGGTTACAAACTGCCAGAATGCTAAGAATAGGGGCATAGAGCCAAAAACAAAGGAACACTTAACTGAAAGTTCTACTGACATTATTCCATTAAGAAGATAAGAGCCCATGTGTGTGATACTCTCCCATGGCCCAAATTGGGAATATATTCCTTTACGCAGAGTACATGATCATGGAATGTTTGATGCCTACACCCATAATTTCCTAAACAATGACAAAAATCAATAAGTAAGGATCATGAAGTAATAAATATGTAATTGCATTCAAGATGCTGGTATAAGTGGAAGGATTAAGCAACATGGTAATGTGCATGTCATTTCATAAGAAGCTTAAGAATTATCACCAACTCAAATGCAAATGAGAAAGCATGAAAGGAGAAAAGGTTTGATAAACAAATTCTAGAAATTAAAAGCTCATGATATGGCATACCTATTGTGGGAAATCACCATTATCCATTTGACCATTAACTAATACTTTTGCTGCACGATGCAATCGCTCTAGATCTCTCTCAACCTATACATAAAGTATTTAAATTTAATAGAACAGAAAGAACGTAGCATCATTTTAATAGTGAACAGGGTATAGGACAAACAATTCTCACTACAAGTTGTTCAGACTGTACTAAGAATTAAATCTTCTTGCTTTCACAAGCAAAGTTATTCATTTGCATCTGGCAGGAACCCTCAATCAATGGATGGAAGATCACTTTTGTGAAAATCAGTGATTACTAGATCCTGGGTCTAGATGGAGATGAAGGAGGTAGAAACTACGAATGGAGAGGATTCTCTTCAAATTGAACTGGTGGAGAGCAAGCAATGTTTGGTAATATCTTATGCTTATCTAGTTGTAATAAAAATCCCCTTCACCTATTCAGCGATTGGTTGTCTGGTGGGTAATTCAGAGATGAAGAGCATGGAATATTCTTTCATTGTGAATCGATTGTAGAGCCTATGGAAAGATATGTGAAACCCTAGATTCTACACTGTGGGGAAAAGAATTTTCCTGGTTCGTGTTGGACAATGAGGAAGAGCTAAATGTGGTGTTTCAACAAATTAACTTCGCGTGTAGGAGTAAGAATACTTGTGGAAAATCGTTGGAAACTTGGAAACTCATTAACTATTGAGGGATCTTTTTGTTCCTCTGTGGGTAAGTTTACCAAACCTTCCTCTACTATAGTAGAATTGAAAAATTTTCTGGGGACTGGCAGGCATGTTGGGTAGGGTTTGCATGCATATGTGTTAGTGTGTCCTTAATATTTTCCAAAAATCTGTGAATGAATTTGAGAATGAGGGGAAAATCTTCTCCCAGGAAGTGGTGAATGAAAGAATGATTAAATTCTGCACTCACTGTCATGCAGATACCCATATGATAGAACAATGCAAGGTAAGGAATGTGACAACGACAATCAACTATGCACTGGCTGCAAGAACAGGAGGTTGGGGAGAAGAAAAAATCTCTTAGAGACAAGACAAAAAAGAAGGCAACCAAACTCATTTTTTATTCTATAAAAAGGAAAGCAAGATCAACAATTAGAGATGCATGTCGTAGAGAAATAAGATAGTATTCTCTCATAGTATGTTGCCAAGAATGTCAAGTTAGGAAAAAGGAAACAACATGTGGAAGACTTTACAATGGAAGAAAAGATCGATCAGGTTGATCAAATGAAGAAAGTCACAAAAACGAGACCAGGTATGCTGCTTTGTTTCCCTACTTTTAATATGGTTGCTAGTGCGTGTGAAGAATATAATGTGCTTTGTCTCCTTCACCTCCAGGTTTCTCTTGCTCACGTCAGTGAGAGTTTCTTATTATACATGAAGGATCAAGTGGTCCAATTAGTGATAATCGAATACCAACAGTGAAGGGGAGACAACATAGAAGATCAAAATATGTAAGAGCTCAAGGGACATACGGATGAGCCAATAGGAGAAGCTATAGCCCTCTCATGGATGCAACGAATATTAGTGATGTGAGATCAGAGCAAACAAATCAAGGAGAAGGGCATCAATGCGAAGTAATTTTGGAAAATGAAAGCAAACCAGCCATAATAGAACAAGAGGGATGTGAGGCCAAGGAAGGCCACTCAAAATGCCTGCCTTGATGAAAGTACAGTTCTGGAACATAAGAGGCCTTGTATGCAAGGCTGCACAAAGACACTTGGATGATTCCATAAAAAGAAACCATTTGGAGATAATTTTTTATGATTCTATGCTGACTATTGACCATTTTGAAAGCTGGAAACATAAACATTCAATTACAATGTTGAGGCTAACATTGAGGAGTCATGACAGAATGCCCATATTATTGTAGGTGGCAATCAAAGCAAATTCAAATTGAAGTCGTATCTAAGGAAAAGTTTTGATTCTTTTGAATGGCAATAAATTGTAAGGATATATGATCTGGACTTTCTTTTAGCCTAGTACGGGTGTATCTTCATACTCATATCATGATTCTTCATGAATCTTTTATTTTTCTATCCAAAATTATTAATGAATGCCAAAATCCCCTGTAATAATGGGATATTTTAATGCTGTAAGGGGGTAGGAGACAATCTGGGAAGAAAAGTGGATCCCAATTCATGTGCTGATTTTAACCACTTTCTATGTGACAACAATTTAGTGATTATTGATGATACTGAATGCTCATTTACCTGGTCAAATAACAGAGAAGAAGAAGCCAATGTTCAATATCGTCTTGATAGGCAGCTGTAACTTAGATATGGAGACAAAGAATGGGAGTGGAGTTCAAGTTAAAAACGATGGCCAGGTCAACTTGCAATCATAGTGCGATGTTGTTTTCTGTTCTTGAAAGGAACACATACCTGTTTGGTAAAGGACTGCCTAGATATTACAATTAGTGGGCGTCATGTCCTCAATATGAAAAATGGTGAGAAGAAGCTGGTCTACACAAGCTAGCAGATGCACAATGTTGAAGGTTCTTAAAAAGTTTGAAATCACAATATATCCTTATCTTGATGGAAAAATCATATGTGGGCCATTTTGTGACGAGAAAATATGTTGTAAGAGCTGAAGTAGCTTGTATCTAGCAACAAAGAACAACAAATGAACTTTACGACTTGGGGTGTCAAATTACCTTGCGGAAATAGTTGAATAAAATTATTGAGGAGGAATACCGCTGGAAACAAAAGCTAGGACAAAGTGGATGCTTCATGGGGACAAAAATACAATACTTTTCTATTTTAATGTAAAGAAACAAAAGGAAAAACAACATATTTGTAGGATTGTGGTCAATGGGGAAGAAAAGGAGGAACCAGCTCAGATTCATGAACCAGTTTTTTCAGGAGGATTTTGCAAATATAGATGATAGTGAGCAAATGTTAGATCACATAAGTGATGGGCCATGTGTTTCTCTTGAAGAAAATTTAGAATTGTGCAGGTCTATTACGGTGGAAGAAGTAACCAAGGAAGTCTTCTGTTTAACCAATGGAAAGTCTCCTAGGCTAGATGGATACAATGCTGAGTATTTTAGAACTTTTTGTCATATTATAGGTGGCGATGTGGTAGCAGCTATACATGACTATTTTTGAACAAAAAAAAAATAGTTTGCCAAGTAAATAGAACTCATATTATGTTGATTCCCAAAATTTTAAATGCAGTAAATTTAAAAGATTTTTGACCCATCTCATTGTGTATTACAATCTATAAAATCATTACAAGGTTGATGTTGAATAGAATGAAAAAGATTTTGGCTATGCTTATTGGTGCAGAACAAGGTGCATTTTTACCCCAACAAGTTATTTAAGATCAAATCCTTTTCATACATGAAATGGTGCATAGTATAGAGAATTCAAAGGAAAAATCAGTCTTACTGAAGTTAGATATTTCCATCTCATATGATAGGATAAGAGGAGATTTTTATGGAAATCCCTAGACGTTTTGGGCTTTAATGAGGAGTGGATACTACTGATCATTAACTGCCTCACTTCCCCAACATTTCTTTGGTGATAAATGGTAGACATGGTAATTTTTTTGAAAGTGCTAGAGGTATCCATCAAGGAGACCCACTTTAACCCTTCCTATTCATTATTGTTGTGGAAATGCTTGCAAGAAGACTGAAGTGGGAGACCTATGGGAAAATTATCTTGTTACCTAATATTCAAGGGTCGAGATGGCTACTACGAGATTTATACTTCACATATGACATAATTCTATGGAACATATTCAATAGAAATTCTCTTGAGTGTACAAAAACTGTTCTCAAGCAGTTGGAACAAAAGGCATGTTTAAGTGTGAATGCTACCAAATCTATCTTTGTGCTAGTTCAGTTAGATGCTCAAGAATGTACGGTAACTTCTTTTCTCTTTGGAAGGCAATGTGATTCCTTCCCCATTTCCTTCTTAGGGCTACCGTTATTTTTAGGACAGATGCAGGTTGCTCACTATAATGCTCTGATAGATAAAGTATGAAAAATACTTGCTATATGAAAATCAAAGATCTTTTCGTTAACAGGTCACACATTCTTAATCAAGTATGTGATGAACCATTTGGTGGGATATTGGATGTTGTCTTTTAGACTTCAAAATAAAGTGATAGCTATTATTGAGAAAGAAAACTCATACTTCTCGTGGATTGAATCTGTTGATGCTAAAAAAATACCATGTTGTTGGGTGGAAGAGGCTTTGTGGTCCAACTGAAGAAGGTGAAATTGAACTAACTGATCTATATGTTGCTTAAAGTTTTTTTTGGTCTATTTCAAACTAGGCTACCAACTGAAGAAGGTGAAATTGAACTAACTGATCTATATGTTGCTTAACGTTTTTTTTGGTCTAGCTCAAACTAGGCTATGTTCTTCAAAGAGAAATATCTAGGAAGACATAGTTTGTGGACCATTAAGACATGTTTCAAAGGTTCATGGGCCTATTAGGGATTTATGTGGGGCAGGGAAGAAGTGAGCTATAGGGTGAGACAACATGTATGGAATGGAAAATCTGCATTTGTGTGGATGATTGGGGATTGGTATTCTAAAATATCTGGTCACAGATCTTCATACCAGCTGGTACAAAGGTTCAAGTGATTTCACAATTTCTCAAATGATTTGTAGAGGTCTGAGAGGAAGGCAGCTGACTAAGAGGGTCCCTTGGATTGAACATGTAATTAGACATACTTCTATAGGAGCAGAGGAGGATGTTATGAAGTGAGAAGATAGGGAGGCTAAAGTGATGAAGAGGAGGGAAAATTATAATTCTATTAAAGTGGTCAATCAAAAACGACCTTGGCAGCATGAAGCCCAGAACTGTAATTCCACGCGAGATGCAAATGGGTTTTTTTTGCAAGCCTTGGATGACAGGCTACTAACCACTGAAAAGCTCAAGCACTTTGGTATCAGTATGGCAAACAGTTGTGCTGTATGTGAACAAAGGGAAGAAACGACTGCTCACTTGATGTTGATGTGTGAAAAGGTTAGACCAGTGTGGTACAAAGGTACAAGTGGTTTCACACTTTCCCAAATGATTTCTAGAGGTCTGAGAGGAAGGCAGCTGGCTAGGAGGGCCCTCGGGTTGAACATGTAATTAGACATACTTCTGTAGGAGTAGAGGAGAATGTTCTGAAATAGGGAGATAGGAAGGCTAAAGCGATGAAAGAGGAGGGAGATTTATAATGCTGTTAGAGTGGTCAATCAAAAATAACCTTGGCAGCATAAAGCCTGGAACGTGAAGCCCGCTCTAGAGGCAAAGGGGTTTTTTCTTAACCTTGGATGACAGGTTACTAACCTTTGATAAGCTCAAACACTTTGGAATCAGTATGGTGAACAGATGTACTCTTTGTGAACAAAGGGAAGAAACAACTACTCACTTGATGTTCACCTGTAAAAAGGATAGACCAGTGTGGAAGTTAGTTGCAGGTAGGTTTAATGTATCACTAAACCTAAAATATAGTGTAAAGGACACTATGGAATGGTGGTAGGATTGTAGATTTCCATCACTTCAAATTATGAAGTGTTGGAGATTGACATTCTCAACATTATTATGCAATGTTTGGAAATTTAAAAATGCTATTGTCCATGATCACAAGACAACTCGTAGTAGAGAGATAAATAAATGGGTTTGGGAAGATGTTAAAACTGTTATAGGAAATGTGAGTTGGTGTTCAAAGTTTAAGGCAAATATTATTCCTAGGATGAAATCAGACATTCAACCAGATCCATGGCCATTGTTTAAAAACATGGTCATGATCATTCAGTCAATGTGTTAACTCTTGTGTATTTCAAAAAATAGCATTTCCAGTAAAGTAGAGCAGGGGCGATGAGTTTAGTTAAGGTAAGAATTACTAAAATATGGAAAATGAGATAGTGATGATTTTGTGAGTTTTATCTTGAGCATCAATTGGAAAAATTATGAAACCATCTGCTTTGTGGGTGGGCCATCTTCATGGAGAAAGAGATTAAAAAGAGCAATAAGAACGACAAAATTTAAAGAATGGGAAGGAGTTGGAAATTATAACCATAAAAAATATATAATCTTCCATGACAATAACCTTGCATGGGAGGCATTGGAGCTGATGTTGAAATTCTGGTTTACCAACTATGAGGTAGGAGTAATTTTGCTTATCTAATTAGTGTGATCCACAAGCCTGAATTGTAGGCTAAGGTGGAGTGTATCATGTAATAATTATAGTGAATAGGTAAAATGAATAGGTAAAATGAAGGAAAAGAATAATTATGAGATGAATGGAAGAAAGTTAACTTCTGATAGGCTAATGCATTACTATCAAATGGACTTAAAAAATATGTGTAGAATAAACCATGACTGATTAATTTACTGTGTAGATTTTCCTAACCACTTTATCCTCAACTTATGTGTAGAATAAACCATGACTGATTAATTTTTTAAGAGATAAAATTATGATTTCAAAGAGAAAATATAATGAATTGGGATGAAATATCATCACTAGCTTAAATATTCTTTGTGGATAGTGTTCTTTTACATTTCTGTAGATTTGATACTATATGTTTTGTAAACAAGGACTCACCCGCTTTTCTTATGTTGTATTCATTTTCTTCCAAATTTATAAAAACATATTCAATTTGTTGACATATAATAAAATACGTTTAAGTTTAATCTTAAAAGACACTTAAAATATTTGAACATTATCTATTCATATTATTCCTTCAGAACCTGAGCATGTTAATTTCCTAAAGATGTTTGGCAATTCTAGTAGTAGCTCACACATTATCACCGGAATGTTGTCGCTAGCATCTCACCGTCACCACTTCCTTATCAGGTTATTGGCACTTCGCTGCAGCCACCAATATTATTGGTGATTTACATCCATTATCCCCGTCATTGCCAAGATGTCAAGCATTGCAACTACAAGTACAGGCAATAAATACTGGCTTTTATTATTTTCATTGCAACTACAGTCATCATAGTTGATGGAAACTTTTATTTGTATTCCATAAACAATGGAGGAAGTTTGGTCAATATATTTCTCACTTTTGGGAAACTGATTTTTTGAGAATGAAAACCGACTTCACAATTAATCATCATTCACTCTTCATTTCTTCCATTAACTTTTCCTTATTTTTCTTCAATGCATCATAATAATTCTATAAGATACTTTGACTTCTTGTCAACCATTACCTTACTTTTTATGCATTTTAGTTGATTTTAGTTATTTACATTCTTTTGCAATTATTTTCACTCATACGCCCTTTGCTTTCATAATTATTTGACTAGTATATATCTCTTTCTTGTTTCATGGATTCTTAATTTAAAGCTCATTTTCCTACTTTTTCAACATCCGTTTTCATCCTTGTGATTATTTCCACTACCATTGTCAGACTGTTTTCTCAAGCTTGCCCACATTGTCACCGCTACCATTACTATGATTTCCATTTGCAAAAAAAAGTCAAACTGTTAACTTTTTTCTTGATGATATTCTTCTTTCATATTCCACTCCAATTGTTAAATTTTATATCAATATGCAAATTCTCGTTTCCTCATTGCCAACCTTGCTATCAAATCTTAAATCAACATAAGAGTTGTTTACAGTTTACTAATGCTGATATGGTTTGTTCTTTTTACTATCTTAATGGCTATTTCATACTAAGGTTTTAAAACCCAAGGAGTCAAGACTCGACTTGGAGTAAATTGACTTGTGACACATCGGGTCGACTCACTCACTTGGCCTTGTTTTGATAACATCATATTTTGTGTAAAGTATATTTTCATATGCATTAAATAAAACTTTTGATTCATTATAAGACTGACGTGTCAGACATAACATGCATATAATGTATATGTATGTACAGTTCACAAATATTTACTATAATTATGTGGAATGAATATATATACTATAAATATGTAAATATATATACTACCTAAGAATTTGATAGAACATGTGATCTTAGTGTAATTTGCAACTATATTTTTATAATATGTACAGTTAGATCATATCCATACATGACTTACCTAATCTCACGTCTGTCTCAGCCAGAACTCGAATGGATGGCACCCAACCGATGGCAGCGGGTTGGGGGAGATGGTCTAGTCCAACGCCATAAAGCAAGGTGCAATGGTTCAGTGCTTCTAACACATCCTCTTCCAGATATATATATATATATATATATATATATATATATATATATATAGACAGAGAGAGAGAGACCATCATATCCTGTAAAAGGTTCTCATGAAGTTCAACAAAATATCAGTCTCATCATCATAATAGTAAATAGTTATTCCAATTTAATCATCTGAATATTAGAGGGATGATCCCAATCAGAAATATGAGCCCTAAAAGAAAATGCCTATTAAACCGATCACAAAAATAACCGTTACAGTATGTATCTTGGGAAAGGAATCCTCTAGTAGTATGAATTATTTACCTCCGCTCCCCATTACACAAACAATCATGATAGTTATGGGTATGACTTCCTTTCGAATGAGAGAAAAGAATTTTCTTTTTCTGCACTAAATTGAAGACGTAATTGGAAAAATATAAGTACCAAAATGAGTAATACCCCCAGTAGAGACTGGCACGACTGTTGAACTCTTTCTTCTCCAGTTTAAATTATTATACAAGCTTTCCATTTCATTTAATTGAATAACGTAAAAATTATATGATCCAACCACGTGGAAGGAAATGCCTCTATAAGTCCACCTGACTAATAATGCGAAGAAAAGCAACATTCTACAAGACTAACGTTTACGGTATAAGCCATTTTATAAATGAAACATGTATTGTCATGTAGAAAATGTATGGTAAAAAACCTTAATGGCTACAGTTTTCGCACTCATGACCATCATTTTAGCAACATCAATGACTCGTTTTCCTACTACAGTAGCATGATGACTAAAATATTTCAGTCCATATTCTTGTTAATTATCTTTAAACAAACCATAAGAAGTATAAGGTAAATAGATTGTGATAGCTTGCTGGATCGATCACTTAATTTATGACTACAGGTTCTTCCACATAATATTCAAGACTGTATCGAGACCAAATAAATTATTTGAAAATTCCCTACTCTCTGCATGAAATTAAGTGTGCTAGAATATTTATGCCATACTCGCAGATGTTGGCCAAGACAATGGTTTAACATATAAAGAAAGAATCTAATCTGGTCAGTACATGAAAGGTAGCTTTCACCCCAACATCCCGATGCTAGTTGTTTTGATAACAGAAATTCACATGCTCTGCGGATTGCAGAGCACTCTTTGTAGGTCATGCCTGCAGCCACCAGCCCCTCAATCCCAAACCATGTGCCATAGGTGAAGCATACGCCCCTGTTGCCATACCTATTTGGAGAATATAAGTTCCTATTGCTGAATATTACACTATCAAAAGCACTGAGAGAGAATAATTGGGAAGAATTAAAGAAGGGAAAACTATGTCCAATTAAAACACATAATTCACATTAAGATGACATATAACTTAGGCCTCCATGTTCACCAAGATTTCAGAAAAACTTGGTGCACTCTATTGCTCATACTAAATATATAGGTTGTCTTGGTATCCTTTATTATTGTTTTCTGGTCAAGTAATGTTTGGTCTTCTTAAGTGGAATAGATAACTTGAACCCTCATGCAAAACTTCGGGAAAAAAAGCCTTGATTTTATTTTGTGAAAAACTTGAACAATATTTAATGCTTACGGTAAAATCATGAAATAAGTTTTATGCATGAATTGATGTCTACTTCGAAAAAGGAGCTTCGATATATATATATATATATATATATATATATATATATATATATATATATATATATATATATATATATATATATATATATATATATAGCAATGAAAATCTCTAAACTTGTGAAGATATCCTCACTGCATTTTTATTTTGTTAATACTGACAAATTTTAAATTATAGCACTAGGAAATAAAAGTGTCATGAGGTTAACTGTCATACTTTAGTCCAGAGGTACTCCCACTATTTATTTTGGACTTTCAAATAGATTTGTTTCATTATATTTTGGAGCATGTGATTCTTTTTACTTTGCTTCTTTTTTGTACACAAAAAGGGTCATTCTGTGACGGAGGTTGTGGCATGGTTGATAGTTGATGATGTGATGTCAAGGAGTCAAGGTGGGTCTGGAGGGATGTCAAGGGCATGGTTGATAGGTGTGATGTAGTTCTATCACAGGGAGATGATGTAATCAGTTGGAAGGAGGATGGAAAGGCCATTAGAAGTTGGAGATAGGTCTGGTAGAGTATAAGAGTTAAAGGGGGTGGAGGCAAAATGGAGGAAATACATTTGCTTGACCAAATCCAATCCGAGCACGTGTCAGTTTGCCCATGTTTGTACTTTCCATAGACCACCAACAGAATCAAAGGCTCAAAGAGGGGGTGTTTCTCTAGCATCTTGGTGCAGACTGTGTAGGAGATACTGGTGAAAAGCAGGATCACCTTATGTTTTCTTGTCCTTACGCAGTTAACAAATGGAAGTTTATCGTTCCATGGTTTGATGAGCGTAGGATCCCAGTTCGAGGGTTTGTTATAGGAGATGGTTTGGTGGAATCAAAGGAAGAGATCTAGTGAATAAATAGAAATAGATTCATAGCTTGCAAACTCGTAACCCCGGACTGGAATTGACTGATGGCTGTGTCATCGGGTCAGATAGTGGACTTAATGACTCAGCCATGTTGGGTCATAGATTTTTATAGTGCATTTTGTTATAAATTGATGAAGAAGGTAAATATATCTGGACTTTATATTTGGTTTTTCATCAAACTGAAGCTGAATAACATGTAATATGAGTATATGTGTGATTTTTTTGTGATTGTCTATTCTTCATAGAAATCTCAGATCAGACGGCTTTTCTTGGATACAATGTTAGCTATTTTTTCTTTTCTAATCAGCACTTTCTGCTATTGTCTAATCTAATTCCTTTTTCAACTTTGATGCCCTTTCCAGATTTAATGTCTGCTGTTTATTGAGAACATTAAATTTGATGTGCATATAAATTATTTTTCTAGTTTAGTCAAATGATTGAGTTTCCAAGTACATGACTGCAGCAAGAGCAGATTGAACAATGACATGAGGGTTCCTAAGTAGTGAAGAGAACTCTACAGCCAACTGATGTTTCTCAAATGTCTTTATCTAATTTATGACAAAAATAATTATAATCTTTCTCCTTCATGGATTATCCAAACATTTCAGATGAATTTTTTCATTTTCTTTAAGTCCAGCAGTTTAGGTCTAGGCAAACGTCATGAAATTCATATTGAAAAAAATTACAATCTTTAGATGTATTGTGGATTTTGTGAGTTTGAAACTTGCAACAATATTTTGAACTCCTGTATATAGTTTCATCTGCACATCACATTTTGGTAGTTTTGCTTTTCAATCTTATAGTTTTGAACGTTAACATTCCAAGTCCAACTATATATTTGGATGTCACAACCGTTTATTTCTTTGAAAAAATGAATACAAGGCAAAAAGTAAATGTTCACTCAACCATATGAATTTTAAAAAATGAAGAATTTTGTCCCAATATCTAACTAGCTAGGCAGGCAGCAAAAGGCTGAATATGACTAGCTTGGAAAAATATTATATCATCCAGATCAGCAGTGTGAATAGTTGGATAAGGTGCAGTTAAAACCTTCCTTTCTTATGCAAATTTATTGGCACAAGCGGAGCACGACGTGAATCCCTGCTGGCGATGCCCCACCAGGCTATTCCCTACAGCAGTGGGGGTGGTGACCTCCTCTTCCTTTAAAAAAAAATTGCCCCATAATAGGGCAAATTTTTTTTTTTTTTTGGAAGAGGCTGTCGCTTCCCCTTCACTGCCCCGGTGATTCACAGTTGGTTGTCGGGTGGAGGAGAGGCCCGCTGTTCCTTGCAAACCACATGCATTGGGCGCCCGATGTGCTGCTTATTTTCTTTAGATTAAAAGTGAATTGGAGCGATACCCCTTATGCCAAAAGACTGGTGTACGGGGAAACCTCTTTTATTAGACGGTGCATGTATATGCCAAATTATCAATTAAATTTCCATGGCCAAATCACATATGGGCTGGTGTGAGCAGTTGACTGCACCAGCCTCGCAAGGTTCCATTATGAGTTGATTATGAGTTAATCAACTTGGATATGTTATATAAATGAGTGCCCCCTCGCAAGGTTCCATTATGAGTTAATCAACTTGGTTTTGTTATATATATGAGTGCCCCTTCAAACATGAAAATATGTGAAGTGTGTGCCTTCCAAAATTTTTTTCTAGCTTCGCCACTGCAAAAAAAAAAAAATTAAACTGTTTGGAAATTACTTAAAATGGTGTCATCTTGAACTTATCAGATATTATCTCTACCTTTAAGTTGTTATTATCTCCACTGACAACAGTCATTATTATACGTTATTTTTCTCTTTTTTTTGCATTTTTATTCTTTCAATTTTCTGCCTTCTATACACATCCACATACACACACATGTGCAAACGAAACAAAAAATGAAAGTCTCTTGGTCATATTTAGTGATGCAATATTATTTTTAATGCTTAAATGTCATTTTGAAGTTCTTCACGAAATAAAATTATTTTCGAAGGTGATCCTCTCATAACCATGTCAATACTTTGGATGATTTATTGGAAACATTATATGTGCATATAACATGCAAAAAATTAATGTGGAAGTGGTTTTGCTCATTTGCTATGCAAAAGGTTTTTTCCTTTGTTATAATATGTACTAGCACAGATGCCTCCGTACATTTGACTAAGGTGTTTTAGGTAATTTTTTTCTAAATTGCAGTTGCATGGTCGATGCAAAATGATTGGAAATATTGTAAAAGAAAGAATTATATACAGATAAATAATATTCTTAATTTTAATACATAAAAATCAAAATTACTCATACATATTTTATGATTTTTTAAAAACTATAATATCTGTATAGGATTTTTAGAAAACATCGCACCATGCTAAAATCTAAGATTCTAGTATACCTTTTCTTCTATGATTTACCTTGTTCATGTGACCTTTATGTGGAAATGATTACACATCTATATAAAGATATTTTCTTAAATGTGTAGATTAAATTTTATTGGTTTTGAAAATTAATAGTTTGAATTTTCTTGTCTCTTAAATTCTTCTCTCATCTTCAGCAAAACTATTTTTTTAATAATTTATATGTTCCATATCATGTTGATGATATTTTTATCATTTTTTCATTAAATGCTAAAAAAGGATATTAAACTAAAGACAGATAGAAAGCACCAAAATATAGCATTTCTTAATGAAGTATTTAAAAAATCTTGAATATCTTATATTTTTGAAACATAAAGGACAAAAAGGTTATCAGATAAGCTTCATGGTAACTTTTAAAAATACAATCCAACCTTCCAAGGAAAATAGGGCTGGGGAATCACCCCTCCATTTGTTAATAAAGAATAAAAGAATACAAACAAATGTTCAAACAACTAAAATATCAATACCTCAAGGGGCCGTTTGGCAATATGAACAGTTTGTTACTGTTCCGTGAATCTATCTCAAGAATTCGGGCATGTTTATAGAACATTGTGTTATAGTGTTTCTTCATGGACCTGCCTCAATCTTTGGGGCAAATTCATTGGACAGTAACAACCTGTTACTGTTGCCAACCAGCCTCTAAAGTTTTGCAACCAAATCCTATGCAACTTCATATGATAGAAGCTGATTAAGACACATCACCTTTACCCCAGATTGCAGCAAAACCTTCAAGTCCTTAAGAACAAAAAAACTGCCTCCACGTATTTGGGTTTCAATCCACTCCTCCATGTGGAGTTATTCGACCTATTCCTCACCATCTGAGTCCCTTGGGAACCTCATGCAATAGTCTCTCAAACAAAAATGCTTCGTTTACTCTACCTTGTCCCCTGCTCCTAATGTGCAACCCTACTGTCAAACCAGACTCCATCTATACACACACTAGCTCTATTTCTAACACCCATAGCTACTTCAATTTATGCAGCCACTCATGTCACAAATCAACCAAAATGGGCTAAAAATTCTTGATTTCAGCTATGGCAATATGTGAGAAGCAACTGGGTGTATTGTTGATACCACTCATGAAAATCTCATTTCAAAATCTGTACTTCCTGATACTATATTTGAGGCAGTTGTTACTTCATCACCACTGCAGCTTGATAAGACTATTCCTGCTTAAGGAACACCTCCTCACAAGCATTCCACACCACTTCCTTGACTTCACCAACATATGTCCTCACCACTTTATCCATTTGCTAGATTCTACATACACCAGATCTTCCAAATCATGATGTTAAAACATAAATCATAGTTTGCAAGCTCATCGATCTGACTCATGAGCCATTCAAGTTGAGATTAGGATCATGCATTTACTGGGTCATGAGTCAGGGCCAACTGAGTCAACTGGGATCCTCAAGTAATTATATCCTTTTTTTGTTGTGCATAGCAAAATATTAAAGTTAGTTGTTTTCTGAATTGTGAAATATCACCAAGTGTACTAAATGTACACATATACTCATATTACATGTTATTCAGCTTCATTTTGATGAAAAACCAAATATAAAGTCCAGATATATTTACCTTCTTCATCAATTTATAACAAAATGCACTATAAAAATCTGTGACCCAACATGGCTGAGTCATTGAGTCGACTATCTGACCCGATGACACAGTCATCAGTCAATTCCAGTCCGGGGTTATGAGTTTGCAAGCTATGAATCTATTTCTATTTATTCACTAGATCTCTTCCTTTGATTCCACCAAACCATCTCCTATAACAAACCCTCGAACTGGGATCCTACGCTCATCAAACCATGGAACGATAAACTTCCATTTGTTAGCTGCGTAAGGACAAGAAAACATAAGGTGATCCTGTTTTTCACCAGTATCTCCTACACAGTCTGCACCAAGATGCTAGAGAAACACCCCCTCTTTTTTGCCTTTGATTCTGTTGGTGGTCTATGGAAAGTACAAACATGGGCAAACTGACACGTGCTCGGATTGGATTTGGTCAAGCAAACGTATTTCCTCCATTTTGCCTCCACCCCCTTTACCTCTTATACTCTACCAGACCTATCTCCAACTTCTAATGGCCTTTCCATCCTCCTTCCAACTGATTACATCATCTCCCTGTGATAGAACTACATCACAACTATCAACCATGCCCTTGACATCCCTCCAGACCCACCTTGACTCCTTGACTTCACAACTATCAACTATCAACCACGCCACTGCCTCTGTCACAGAATGACCCTTTTTGAAACAAATCTATTTGAAAGTCCAAAATAAATAGTGGGAGTACCTCTGGATTAAAGTATGACGGTTAACCTCATGACAGTTTTATTTCCTAGTGCTATAATTTAAAATTTGTCAGTATTAACAAAATAAAAATGCAGTGAGGATATCTTCACAAGTTTAGAGATTTTCATTGTATATATATATATATATATATATCAAAACTCCTTTGCCGAAGTAGACATCAATTCATGCATAAAACTTATTTCACGATTTTACCGTCAGCATTAAATATTGTTCTAGTTTTTCACAAAATAAAATCAAGGCTTTTTTTCCCGAAGTTTTGCATGAGGGTTCAAGTTATCTATTCCACTTAAGAAGGCCAAACATTACTTGACCTGAAAACAATAATAAAGGATACCAAGACAACCTATATATTTAGTATGAGCAATAGAGTGCACCAAGTTTTTCTGAAATCTTGGTGAACATGGAGGCCTAAGTTATATGTCATCTTAATGTGAATTATGTGTTTTAATTGGACATAGTTTTCCCTTCTTTAATTCTTCCCAATTATTCTCTCTCAGTGCTTTTGATAGTGTAATATTCAGCAATAGGAACTTATATTCTCCAAATAGGTATGGCAACAGGGGCGTATGCTTCACCTATGGCACATGGTTTGGGATTGAGGGGCTGGTGGCTGCAGGCATGACCTACAAAGAGTGCTCTGCAATCCGCAGAGCATGTGAATTTCTGTTATCAAAACAACTAGCATCGGGATGTTGGGGTGAAAGCTACCTTTCATGTACTGACCAGATTAGATTCTTTCTTTATATGTTAAACCATTGTCTTGGCCAACATCTGCGAGTATGGCATAAATATTCTAGCACACTTAATTTCATGCAGAGAGTAGGGAATTTTCAAATAATTTATTTGGTCTCGATACAGTCTTGAATATTATGTGGAAGAACCTGTAGTCATAAATTAAGTGATCGATCCAGCAAGCTATCACAATCTATTTACCTTATACTTCTTATGGTTTGTTTAAAGATAATTAACAAGAATATGGACTGAAATATTTTAGTCATCATGCTACTGTAGTAGGAAAACGAGTCATTGATGTTGCTAAAATGATGGTCATGAGTGCGAAAACTGTAGCCATTAAGGTTTTTTACCATACATTTTCTACATGACAATACATGTTTCATTTATAAAATGGCTTATACCGTAAACGTTAGTCTTGTAGAATGTTGCTTTTCTTCGCATTATTAGTCAGGTGGACTTATAGAGGCATTTCCTTCCACGTGGTTGGATCATATAATTTTTACGTTATTCAATTAAATGAAATGGAAAGCTTGTATAATAATTTAAACTGGAGAAGAAAGAGTTCAACAGTCGTGCCAGTCTCTACTGGGGGTATTACTCATTTTGGTACTTATATTTTTCCAATTACGTCTTCAATTTAGTGCAGAAAAAGAAAATTCTTTTCTCTCATTCGAAAGGAAGTCATACCCATAACTATCATGATTGTTTGTGTAATGGGGAGCGGAGGTAAATAATTCATACTACTAGAGGATTCCTTTCCCAAGATACATACTGTAACGGTTATTTTTGTGATCGGTTTAATAGGCATTTTCTTTTAGGGCTCATATTTCTGATTGGGATCATCCCTCTAATATTCAGATGATTAAATTGGAATAACTATTTACTATTATGATGATGAGACTGATATTTTGTTGAACTTCATGAGAACCTTTTACAGGATATGATGGTCTCTCTCTCTCTGTCTATATATATATATATATATATATATATATATATATATATATATCTGGAAGAGGATGTGTTAGAAGCACTGAACCATTGCACCTTGCTTTATGGCGTTGGACTAGACCATCTCCCCCAACCCGCTGCCATCGGTTGGGTGCCATCCATTCGAGTTCTGGCTGAGACAGACGTGAGATTAGGTAAGTCATGTATGGATATGATCTAACTGTACATATTATAAAAATATAGTTGCAAATTACACTAAGATCACATGTTCTATCAAATTCTTAGGTAGTATATATATTTACATATTTATAGTATATATATTCATTCCACATAATTATAGTAAATATTTGTGAACTGTACATACATATACATTATATGCATGTTATGTCTGACACGTCAGTCTTATAATGAATCAAAAGTTTTATTTAATGCATATGAAAATATACTTTACACAAAATATGTACAATAGTTTTGTTCCGGTTCACTCACTCAGCTGGGCTACACAGTGTTCAGTTAAATGAGGTTCAGCTCAGAACTGAGGAACCCAAAATTTTGGAATCATACTTTATCGGTAATTCTATCATTTTTCTTGTTTGGTATAGTCGTAATCATTTGACATTTGTTGAGAATACAACTAAATTCTAAACTATCGTTCCAACCAAATGAGGAAACGAGAATTTGCATATTGATATAAAATTTAACAATTAGAGTGGAATATGAAAGAAGAATATCATCAAGAAAAAAGTTAACAGTTTGACTTTTTTTTGCAAATGGAAATCATAGTAATGGTAGCGGTGACAATGTGGGCAAGCTTGAGAAAACAGTCTGACAATGGTAGTGGAAATAATCACAAGGATGAAAAAGGATGTTGAAAAAGTAGGAAAATGAGCTTTAAATTAAGAATCCATGAAACAAGAAAGAGATATATACTAGTCAAATAATTATGAAAGCGAAGGGCGTATGAGTGAAAATAATTGCAAAAGAATGTAAATAACTAAAATCAACTAAAATGCATAAAAAGTAAAGTAATGGTTGACAAGAAGTCAAAGTATCTTACAGAATTATTATGATGCATTGAAGAAAAATAAGGAAAAGTTAATGGAAGAAATGAATAGTGAATGATGATTAATTGTGAAGTCGGTTTTCATTCTCAAAAAATCAGTTTCCCAAAAGTGAGAAATATATTGACCAAACTTCCTCCATTGTTTATGGAATACAAATAAAAGTTTCCATCGACTATGATGACTGTAGTTGCCATGAAAATAATAAAATCCAGTATTTATTGCCTATACTTGTAGTTGCAATGGTTGACATCTTGGCAATGAAGGGGATAATGGATGTAAATCACCAATAATATTGGTGGCTGCAGCGAAGTGCCAATAACCTGATAAGGAAGTGGTGACGGTGAGATGCTAGCGACAACATTGCGGTGATAATGTGTGGGCTACTACTAGAATTGACAAGAATCTTTAGGAAATTAACATGCTCAGGTTCTGAAGAAATAATATGAATAGATAACGTTCCAATATTTTAAGTGTCTTTTAACATTAAACTTAAACGTATTTTATTATATGTCAACAAATTGAATATGTTTTCATAAATTTGGAAGAAAATGAATACAACATAAGAAAAGCGGGTGAGTCCTTGTTTACAAAACATATAGTATCAAAAGTACAGCAATGTAAAAGAACACTATCTACAAAGAATATTTAAGCTAGTGATGATATTTCATCCCAATTCATTATATTTTCTATTTGAATTCATAATTTTTGTTCTTGAAAAATTAATCAGTCAAGGTTTATTCTACACATAAGTTGAGGATAAAGTGGTTAGGAAAATCTACACAGTAAATTAATCAGTCATGGTTTATTCTACACATATTTTTTAAGTCCATTTGATAGTCTTGCATTAGCCTATCAGAAGTTAATTTTCTTCCATTCATCTCATAATTATTCTTTTCCTTCATTTTACCTATTCACTATTAACCAATTCATGCAAGACTGCTGGGAGTTGGGTTCCCTTCCCTTTTTATTAGCAAGACGTAAGAACATCATATAATTATTACATGATACACTCCACCTTAGCCTACAATTCAGGCTTGTGTATCATACTAATTAGATAATCAAAATTACTCCTACCTCATAGTTGGTAAACCAGAATTTCAACATCAGCTCCAATGCCTCCCATGCTAGGTTATTGTCATGGAAGATTATATATTTTTTATGGTTATAATTTCCAACTCCTTCCCATACTTTAGATTTTGTCGTTCTTATTGCTCTTTTCAGTCTCTTTCTCCATGAAGATGGCCCACCCACAAAGCAGATGGTTTCATAATTTTTCCAATTGATGCTCAAGATAAAACTCACAAAATCATCACTATCTCATTTTCCATATTTTATTAATTCTTACCCTAACTAAACTCATCGCCCTTGCTCTACTTTACTGGAAATGCTATTTTTTGAAATCCACAAGAGTTAACACATTGACTGAATGATCATGACCATGTTTTTAAACAATGGCCATGGATCTGGTTGAATGTCTGATTTCATCCTAGGAATAATATTTGCCTTAAACTTTGAACACCAACTCACATTTCCTATAACGGTTTTAACATCTTCCCAAACCCATTTATTTATCTCTCCACTACGAGTTGTCTTGTGATCATGGACAATAGCATTTTTAAATTTCCAAACATTGCATAATAATGTTGAGAATGTCAATCTCCAACACTTCATAATTTGAAGTGATGGAAATCTACAATCCTACCACCATTCCATAGTGTCCTTTACACTATATTTTAGGTTTAGTGATACATTAAACCTACCTGCAACTCGCTTCCACACTGGTCTATCCTTTTTATAGGTCAACATCAAGTGAGTACTTATTTCTTCCCTTTGTTCACAAATAGTACATCTGTTCACCACACTGATGCCAAAGTGTTTGAGCTTATCAAAGGTTAGTAACCTGTCATCCAAGGTTAAGAAAAAACCCCTTTCCCTCTAGAGTGGGCTTCACGTTCCAGGCTTTATGCTGCCAAGGTTGTTTTTGATTGACCACTCTAACAGCATTATAAATCTCCCTTCTCTTTCATCGCTTTAGCCTTCCTATCTCCCCATTTCAGAACATTCTCCTCTACTCCTAGAGAAGTATGTCTAATTACATGCTCAACCCAAGGGCCCTCCTATCCAGCTGCCTTCCTCTCAGACCTCTAGAAATCATTTGGGAAAGGGTGAAACCACTTGTACCTTTGTACCACACTGGTCTAACCTTTTCACACATCAACATCAAGTGAGCAGTCATTTCTTCCCTTTGTTCACTTACAGCACAACTGTTTGCCATACTGATACCAAAGTGCTTGAGCTTTTCAGTGGTTAGTATCCTGTCATCCAAGGCTTGCAAAAAAAACCCATTTGCATCTCGAGTGGAATTCACAGTTCTGGGCTTCATGCTGCCAAGGTTATTTTTGATTGACCACTTTAATAGAATTATAATTTTCCCTCCTCTTCATCACTTTAGCCTCCCTATCTCCTCACTTCATAACATCCTCCTCTGCTCCTATAGAAGTATGTCTAATTACATGTTCAATCCAAGGGACCCTCTTAGCCAGCTGCCTTCCTCTCATACCTCTACAAATCATTTGAGAAATTGTGAAATCACTTGAACCTTTGTACCAGCTTGTATGAAGATCTGTGACCAGATATTTTAGAATACCAAGCCCCAATCATCCACACAAATGCAGATTTTCCATTCCATACATGTTGTCTCACCCTACAGCTTACTTCTTCCCAGCCCCACATAAATCCCTAATAGGCCCATGAACCATTGAAACTTGTCTTAATGGTCCACAAACTATGTCTTCCTAGATATTTCTCTTTGAAGAACATAGCCTAGTTTGAGCTAGACCAAAAAAAACGTTAAGCAACATATAGATCAGTTAGTTCAATTTCACCTTCTTCAGTTGTTAGCCTAGTTTGAAATAGACCAAAAAAACTTTAAGCAACATATAGATCAGTTAGTTCAATTTCACCTTCTTCAGTTGGACCACAAAGCCTCCACCCAACAACATGGTATTTTTTTAGCATCAACAGATTCAATCCACAAGAAGTATGAGTTTTTTTTCTCAATAATAGCTATCACCTTATTTTGAAGTCTAAAAGACAACATCCAATATCCCACCAAATGGTTCATCACATACTTGATTAAGAATATGTGACCTGTTAACGAAAAGATATTTGATTTCCATATAGCAAGTATTTTTCATACTTTATCTATCAGAGCGTTATAGTGAGCAACCTGCATCTGTCCTAAAAATAACGGTAGCCCTAAGAAGGAAATGGGGAAGGAATCACATTGCCATCTGTTAGACGATATGTTGTTATAAGGACCCGGGTCCATATCTGGACCCGGTCCCATGGGGCGCAGGTACCGAGATTGGCTCGGTACCCTAGGCAACAGCTCTTCTCTCCCCTTTATAATATCACTTAAGTGTAATTGTTGAGATTAAGTGAAATTGATTTTCTCTCTCCTAGGGTTGCAGTTTGCCCCTAGGTTAGAGCTTCTCCGTGGTTTTTCACCTCTTTCTGAGGTTTTCCACGTATATCGTGTGTTCTTTCTTCTCCCTTCGTGTGTTGCTTGTTTCTACATGGTATCAGAGCCACCACGAAGGTGAGATCGTTCGTTTGCCGTTGCCGTTGCCGCCGCCGTTGGAGTCTCTGTGCCGCCGTTGGAGTTTCTGCGCCGCCGCTGTAGCCGCCGCCGTCTCTGCGCTGCCGCTGTAGCAGCCGCCGTCTCTGCGCCGCCGCCGTCGCCAGATCTGCACCGTCGCCAGGTCTGCGCCGTCGCTCTGCTGTAGCCACCGCTATCGCCAGATCCGCCGCCGCCATCGCCAGATCTGCGCCGTCGTTGTCCTTTTTTTCTGCGCCGTCGTCTCTTGCCTGTCAGCGCTGTCTTCTTGTTGCTGCCCTGTGGTGCTTCTGTCTTGGTTCTTGTGATGGCGGAAGAGATCACACCTAAAACTGATGTGGCTCTTGACGTGGGCATCGCTCCCAAGAGCGAGAACTTGTCGTTCCAGGTCACACCTATTCGTTTGACTAAAGACAACTATCTCTCCTGGTCCGCTGCCCTAGAGATTGGAATAACGAGCCATGGTCGTCTCCCTTATATCACCGGCGATAAGCCTGCGCCCAGCAAAACTGACCCTCAATGGGCGAACTGGGCGTTGGAGGACAGTCAGGTGAAAGTGTGGATTATCAGCTCGATGTCCGCTGATATTCAGCGTCTTATTTTACGGAAGCCCACTTCGTTTGAGATGTGGAATGTTCTTGCGAGGATGTATGGTCGCAAGAAACAGGTTTTGCGTACGTACCAGATTAAACGCAGCATATATGCCCTGAAACAGGGTGACTTGTCCGTTGCCTCCTACTATGCAGCCCTGAAGACTAAGTGGGAGGAACTTGATTATCATGTAGAAGATAACTGGGACTATGGTTCTGATCATGCCCGGCACTGGGAAAAGGAATGGATGGACCGTACCTTCCTTTTCCTTGGCGGCTTGCGTGATGAATTTGAGTCCATTCGGAGTCAAATTCTTAATTGTGATGAAATTCCGGGAATTGAAGATGTTTATGCACGTGTGGAATCCGAAGAACAAAGGCGCCAAGTTATGCAGATTGATCCCAGCCGTGGGAGTGGTCCCTCGGCCTTTGTTAGTCGCTCTTCCGTGCCCGGCCAGTGCCCCGCTAGGCGATGTACTCATTGTAACAAGCCTGGACACTCTGTTGACTTTTGTTGGGATCTTCATCCCGAGAAGAGGTTTGTTCGTGGATGCCCTCCTTCTAGTCGGCGTGGCCCTCTTGTGCAGGAATCAAATCAAGGTGGATCGTCAAGTGGTGATAAATCGAAGCTCTCTCAGGATCAAATCAAGGAACTACAAGCTTATATTGGTCGTCTTTCTACTACTTCAGAGGACTCTTCTACCTCAGATGGAGCTAAGTTAGTTCAGGCTCTTGTTGCTAAGAGTGATAAAGGTAATCCCTCTCTTGATAACTGGATTGTGGATAGTGGGGCTACTCACCATATGACCGGGGACCCAAAAATGTTTCAAGATTACAAATTGACCTCTGGACAGCAGTGTGTCTCCATGGCAGATGGTTCGTCTATTTCTGTGGCTGAAAAAGGAAGTCTATCTTTACTGAATAAATATTGTCTTCATAATACCCTGCATGTGCCCAACATTCCTGTAAATTTACTTTCCGTCAGCAGTATCACTAAAGAGCTAAATTGCAATCTAATATTCTCTGCTCATCGATGTTTTCTACAGGACTTGGGGACGGGGCAGAAGATTGGGATTGGTTCGTCTATTGATGGCCTTTACAGAATGCCGATTCAGGTTGCTTCTCCTTTGATTTCAACCACCAGTGGGAAGTCATCTGGCGTGGAGGACAAATCCTTGATTATGCGTTGGCACGAGAGACTTGGTCATCTTCCTTTTCCATTGATTAAACAGTTGTTTCCTAGGATGTTTCAGTCTGTTTCTTTGGACACCTTCGCCTGTGAAGTGTGTCAGTTGTCTAAGCATGTTAGGGCCTCGTACCCTATTTCATTCAATAAAACCAGCCGTCCGTTTGCTTTGGTTCACTCTGATGTTTGGGGTCCTTCGGGAGTACCCACCTGTCGTGGTTTCCACTACTTTATGACTCTTATTGATGACTATTCTCGATGTACGTTCGTGTATTTGTTGAAAGAACGTAGTGAAGTTCCCGGCATTGTTAAAAACTTCGTTGCTTTTGTGGAAACCCAATTTCAGACATCTGTTCAGGCTTTTCGTACTGACAATGCCCGAGAGTATGTCTCTCAAACCCTTGATGATTTCTTACGAAGCAAGGGTATTATACATGAAACATCCTGTAGCTACACACCTCCTCGGAATGGCGTTGCTGAGAGGAAGAACTGCCATTTGCTTAATGTCACCCGGGCAATCATGTTTCAACGCAATGTCCCTAAGCGGTACTGGGGTGATGCACTCCTCACTAGTGCTCACCTTATTAACCGTATGTCTACTCGTGTGTTAAATGGACATTCTCCCTATTATGTGTTGTGGCCTACTCAGAATCCCTGGCCTTTGACTCCTCGGGTGTTTGGGTGTGTTTGTTTTGTCCATGACCATAGTCCTACCCTCAAGAAACTCGATCCTCGGTCCATCAAAGCAGTCTTCTTGGGGTATTCCTCCACCCAGAAGGGGTACAAGTGTGTCGATCCTAGCACTTCCAGAGTCTATGTCTCTAGGGATGTTACCTTCCATGAACATGAGGCCTACTTCCCTGCGAATCCTCTTCAGGGGGAGTGTCTAGGTGAGAGGGTGGAAGAGTATTCTCAGCATCAATTGATTCAGTTCACAGACTTCTTGGAGTACACGGCCAGCTCTCCGAGTGTGGTAGATACAGTTAGTGAAAGCAGAGATAGTCAGATGGGAAGGGATACAGTCAGTGAGGGCAGAGACAGTCAGATGGAAGGGGTGCCGGTGGAAGATGAGTCCCGTGGTCACTTGTTTGGTCAGGTTTACAACAGAAGGCAGAAGGATGTGTTGGATGTTGTTGAGGCTACCAATCCCAATCTTGTGAGCTCCCCGGATGATCCAAGTCCAATGAGTGATGATCTTCCCATAGCCATGCGCAAAGGCACCAGGTCATGTACCTCTCATCCCATTTAGAAATTTGTTTCTTATGCTAAACTCAGTAGTGACTACAAATGCTTTATTACATCCTTGTCTAAGTCTGTGGTTCCCAAGTGTGTTGAGGACGCTAGAGAGGATCCCAAATGGCTGCAAGCTATGACAAAAGAGATGGATGCCTTGGCCAAGAATGGCACGTGGGAAGTTGTCAATATTCCCAAGGGGACTCATCTTGTCGGCTCCAAGTGGGTGTTCAATGTGAAGTACAAGCCTGATGGTACCGTGGAGAGGTATAAGGCTCGCTTAGTTGCTAAGGGGTTCAGCCAAAAGTATGGTATTGATTACCTGGAAACTTTTGCCCCTATTGCCAAATTGAAGACTGTGAGAGTCATCTTAGCCCTCGCTGTGCAGAAGAAGTGGAGCATGAATCAACTTGATGTCAAGAATGCCTTCTTGAATGGTCACCTTGAAGAAGAAGTCTACATGAGTATGCCCCCTGGTTATGTTCAGGACGGGAAATGTTGTTATCTCAAGAAAGCGTTGTATGGCCTCAAACAGTCCCCAAGAGCTTGGTTCGAAAGGCTAAGAGTGTTTATGAAGAACAATGGGTACAAACAGGGTAATGGCGATCATACTCTCTTCATCAAGCAGAGGAATGGTCTGGTGAGCCTTCTTCTTGTCTATGTTGATGACATGATTGTTACAGGTGATGATGAAGAAGCGAAAAGAAAGATGAAAGACATGTTAGCTACTGAATTCGACCTCAAAGACCTTGGAAAATTAAGGTATTTTTTGGGGATTGAGATCGCACGTTCTGAGACGGGTCTTGTCATGAGCCAAAGGAAATACACCTTGGACCTTTTGAAAGAGACAGGTAAACTGGGTTGCAGGCCATTTCTTACTCCCATGGAGTCTGGCACTAGAATCAGTATCAAGACTGGGAATATCTTGGATGAAGAAGGAAAAGGGAGATATCAGCGATTGGTTGGTAAACTTATTTACCTCACTCTTACTCGCCCTGATATTACGTATGCTGTGGGTGTGTTGAGCCAGTTCATGCATGCCCCCACTGACTGTCATTGGAAATGTGCTGAAAGAGTATTGGGGTATTTGAAGAATGACCCTGGTAAAGGGCTTTTGTACACTTGTCAAGATCAACTCAGTATTGAAGGGTATTCTGACGCCGACTGGGCAGGTTGCACTGATACTAGGAGATCTACCACAGGTTACTGCATCTTCCTTGGAGGTAACTTGGTGGTATGGAGGAGTAAAAAACAAGATGTTTGTTCCAGGTCCAGTGCTGAGGCCGAATACAGGGCAGTTGCCATGGGGATCACAGAGATGTTATGGCTTAAAATCATTTTAGAAGACATTGGGATTAAAATGGAAGAGAAGATGAGGATGTTTTGCGACAACAAGTCTGCTATCAATTTGGCAAACAATCCGGTCATGCACGACAGAACTAAACATGTGGAGATCGATCGTCACTTCATACGGGAACGCATAGATGCTAAGGAGCTGATCCTGCCCTACATGAAGTCTGAAGATCAAGTTGTTGATGTTTTGACCAAGTCTTTATGTACATCTCAATTTGAAAAGAATGTAAGCAAGCTTGGCATGTTTGACATGTATGCCAAGCTTGAGGGGGAGTGTTAGACGATATGTTGTTATAAGGACCCGGGTCCATATCTGGACCCGGTCCCATGGGGTGCGCGTACCGAGACTGGCTCGGTACCCTAGGCGGAAGCTCTTCTCTCCCCTTTATAATATCACTTAAGTGTAATTGTTGAGATTAAGTGAAATTGATTTTCTCTCTCCTAGGGTTGCAGTTTGCCCCTAGGTTAGAACTTCTCTGTGGTTTTTCACCTCTTTCTGAGGTTTTCCACGTATATCATGTGTTCTTTCTTCTCCCTTTGTGTGTTGCTTGTTTCTACACCATCCAAAGAGAAAAGAAGTTACCTTACGTTCTTGAGCATCTAACTGAACTAGCACAAAGATAGATTTGGTAGCATTCACACTTAAACATGCCTTTTGTTCCAACTGCTTGAGAACAGTTTTTGTACACTCAAGATAATTTCTATTGAATATGTTCCATAGCTCGTAGTAGCCATCTCGACCCTTGAATATTAGGTAACAAGATATTTTTCCCATAGGTCTCCCACTTCACTCTTCTTGCAAGCATTTCCACAACAATAATGAATAGGAAGGGTTAAAGTGGGTCTCCTTGACCGATACCTCTAGCACTTTCAAAAAAATTACCATGTCTACCATTTATCACCAAAGAAATGTTGGGGAAGTGAGGCAGTTAATGATCAGTAGTATCCACTCCTCATTAAAGCCCAAAACTTCTAGGGATTTCCATAAAAATCTCCTCTTATCCTATCATATGAGATGGAAATATCTAACTTCAGTAAGACTGATTTTTCCTTTGAATTCTCTATACTATGCACCATTTCATGTATGAACAGGATTTGATCTTAAATAACTTGTTGGGGGTAAAAGTGCACCTTGTTCTGCTCCAATAAGCATAGCCAAAATCTTTTTCATTCTATTCAAGATCAACCTTGTAATGATTTTTTAGATTGTAATACACAATGAGATGGGTCAAAAATCTTTTAAATTTACTGCATTTAAAATTTCGGGAATCAACATGATATGAGTTCTATTTACTTGGCAAACTATTTTTTTTTTTGTTAAAAAATAGTCATGTATAGCTGCTACCACGTCGCCACCTATAATATGACAAAAAGTTCTAAAATACTCAGCATTGTATCCATCTAGCCTAGGAGACTTTCCATTGGTTAAACAGAAGACTTCCTTGGTTACTTCTTCCACCGTAATAGACCTGCACAAATTCTAAATTTTCTTCAAGAGAAACACATGGCCCATCACTTATGTGATCTAACATTTTCTCACTATCATCTATATTTGCAAAATCCTCCTGAAAAAACTGGTTCATGAATCTGAGCTGGTTCCTCCTTTTCTTCCCCATTGACCACAATCCTACAAATATGTTGTTTTTTCTTTTGTTTCTTTACATTAAATTAGAAAAGTATTGTATTTTTGTCCCCATGAAGCATCCACTTTGTCCTAGATTTTGTTTCCAGCGGTATTCTTCCTCAATAATTTTATTCAACTATTTCCGCAAGGTAATTTGATACCCCAAGTCGTAAAGTTCATTCATTGTTCTTTGTTGCTAGATACAAGCTACTTCAGCTCTTACAACATATTTTCTCGTCTCAAAATGGCCCACATAGTATTTTTCCATCAAGATAAGGATATATTGCGATTTCAAACTTTTTAAGAACCTTCAACATTGTGCATCTGCTAGCTTGTGTAGACCAGCTTCTTCTCGCCATTTTTCATATTGAGGACATGACGCCCACTAATTGTAATATCTAGGCAGTCCTTTACCAAACAGGTATGCGTTCCTTTCAAGAACAGAAAACAACATCACACTAAGATTGAAAGTTGACCTGGCCATCGTTTTTAACTTGAACTCCACTCCCATTCTTTGTCTCCATATCTAAGTTACAGCTGCCAATCAAGATGATATTGAACATTGGCTTCTTCTTCTCTATTATTTGACCAGGTAAATGAGCATTCAGTATCATCAATAATCACTAAATTGTTGTCACATAGAAAGTGGTTAAAATCAGCACATGAATTGGGATCCACTTTTCTTCCCAGCTTGTCTCCTAACCCCTTACAGCATTAAAATATCCCATTATTACAGGGGATTTTGGCATTCATTAATCATTTTGGATAGAAAAATAAAAGATTCATGACGAATCATGATATGAGTATGAAGATACACCCGTACTAGACTAAAAGAAAGTCCAGACCATATATCCTTACAATTTATTGCCATTCAAAAGAATCAAAACTTGTCCTTTGATACGGCTCCAATTTGAATGTGCTTTGATTGCCACCTACAATAATATGGGCATGCTGTCATGACTCCTCAATGTTAGCCTCAACATTGTAATTTGAATGTTTATGTTTCCAGCTTTCAAAATGGTCAATAGTCAGCATAGAATCATAAAAAATGATCTCCAAATGGTTTCTTTTTATGGAATCATCCAAGTGTCTTTGTGCAGCCTTGCATACAAGGCCTCTTATGTTCCAGAATTGTACTTTCATCAAGGCAGGTATTTTGAGTGGCCTTCCTTGGCCTCACATCCCTCTTGTTCTATTATGGCTGGTTTGCTTTCATTTTCCAAAATTTCTTCGCACTGATGCCCTTCTCCTTGATTTGTTTGCTCTGATCTCACATCACTAATATTCGTTACGTCCATGAGAGGGCTATAGCTTCTCCTGTTGGCTCATCTGTATGGCCCCTGAGCTCTTACATATTTTGATCTTCTATGCTGTCTCCCCTTCACTGTTGGTGTTCGATTATCACTAATTGAACCACTTGATCCTTCATGTATAATAAGAAACTCTCACTCACGTGAGCAAGAGAAACCTGGAGGTGAAGGAGACATTCCCATCTGACCTTTCTCCCCTTCTTTTCAATTCATTTCAGTGTCTTCACATAGCACATTATATTCTTCACACACACTAGCAACCATACCTGGTCTCATTCTTGTGACTTTCTTCATTTGATCAACCTGATCGATCTTTTCTTCCATTGTAAAGTCTTCCACATGTTGTTTTCCCTTTTCCTAACTTGACATTCTTGGCAACATACTATGAGAGAACACGATCTTATTTCTCTACGACATCCATCTCTAATTGTTGATCATGCTTTCCTTTTTATAGAATCAAGAATGAGTTTGGTTGCCTCCTTTTTTGTCTTGTCTCTAAGAGATTTTTTCTTCTGCCCAACCTCGTGTTCTTGCAGCCAGTGCATAGTTGATTGTCGCTGTCACATTCCTTAACTTGCATTGTTCTCATATGGGTATCTGCATGACAGTGAGTGCAGAATTTAATCATTCTTTCATACACCACTTCCTGGGAGAAGATTTTCCCCTCATTCTCAAATTCATCTGCAGATTTTGTGAAAATATTAAGGACACACTAACACATATGCATGCAAACCCAACCCACATTAGGGTTTTCCTGTGAACATCAGTTTCTATCAGATCTCCTCCCAACATGCCTGCCACTCCCCTGAAAATTTTTCAATTCCACTATAGTAGAGGAAGGTTTGGTAAACTTACCCAAAGAGGAACAGAAAGATCCCTCAATAGTTAATGAGTTTCCAAGTTTCCAACGATTTTCCACAATTATTCTTATTCCTACACGCCAAGTTAATTTGTTGAAACACCACATTTAGCTCTTCCTCATTGCCCAACACGAATCAGGAAAATTCTTTTCCCCACAGTGTAGAATCTAGGGTTTCACATATCTTTCCATAGGCTCTACAATCGATTCACAATGAAAGAATATTCCATGCTCTTCATCTCTGAATTACCCACCAGACAACCAATCGCTGGATAGGTGAAGGGGATTTTCATTACAACTAGATAAGCATAAGATATTACCAAACATTGCTTGCTCTCCACCACTTCAATTTGAAGAGAATCCTCTCCATTTGTAGCATCTACCTCCTTCATCACTGTCTCGACCCAGGATCTAGTAATCGCTGATTTTCACAAAAGTGATCTTCCATCCATTGACTGAGGGTTCTCTACCATAAGGGGCTCAACCAATGGCTCACCCATTTGCTTCAACCTCCTGCCAGATGCAAATGAATAACTTTGTTTGTGAAAGCAAGAAGATTTAATTCTTAGTACAGTCTGAACAACTTGTAGTGAGAATTGTTTGTCCTATACCCTGTTCACTATTAAAATGATGCTACGTTCTTTCTGTTCTATTAAATTTAAATACTTTATGTATAGGTTGAGAGAGATCTAGAGCGATTGCATCGTGCAGCAAAAGTATTAATTAATGGTCAAATGGATAATGGTGATTTCCCACAATAGGTATGCCATATCATGAGCTTTTAATTTCTAGAATTTGTTTATCAAACCTTTTCGCCTTTCATGCTTTCTCATTTGCATTTGAGTCGGTGATAATTATTAAGCTTCTTATGAAATGACATGCACATTAACATGTTGCTTAATCCTTCCACTTATACCAGCATTTTGAATGCAATTACATATTTATTCTTTCATGATCCTTACTTATTGATTTTTGTCATTGTTTAGGAAATTATGGGTGTAGGCATCAAACATTCCATGATCATGTACTCTGCGTAAAGGAATATATTCCCAATTTGGGCCATGGGAGAGTATCACACACATGTGCTCTTATCTTCTTAATGGAATAATGTCAGTACAAATTTCAGTCAAGTGTTCCCTTGTTTTTGGCTCCATGCCCCTGTTCTTAGCATTCTGGCAGTTTGTAACCAAAAAAATATTTGTATTGATGCCTAGACAATCCTATTAGACGGATGGAAATTCTTATGTTGTTGTAGATCACCATAAATTCAAGGTGGTAATTCATATTGTTCCTAAGTAAGTGGCATAAGCAAGTCAAAATGGTGCCCAAATTAATTAAATAAGTGAAGGTTGAGGTAAAAACTTATTTTAGGTCTAATAGTACATTATAAGTAACAGTGTGCTATTCATCATCATTTTTATGCCTTCACGCATTTCTGTTTGTTTAGGAACATATGTGCTCCCCATCATCTGTTTTTATGTTGTCTTGTTGTTTATATGACTTTACTAGGAACATATATGATGTGCTTTTTGGCAATCAAACTCCTAACTTTTGGTTAGAAGAGCCCTAAGGCAGCTCAATGTTTCGAGTCTATGTTTTAGTGGAACAAGGTCCATTATGTTTTTAATGAGCACTAAATGAGGTAAAGGTGGTTGGCCAATGCCATGGCAACACTTGATAATTTTTATGACCAATTTAATGCAATTATGGTTGTGGCTGAGTTATTGCGTAATCAACTAAAAATGCATTAACCTAGTTTTTTTTTTGTGAAAATAAAAAAAAAAAATGCATCACCTCTTTGTCTAGGTTTTCATGAACTTCCTTTTCAAAGTCACACTCTAAAAGGAGTAGTTTGGTCTCCCACCTTGTTTACGCTTGATATCCATTTCACATCCTTCCTCTCTAAAATGGACCTTTGTTTGATAAAGAATTACCACTTCTACAAGAGGATTCATGTTCTATGGCATATGCAGGATCATTAATAACTTTTGCTGATGCTACTTGAGTGCACCGTAGGTGACACTAGTCAAACTTCTACCAATAAGTTAGTACATACAACACATCTCTAACTTTGCATACACAAAGTACATGTCACAGGCTGCTTGATATCAGTAGCATTGATTTGTGTTACTATGTACCAATTTGTGTCACGAAGTATCTACATTAAAAATAAGATTCACTTTGTCATAGATAATTTTTAGTGATGCTACATCCAAGGCCATGGAAATAACATGAAAGAAGAGTAACAGAAAATTAAATTTCCCAACATCCAATAGTGAAACAAAAATTGCTTCAAAAGTTCAACCGTAAAACTAAATTTGAATACATATAGTTTTATTAACTTTGAATGTCGAAAACATAGAAAGTGCAACTGCAAAATTTCAAAAATGCTTTTTGAGACAATGCATGTATAGAATAAAATTTCTTCAGGTAAAAATGTTAAAGTTATAGATCCCTTCACTGTTGCAACAATGTGGTTACATAAAGAAAAACAATATGTTTGGATGCTTGCACAAAAACATATGCAAATATCTTTTCGTTCATCTACTAGGTTTACTATTCAATGTGTTGTGTCTGTGCTTATTTGGAGGTATTGCACTACCTGCAGTGAGCCATCATATACACTATGAGCTTGCTATATCTAGCTGTGAGGCAAAAAGGATGTAGAAAATAACCTAAAAGTGCAGAAGACTCATTTAATCAATAAAATAACATAAGTATTTTTATAAATCAAGATCAAAATGTGGCACGAGAAAAATAAAATTGCACTTGAGATTTTTGAAGACTCGTGATCATGTGCATTCTCCAACATGTGGAAAAATTCAAACAAGATCCCATTGGTAGGAAAATTTTCCACAGATGTAACTCCATAAAAGTGCTTTGAGGCTGTGATATTACTGCCAATTAAGGTTCTCAACTTCCAACAAGTTTCAGCTATGGTTAGAAAGAAACAAATGCAATTTGAATAACACAATTTCCATAAAGTTTTAAAAACAATGTTCCACAAAGTATGTCAGGTTCATTTAAAGAGTGATTATTCCTTCAATTAGCCAATGTCATTCTGTTCCCAAAAGATGGTTGCTAAGGTTCTCTTAAGAATTGGATAAGCTAGACCAAGCATAGGTTTGGCTGTAGGTGTTACGCATAGCCTAGTTATCGGAAGTTGCAAGTGCATGTATCTATAGATTTCAACTTGAAAATTTGTGGATCGCCAACCAGAGTTGCAATCATTGGAAACTGGGTCCTCTTGGTGTTAGAGTGAACTTGGTTTAATTGAACTTGCTTTTGAACAAGTTCATGGTATTTCTACACTGAATCATACAATGCTATGAAGTTTATCCACCTTGCACATACCTGTTGCACCAAGGGCCTCTAACTAATTGGTCCAACCTTACAATGAGCATTTTAACTTCGGTACACCTTTCTTCTAGCCCATTGAGATGTTCCGCTTGGTCCTAGAGGTGGATATGGTGAAGGAACTTCTAACTTAACATTTCAAATAAGTCTCATGCCTCATCATCGTTCTTTAGCAGAAACATCTTCCAACTATAGGGAAAATATTTATTCAAAAACTTCTCTTCCATTTGATCACATGACCTTATTTGGAAATAATCTAGTTTTAAGCCAATACTCTGTTTGATCCTTTAGTAGAAAAGAAATATGGCTAGTTTTAGGGCATCCAACTTAAAGTTTTGAATCACAACTATAGAGCATATCTCTAGTAAATTGTCAATATGCCTATGAAGATTTTTTTTATAAGGGAGGCTATAAAAAGATGGAAACATCTAGATCAATCTAGCCCTAATCAAATAATGGCTAGAGCATATATTAGGTCATCCAAATTTCATTTTAGACTACAAGCTTATTCAAATTAAGGTTAAATTGAGGATAAGAAGGGGGTTTTCCAAGTCTTGTATGTGTTATTCTTGTTTGGATAGCATGTTTGATAGGTTATGATTGGTGAGACTGCTGGTCGTGTAAGAAAAATAGGTTAATATCCTTCACGAAGTATGCTAATTGCATCTATTGTCTATTTGTTTAGGTGGGATGGATTTCAAAAATGCACCCACGGACGTGGCCAAAGAACGTACTAAATAGCGTTTTGTTGTTCGGTGAGCAGATTTTACTATAATTTTTATAAAGCATGTGTGCTTGTTTGTTTAAACTGCTATATCATTGAGGGTTATGTTTTAGTATGCAATAGATTGTTGGCACAATGGTATTTTACGTGTCTAGTTATGATATAATTAATGATTTGATTGTTATGAAATGAGAAAAACAAGTTGATGAGAGTTTTAATAAAATTTTTCAGCAAGTCCCTATCGTGGATGACCGCAAGGACTGCTTGAAGGCGGTGACCAAGAGTAGCCCGCAAAGGGTGAGGGGCAACTCCTCTATTAAAAAAAAAAAAAGATGGTCACTAATTGCAAGATTCCATGAAGGAGGAAGGAGAGCAAGTCTCTCTTGAGGTTATAGAGGGAACATAAGTAAGAATGTGATATGAGAAAGTTCATTATACTTGAAAGTTTCATATGCCAAGACATCTCTTAATTGTTGTAGTTGTATTTGTTTTATATGATTATCGGTTTATTACATGACGCTCATTAAGTCAGTAGGACTCACCTTTGAACTTTTTCTTTTTCAGTTGAGCAAGCTAGGAGTTGTGACCAGGCAGCTAGACATCATTACATTTGAGCCTCTGGGTTCCCAGTGTGATAGGTAGAAGTTAGAGTCATGTTCTTAATTATGCATTGCATATCATGTAAAATGTATCTGTTATATTCACATTGTGCTTATTTTAATAATTTTATAAGTCAAAGTTTTATCCTAGTGGTCGTTAGATTTTGAATTGTGCTATAAAGTTACTGTTTTCTCCACATCTCCCAGAGCAATGGGTGAGAATTTGATATCAGGGCACAAATTTAGAATTTTAAAAGTTAGAAGCATGCATGCATATTATGATAGGAACTCATAACGAATGGCTTAATTTATAGGTAGATGTTGCCTTGTAATAGAGGTCAGGGTCGTGGCCCTGGAGTTGAGGGACCACAAGCTAGCCATTCGGTGAGAATGCCTCAATGAGCTCATCAAGAACAACATCTAGAAACCAAGGCAACAAATTTGAGGAGTTGGAACACACTCGTAAGTTGGGTGCAACGCCATTCACTGATGTGGAAGATCTAACAACAGTAGAATCATGGTTACATCAGATGAAGAAGATATTTAAATATTTACATAGCTTATATGATGATAAGCTTGACTGCACCATGTTTCTGTTGCAGGATGCAGCAGAGGCTTGGTGGGATCTTGTAACTTCTTGAATTAGAATGCAATAATGTGGGCTGACTTTTGTGCAAATTTGAAGAAAGGTATTACCCAACTACTTATCTGGAGAACTAGATGCAAGAATTCTTTTAGCTCAAGCAGGGTATTACATCAGTTGATGAGTATGAACAAAAAATTACTAGAATGTTAAATTATCTTACTGGATTGACCTTGGGTGAGGCAAAAATATGTAAGCAATTTGAACAAGGAATGAACCTTGAGATTCAAAGGCAAGTGGCCATAGTAGTGTATAGAGTGTTTACATGGTTGGCAAAGCCAGCGTGATGAGCAGAGTCAGTTATACATGAAGAAAAAGAAGTTGAGGGTCTGTACAAGGGTAAGAGTGAGGTTGGGCTAGTATCAAGCAGTAGAACTAGTCTACCACACAAATCATAGTGGCCATATCAATGCCAATGGTGGTTCTGCATCAACTAGTCAGAGGAGAAGTAACTATTCTATGAACAGGGGAGGCTATTATACTACTTTAGGAATAGGATCGACTTCGGGGTCATCATGATCCATAGAGCCCTGTTAAACATGTGGGTGTAGACATCCAGGGGAATCTGAGCAAGGGTTCCAAGGTTGTTATGATGTGCATAGATAGGGCACATTAGAAGAGATTGTCCTTCACTTCAGAAATGCATAGTGGGGGCTTAGTCTTTAGGACTTGGGAGTGCATCTACTATGGTTCTGACTAGACGATACAATCCAAATCAAGACAACTTAGTCAAGGATGAGGAGGTGCAACTTGAGGTTGACGGTGAATTTTGACTATGTTAGTTCATGAAGTTGGGGCATCTCCCGATGTGATTCCAGGTAAATGTTTTCTTTTCAGTAGGGAGGTTTATGTGCTCATTGATCAAGTACCCAACTATTTTTTGTATCATATAATGCTGCCACATCCTTAAAACAACAATAGGGTTTTGTATCCACATTTAGCAGTATCTACACCATTGGGAGACATAATAGAGGTCAAAATAGTATATTATAGCTGTACCCTTTTATGGGGTGGATTTCATACCATGGCAGACTTGATACCCATGCAAATTCAAGAATTTGAAATGTTTCTAGGCATTAATCATTTAGCTAAGTATCATACCATGGTAGATTGTAGCAGAAAAGAAGCCAACTTTTCTATAACAAATGATGTTGAAGCAGTATTTCAAGGGGAATGCAAAATTTTGCCTATGTCTCTGATTTTTTTTCATATAGCCTGGACAATGATTGTGAAGGGTTTGAGACCTTCATGACTTTATTGATTGATACCCCAACTCCTAAGCAGAGAATGGAAGATATTCCCTAATCGCGAAGTCAAATTTGCTATTGAACTTATGCTGGGAACTCAAGCTATTGCTATCATTCCTTACAAAATGGCTCCAACTGAGTTGAAAAACTTGAAAGTTCAATTGCAAGAGTTGGTGGAAAAGAAATTTATTCAAACTAGCATGTCATCATGGGGTGCACCTGTGTTGTTTGTGAAGAAGAAGGATGACAGTCTGATATTATGTATAGATTATAGACAACTGAATAAGGTGACCATACACAACAAGTACCTTCTTCCTCACACTGTTGATCTGCTTGATCAACTTAAGGGTGCTTGTGTGTTTTCCAAATTGATTTGAGATCTGGTACCATCTTATGAATGTTAGATTATGAATTTCTTGTACGCCTTTGCAGCCTTTAGGGAATTCATAAATAGGGTATTTAAACCCTATCTGGATCAGTTCATAGTTGTTTTCGAAGATGATATTATCATCTATTCAAGAACTAAGGAGGAACATAAAAACCACCTTAGGATTACCTTATCATTGCTAAGAGCAAATAATTATATGCTTAGTTTAGCAAGTGTATATTTTTGTTGGATAAGGTCACCATTTTGTGGCATGTTATTCAGGTGAAGGCATCAATTGTATATCCATTGAAGGTGGAGCAAGTTCTTAATTGGGAGAGACCTAATTCTCCTACCAAAATTCGTAGCTTCTTGGGTTTAGCCGAATATTATAGAAGGTTTATGAAAGATTTTTTTTGTTATTGCCTCTCCTTTAATTGGTTGACCAGAAAGAATGTTAAGTTGGAGAGGTATTCGGCTTATGAGAAAAGTTTTGAAAAACTGAAACAAAAACATGCATCTAGCCTAGTACTTGCTTTGCCTGAAGAAGGAATGGGGTTCGTAATGTACAGTGATGCTTCTCATAAGGGGTTATTTGTGCTTTAATGCATAATGATAAGGTGATTGCTTATGCATCCCGACAACTAAGAAGGCATAAATGAAAAATATGATATACATGATTTAGAATTGGCAGTTGTGGTCTTCACTTTGAAGATTTGGAAACATCACCTGTATTGAAAAGTGTCAGATATAACTGATCATAAAAGTTTAAAGTATTTACTTAGTCAGAAGGAGTTGAAAATGAGATAAAGAAGGGGGCTATAAGTAATTAAAGATTATGGTTAGAAGTAATTAAAGATTATCATTGCACAATTAATTATCACGCAAGTAATGTTAACAAGGTAGTAGATGCACTGAGTAGGATGAATACATATTTTGTTGCTTGTATAAAAGCAACACGACTTTCACTCCTTTTGGAGATACAAGCTTTAAAGATAGATCTAGCTTTAAAGATAGATCTAGAATAACTAGTGTGGGAATCTTATCTAACAACTACAAGTTCAAACCGTAAAAAGAGGAGAAAAAAAATCTGATGGAGATATAGGAGAGATGGAGCTTTTGAAATAAATGATTTGAAAACATGCATTCAACAAAGTAGGAGCTCAAATTGGTAAAAATGGAAACTTGCTAAATCCAACTATGCATGGAGAGTGAATTCAAAACCAAGTATCTAAAAAAAATGGGAAGAGGAGTGAGACAATCCCCTTTTTGTATTTCACCTAAATAAACAAGCGTTAGTAAAAGAATTAGGGTGTTCCACCAGAATACACAAACTTGAAGGTACTTATAAAGGCAACGAGACATATATTCCAAACTAAGGCAGGAAAATGTTAAAGTGGATCAAAATGATGGTGACATACTGTTCTATATGATTTGCATGTCACAGGTAGGGCGAAAGTAATCTTTATCATCATCCATTGTTATCAGGAAAAATTGTGAAATACCCTTGCAGACTTTTGATTGTCTCAAAATATTATAGAATTCCATCCATCTAGTAGAGTTGTCTACACCTTATTACAGATTTGCTTAGTACATAGCTTTTGTAATACAACTGTGTGAAGGTGGAAACATGGATCCTGACTTGGAGTATTACTCAACAAGAAGCTATAATAGAAATAATTTTAGAAGGCTGAAAGCATGTGTTTGCGATACTCCCCCATGGCCCATATTGGGAATACATTCCTGTATGCAGAATAACTGACCATGCAGCATCTGTTGGTAGCACCCATAATTTCCTAACAATAAAAAAAACATATAAGGAATAGATAGAATATGTGAGAATACATAGACAAAAGCATATCACATTGCAATGTGGCAATTCATTCTGCAAGAAGATTAAGAATCAATCACCCATATATATACATATGAGAAAGCTTTTGAATAGGGCTGCACAATGAGTCAAACCAGCTCGAGCTTGACTCAAGTTCAATCAACAGAACTCGACTTGAAATTGAGACACTTATAAACAAGCTGATCCCCAGTTCAAATGTATGCTTGAGATGTTAATCAGTCGAGTTCGTATTGTAGGAACTCGACTCAGCTCAACTACATAATGGATGCTGAAATATAATGATAGAACAGTTAAATGAATAGCAACTAACCGAGTTAGACAAATTAATGAGTTAAAAGAAATGAGACATGCTTAACATAAACAAATCAAATGAAGTGAATTGAGCTTGAACTCGATGTTGCATTGTCAAGTTGAGCTCGAGTATGTTTTATGAGTTCAAGCCGAGGTCATGCTCACATTTTTTTGAGTTGAGTTGAGCTCATCTCAAGCTCAATTCAGCTCATGTGAAGCCCTACTTATGAGCAAAGCCTTGGCAGATAAATGATGGTGAAAGTCCATGGTAATACATACCTGCTGGGGGAAATCCCCATTGTCCATTTGGCCATTAATTAACACTCTTGCTGCACGATGCAGAGGTTTTGGATCTCTCTCAGCCTAACTCCAAAAGAAATTTGCTAGTTATCAAGTAATTAAATGTCAAAGTATATTGGTGGTTAGGAAAATAAAGGACATGAGTAGAGTTTAGTGGTGGGTAGAGAAAAAAACAAAAAGAGAATTAACTAGTCATTCCTTAGGAAAGCAACTATTATCCAAATAAGCAAATGCAAGACTACCAAGTGAACTCCAAAAAATAGGTAGGAAATTAGAGCTCTTTAATGTCCATCTGATAACTAGTGTTTGCAACAGGTTTGGAAGAGAACAAAGAAACAATTAAATTAGCCCTAATCTCACATTAATAACAATTATGGTCCATACAAAAAATTTCATAATAAGTCCATCAAGTAAGATAAAATTATTAAAAAGTACCTGCTACAACCACTACTAGTTGTCTAATAAACCACTTTAGATAATAACTCTCAATACTCTCCCTCAAGTTGTGGTGCATTGATGTCAATCATGTTCAGCTTGGTACAACATGTTATTTATTTAGCGATTGGAAGTCACTTTCTGAACACATCAGCTACTTGATCTTTTGAAGAAACATTAATGAAAGACATAACTCCAATTTGTGTCATGTCAAGAATGTAATGGCAGTCTACTTCTATATGAAAGCTTAGAAAAGTTATATATGATCTAAAGTTTTTTATATTCGTAAATCCTTTATTCTTGAAATTAACACACTCAATTTGGTTTTACTGTCAAATATGTTCAAATAATTTTCTAGAATTCCAATCCAGCCAATTACTGCAAATCTATGGAGATAATGAAATCTTTCCCTAATTTTCCCATTCTCGGATACCAGGTTGCAACAAGTTTGAAGAATAAAAGATATCAATTAGATTAGACCTAACCTCAAGTGAATAAAGATGACGGCATAGAGAATTACATAATAAGTCCACCAAATAAGATAAAACTATTGACAAGACCTCCATTGACCGCTACTAATTTTCTAATAAACCCCTCACAACAATGACTCTCAACATAGTGGTATAGAAATTTCCAGACCAATTTATCTTCAGCAAACATATTTCCCTCCCCTCCCCCACCCCCCAAAATAATTATGATTTTAGACAAGAATATGTTGAATATATTTTTGTAAACAATGCATTTTTTTATTGTTAAACTCTTTTGTTTGGATCAAATTGTAGAATCAAACAATGGGACTAATGGAGAGGCATGGGATTCATAGCAGCACACGCCAGACAAATCAAGTTGCATATTTGTTCAGTAAAGAGTTCACAAAAGGAGATTTTTGTTTCCTTAAAAGCAAGTTGAGCATGAAACAGAGGCATATCAGATTGAGAGGTGTTTTTATGATGTGGTATTTTGTATGTTTGGAATTTCACCTAGATCTGATCCAGTGTATATTACTTGGGGGCATTTGGACCCTTCATGCCTTTATCTGTTTTGCATTGTTAAGATTAGCTGTCTCACACAATGGAAGGTTGTTGTACCACTCAAAAGAAAGACGTCCTGTCTGCTCATCAGCACAGCAGGTCAGAGTATTTGATTGATTGATTGTCTTATATCATCATTCCCACTACCAATTTTTGCTACTCAACCACAAGGACCATAGCTGCCATAATCATTGTCCACTACTATACTTTTCTTTTCCATTTTGAAGTTTAAATGGGTTATCTAAACCAATGTTGTAAAAAGCATATCATAACCTGTATCAGTCAAGCTAATAGACACGCTATGTCATAAAGTATTACATCATATCATAAACATATTGTAAAATTATTTTTTAATTCAAAAATCAGAAAATAAATGAAAAATAGGAAAAATAAAAAAGTCAGTAAAAGGAAAATTGTCGCTGATTCCATTCAAGAAATTAGAGTTTTCAAGGCTTTTTTTTTATATACAAGACCCTATGAAGAAAAACATTTTATGACCATTAAAAGACTCCTAGCAGTATAAGTCATGCATAACAAAAACTTGTTTATTTTGATACCCATTTACTATCTTTTAAAGAATGCAAATAGTCATTCATATATTGCCAAAAAGAAATGTATAGACAAAGTTTATTATAGAATTTAATCATTTATACATACCAACATAGCCAATAATGTTCTTATTAAGTTTAAAGCACGTGTACTTTACAATACCTTTTCGGTGCTTAGATCTGTTTGGCACATTAATTGTGTAGTAGCTGTTCGTAACAACATATATGCTTACAAATTACATATGATTAGTAAAACTCATGAAATATCTGACCTATTATGCATTGCTCAATCCTACAGATTGGGTCAGACATGCCATCTTCTCGAAAATGCTTCTAAAAGTCAAATTGAGTCATTGACGGCTCAAGGTTCAAATTCTTTAAATTAAAATAATAAGGAAAAATTAACAAAATAAATCATGGCTGATTCCATGCAACAATCAAAGATTTGACCTGTATCCAACTACACCAAACATATACGATACACATCGGTGAGGATACAGAGCTAAACAATCAAAAAGCTAAACAATCAAATTCATTATCGTATCGTAAAATGATACCACTTGACAACAATAAGCTAAACAATCAAATTCATTATATGATCATATGATATCATACGACATGGGTTGTATATCGTATCGTAAAATAAAAAAGTGACATACATATCACACGATACCACTTGACAACAATAAGCTAAACAATCAAATTCATTATCAGCTATGTCACATAGGTGAGGATACAGAGCATTTTCAAAAATCTTGGGTATGGGAGTACGTGTGTGTGTGTGTGTGTGTGTGTGTGTGTGTCTAAATATATATATATACATATGTATACATATAACTACTGTATACTGTTTAGACTTTATGATGGAAATTTTATTCTTAATCTATACTGAAGGTTTTTAGAAATCAAGATACATAAATTTTTTGTTACATCCCCTCATTGATACAGTTTTATATACTGCGACTTTAGGTTCGGTAATTGGGTTCAATCTCTCTCTCTCTCTCTCTCTCTCTCCCACCTTTGTTATGCCTCTTTTTGCTTAGTTTTCATTATAATGACATTAAATATACAGTTGACCTTCATTATTACAACACTAAATATACAGTTAACCTTCATTATTATAGTAGTAAATAGTATTCATAGCCATGGCATTTGCATGGTAACCATGGTAACAGTAAAAAAAACCCTAAATCCACACTCAAAATGACTGTAAATTTTGACCCAGTCTTAAAATGGATGGATACAGTTCTACGAAATGATCAAACCTGGTAAAATTTTGACCATGCCCAGCAGCGTGTTGGTACTGTATCGGGTCGCTAGGGTACCGTAAGTGTGTGATATAGACTATAAGAAAAAAAGATCTTTTTTTTTTTGGTATACTTGTGTCATACATAGAACAGTATGTATAGCCAGTCCCCATATAAGGCCTTAGATATTTCATTCACTTACCTCCAAAACGTTTGAAAGAAAAAGTCAGATCTTAACATTCTGATACCATAGATCCTTCACTATGCTTCTAAAGTGACTGCTACATATAAGTTCATCTATAAAAAAAATGAATCTAGATAAATTGCTAAGCCAAAGATAACTCCAAGATTTATGCTAAGATGGCTTCATTAAGATGGTTCACCTTTTCTTACAGCATCTATTATACTAGCCCTATGATAGAAAGTCAAAAAGATGACTTGCCTCTAGAATAGGTGAACTTAAAATTGGCCCTTAAAGTAAGAAATGTGATGCACAAAAAATGTTAGGTAAAACTACAAAACAATTAACATGTCTTTACATCAGTAGAACCACAAGAGAAAACTTGCTACATCTACATATAACTCTCATTACATCAAATTTTAAACTTAAGTAGATAGGTCAATGGCACATACATAGTATAGACGCATGGAGAACATAATATTATAACAATAAACTCAGCTAGAAAACTATGTCCTAAACTGTAGATCAAGAGAATAAGGTTGTTCTTCAATTACCTATAAATGTAGAATTGACATGCTTCCAGAACAATCAGCCATCAGAAAACAAAAACTTTACTTGGTGTGAAAAATAAGTTGTTCAAGCAAAATTAATACATATTCCTCAGATTAGATTGCTGAAAATGGTTATGCAGCCCTTTTGGACCATTTTTAATTCAACTATATGGACAGTTATAAAATGTCCAAAATTATAAAATTCAAAAGAACTTTGAACATGCAATGTGCACATTGAATTCTATTATGGTTTTTAGATTAATAGTTTCAGATTTTTGGTTCATAAAGTCTGATCTAGATGTCCTATTTTTCTTTTCCTCCAGCATTTTCAAATACTTTTATGTAACTATGCAGCAAGTTTTTTAGAAAAATACTTAAAATTAACCAGTTTGATGGATGCTAAGTCTAAAGAGCCTATACATATAAATATATATACATATACATATATTTACACACACACACACACATATATATATATATATGCACTAGAAAAAATGAAGATGCTTCAAAGGGAAAACTTGTCAGCATAGATAAAACTGAAGCCAAAGGGAAAAGATTGGGGCCTAGAAAAAGTTCTGTCTTGTTTGATATAAATAGGAAAAATAAGTGGGACCTACCATTTTTGGCCCAGTTATGATAGAGTTCTATTGAATTATATAGATTCATTATCAACAAATTTTTTTTGAAACAAAACATGTTTGGAACCACAAATTTTGTAAATAAAATGAAGATGCTTCAACTTCCCACGCATTGGCGGCCATTGGCTTTTTATGTTCATAATCTTCATTTTACACTTTCAATGAGGTACTTCAAATGTTCTTGTTTGTTTAAATTATGTGGACCTCAACCAACAAATTATCTGGACATTTCATCACTTGGTTGAATAGTATTAGGGGAAATAACATTCAATAAACTATACACACACACACACACGCATATATGTATATATATATATATGTTATACATGCAAATGTTTGTGTACTGTGCTTATAAGTGATAGGCAGCCTTTTTGTTGTATTATTTAGGACATAAGTTAAGGTTTTGACCCTCATTCCTCCTATCTTCTCATAAAGATTTTATTGTTTCTTTGTATATTTGCAACAAAACATTGGAAAAACTATTTTTGCATAGATGTTTTCATTAAATTTTACATCTTGAGGCAGTGATTTGAAAGCAAATATGCAAAGGAACATAGTTTTAGTTGTGGTTGCCCATACATAATTTCAGTCACTTTTCATTGGTTTTCTCCTACTTTAACGTAAGTTGATGCATAACTCTAGGACAGATATGAAATCCTTAATACTGAGCATTGATTTTTCATTACTTTATTACTAGATCAAATCATTCATCTTTTTATGTCAATAAACTCCTACTGAACTTATGCATCTATTACAACACCTAAATAGTGAAGTAGCTGCAGTTTGCCAATAATGCAAAAACAGATTCTTTGGTATTGCCAAAGGAACATCTAATATCTTTTTGAGCCAAAAATCATAAATTTACCATTCTTTCCTCAACAAAAAGCTATAAGTACACCTCACTTCTTTAATCATTTTTAAAGCACTAATAAGTTTTGAAAATACTTCTAAAATATGCTCTTATAGTTATGATGATAAGTGGCAACTACAACAAAGTTTTCTAGCACTCTTAAAACAATATTCTCCTCACTATTAGTTAGGATGTGTTTAAAAAGGTTGACATGAAATAAAAAAAAAAAATAAACCATATTATGAGCCGGTTTTGGCCATTCCAATTTAGAAAAATAAACTAACACTAATCAAGTTAAATTGAGCAAAATGAATGATGAGTGTACAAAAAGTTAGGAACATCTATTATGATAATGAAAATTTTGGTGTTGATTATTCCAAAAAACTTATGATGGTAATAGTATATAGCAATAGCAGTTTAGTGGTTCTATTTTCACAATCAAAACAATGATATTCTAACATCAGCATTCTATGTATATACTATATATCAGAAAAAACAAGTTACTTAGAATGATGGAAGAGAGTAAACAAGCTCACCATGATCCATCAGGTAATTGCATCTTTTTAATGAAACTAAGAGACTTTGCGACACAAATCTCGATATCTTCCTTTCGATAGTCAGGATATACATTTCTAAAAGCTACTAAGGCTTGAACAACAGATGATGTACATTCTGTGAATCTAAATGAACAAAGAAAAGGGACATTAGTGCATGAGGAAGTCTTGTCCAGTAACTTCTTGTTGGATCAAACATAAGATGAGAAAGTACTCACGGATAATCGATCATCATATCCGCAAATAACTTAGATGGATTCATGATCTGAAAGTGACAATGAATTCATGTGGATTTAAAATGGCCAAAAAGTGTGATACCAAAGTTATCAAGCATTCTAGAAAAAACAATAGGTAATTGCAACTAACAATTGTAAGAACTTTTCTACAATTATACAAGCTCTGAGCCCCTAATTCATATATGCTAACTAGTAATAAAAAAATAACCATTTTTCACATGTTAACTTGTTATCCTATTGTATCACATTTCACATAGAAACAAGAAAGAAAAATAACACTTCCTTTTTCCCAATACTCATGGTTAAACCATTCATATTTCTTTCATTTATGGAGCTGTGTGAGCAAATATTATACACTAAGATATGGGATCAGTGGGATACACAAACTCCCTTCCATCATGCTTTATGGTATACATGGAAACATCATTCTTTAATAATATGAACACCATTTGACCCTCCAAAACTAAATAACAACATTGATATTATATAAATGACTATTGGTGGGACATTGAGCAATGGTTTGTGCAGTTGGCCCTTTCACAAGAACAAAGGATGTTATGTTGTTGAACTATCAAATTGGGTTCTTGTGAAACTGAATGATTACACCTTTCATTTATGCTTTGTATCTTGCACATTTTTGTTTCAGGTTTCTATGGATTAGATCAATCAACCACTAAAATATACACAAGGAAAACTCAACCATTGCTAAAAATGGTCTCTCTTGTGAAGAGGTTGTGTTATTCAACCTTATACATTCTTCTCCTTTCATGATGAAATAGTGTGTGACATCAACAACCTGATTTGACATCCCTTTCCAAGGCAGAAATATAGATTTTCTTATTATGAATGAATCAGTTTGTATCAGAAGCAACTCTTTTAGCTCTTATCTCATAAGATAGTTACAAATATTTGAAAGATACTCATCCAAAAGAATTAGAAAACTTTTTCTTGTTTAGTTTTTATTATGCATAAGAAACATTTTTCAAATTGAAAAAAGATAGCATAATCATTAACACACTATGAAAGGAAAATAGAAAATGTAAAGTAGAGTTCTACACATAATCATGAACACACTATGAAAAGGAAAAACAAAAAATTGATTTGAATGGAGTACACCGACACAACTTGGAAATCAATATAACCATGTGATAGAAGCAACAGCCAATGAAGACAATCATATACCATGCCAATTAGAAACAAAGTTGACCTACAAAGATAAAATAGGAAAGCCAAAAGAACAACAAAATTGTCAAATCCATATAGTCTTGTGGCAACTTGATTTATGAGTTACTCCCTAGTATGCATTCTGCAGTTCATCCTTATCTCGGATTCTGTAATTGAAACATGATACTGAAATTTGTTAACAATTTTCAACCAATGATAAGTTAGATATGGTAAACTATTTAACTTGCCTATAGAGATAGGATCAAATCCACAACATCATAAAATTTCTCTACTACCAGAGGTTCTCCTACCACATTTGATGGTAACTTTGCAAGTAAAAGAGAAGCCTGAAAATGAATTAAAAATCACAATTGAATATGGTCAAATTGAACATTGATCTTGGTGGCACTAAATTTTGACACCTTCAGAACTTCAGCAGTGCAATCTAAGCATTGCCATCTATAGTCTGTTGTTGATAAAGTCCATGCACCTTTTGATGTGTGGCGATACCATGAGCTAAAGTCACCAAAGCAATTGTCTTGAACCTTTAGAACAAGGACCAAGTTCATCATTGAAATGCTAGGAATCACAAAGCTTGAAATGCCTAATCAGCAGCCCTGAATGTAGGCACAACAAACAAACCTGTGAACATTTTATGAAGTCATGTGCTTTCCTAAGAGTCGTTTTACAATTTGAAACAAGTTCAGTTGCTAGTATTGATTGAATAGCCAAAGCAGCATCCCACAACTGGCATCCATTGGTACTCTGCCAATATATTATTTTAAACAAAAGATACAGTAAATTCTTTAACAGTTATAGGAGCCCAAGTTAATATGATTGAACTAGTAGGGATTATTTTTTTATCACCTTCATTCCATCTTCTGCAACCCATAAATAATCTGGTATTCTTGAAAGATGCAACTTAAATGCTTCTGAATTTCGATCTTCAACCCAACAACAAAGCATATTTAGGGCCTATCATTTCAAACAACTTGTTAGCCATATAATTGTCTAACAAACTAATGGACCCTAAGTTTGATAGGTAATGGGAAAGTATTCAGAAAGGCTCTTTCTCAGCATAGAAAGATCTTCTAAAATGTTATGTGTGTAGCAGCCAATACGCACCGAATTGGCCCCACTAAGATAAGGCAATTAGATACATAATTTGCTACTTTTCTTGATGATTTGATTAATTTAAGCTAACTTTTACATGTACCAACATATCCACATGTAATATCACTAATATGATTTGATTCCCTGTGCCATTTTACAAAAGAAATGAAAGAAAAATTTGTAAGCAAAAACTACATAAAAAAAAGATGGGAACACAAGTAAATCAGAGCTAAAACAACATAAAATAATCAAGAAAACTGTCACTTAAAGGTTCTAATAATCTCCACCAAATTCTCACACAAAATAAACTCTCAAATCAAATAAAAGCCGAATGTATTACTAAATGGAGAATCGTTGCAAAGCAGGCTCTAAGGCCACACCAAACATAGGAAATCAGTAGCTTTTTCATAATAAAAAACATAGAGATATAAAGAAAGCAGGCACCAGTGAGCAAGCTCCAACGGCTAGTTTTTCTAGCCAATTGCTAGGTCCATTGATCAGTTAGCTGAAACAAAAAACAAAATATAGAAAAAAATAGAAACATACATAAAACAGAAAATAGAAAATATATGTAAGAGACCTATGTGGTGTGCTTGTGTATATAAGTTAAACAATAAAATATTGTGACATATATAGTATATACAAATGCATATAGATATACTTACAATAATTATTACATGCAATTTAACATCCCTTTAAACACATGGTGTGATCACTGAAGGTTTGTTAAGTATAAACTGAAATCTAGCTGAAGCAAGAGCCTTAGTGATGAAATTGAAAAATCATAATAAGACTTATACTAGACATGGGTTCCTAATATATCCGATCTAGTTCTACATTCTGGCAAGCAGTCTTAGAAGACAATGGCATATTCCTAATTTTTGTAATTAATGCTATATGTATTTTTTCATGTAAAATGTTCTCTTTTAATGAAGCACTAGGGCATGCTTCCTATCATCTTTGAGGCTGCTGAGATTTCTCCTTTATATTTTCATCTTGGTTTTCAAAGTGCACTAATTTTGAACATAAAAAACTGACATGGTATCAAAAAGGTGTTGATAGCGTGGATTCTAAAAGAGTGACCCAAGGGATCACTGCTTCTCTAGTTAAGTGGGTTAGATGATCTATTTCTCTTTTCACCAATCTTCTTCCTTGTTTCCTTCATATTCATCATTTTCCTTCTGCTTTCTCCTTTGAAATTGTGTTTGTTGAATTCTAAAATATCTCCTCTTCAAATCTGAAAACAAGTTCTCCAATGTGAGTTATAGACTAAAGCCTTCCTACCTTTGACACGATTTTCTGATTCTAAGACTTATGTTAGACGTCAATTTTTGGTTGTGTTTTTTCACATTCTTCATCACATATGATTTCTAGTGACCTGATGTCTTTTGTCGCCGTCAGCTGCTGTGATGCCTTTAATTTTGAAGCATATGTTTTCGTTTTAAGGCAAGTTGTTCACGATTAAAACCTTGTACAACTTGAGGAAGGCTGTTAATATAACATAGATTCAGATCTAGTGTGGATCTTGGGTGCAGACATAACTTATTCTATATTCTGTATTATTGTATTCATTATTACTTGACAGGGGACCTAATCATCCTTCATGGAGGTCTTTTACTTTATAATGCCAAGAGATAAGGTCATGGTGAGAGTTGGAATTTTGTGACTGTTTGTAGCCTCCATCTTTCTGCTCTCCCTTTGTTTTATATTGAAGAGAGATGTTGGTTTGAATCTTCATATTTCTAACAAACACTACATCAATCAACATGGCTCTTTCATTTTATTTCTTTCACAGGTAATATGTCTCCATAAAGCCACGTTCAAGGAATAGCAACAAGCATAACATATTTAAACAAACCTTGTTCACTGCACCAATGCAAACATAGTGAGTATTTTCATCCTCATAGTGTATATGTTGCATCACTGTCTGTAAAGCCTTCTCTCTTAAGACAGACCCAGGCCAAAGCCTTAGGAATGGTTCCACAATCTTGTAAGTGGATCCGGGTAGTACTGATCCTCCTACAGCAAAAATATGAGTATTAAGTAAAAAACAAAGAGTTAGATAGAAAATACAAGTTATAAATGCTGGGGTTCAAACCAATGAAATGCAAAGATGCAGAAATGCTGATAGATTTTGCATGCCCAAAGGCAGGTTGTTCATGGATTAAGACCATGTACAACTTAAGGGACAAAGAGGTTTGGAAAGGCACATGTATATATGTGTCTTTCTGCTTTGGATCTTGATCCGATCTAGATTGACAAGCTTGTTGTTTTATTATTTACTCTTGCATTTTTTAAGTCCTTTAAATTCACATCTTTATGATTAATATGATTAGAATGCCTAGAACCCTTGAGTTTGCCATTATACTGCTGAAGAAATCCCCTTTCTCTCTTGTATTCTGTTCTTCCTCATGCTGCGGTTGAGCAAACCCAGACATCAAGCTTGCAATTTCTTAATTGTCACAGATCTGAAGCAAACATATTTATTGCATCATATTTTAAACCTGATCATTTATGGCCATTTTTCCTTTTGCAGAGATCTAGAGTAGACATATATATCACATCATATTTGAATCAAATATGTCTCACATGTCAAATATGACCCAGATATATGCATATATCACGTTTGTACTTGTCCTTTTTCATGTCGTTGCACTACCCATTATTTGTTTTCTCTCAATGTACCCTCATTCATCATTTCTTGACATAGATGTGAATGGTTCTCCTCCATGTTTCCCTCTAATTTTCTCTATCAATTATTTTCTAAAACAACAACAGTTCAACCATCCTTGGAAAAACAAATTATTGCTTTTATAATAGCTATAATTTGTCGGCTATTTTGATTTGTCAATTAAAATGCCAACTGAGTTCATCAGATAGGAAGACAGAGTTGACAATGGTTCAATAAATTACACATGCCCATTATCCAAAATGATGTATTACGAATGAAGCATGATCAAGCAATTGTTGGTTAATTAACTCCTCACAAGAGGTGCTTGTTAGAGTGTCAAACATCAGCTAAAGAGTTATAGATAATCCTACTACTATTTGTTCACAAATGTCCAAGTTATGAATGATGTAACTCAAGAAAGAACTCCACAATTGGAAAAAAGGTTCCTTAACTGTCATGGAGTTGCCTCTTAGATTTCCTTGGCATGGGAACACTATTTCTGATAAAGATAAATTCCATAAAAAAACTTGCTGGTTTGTGTGAATATGATATTCTTTCCACCACTATGTTGCAGATTTGACCATCTTTATGACAATAGTAATAAAATTAAAAATGACATTTTGTTCGCAAGAAATATAATAGTTTAGAAACCTATAAATAGAGGTACAAGCACATGTGCACAGACATATATAACGATATGTCTTTCCAATGCATTAAAGTTTTTTCTTATAAATCTAATGCCATATATGAATGAAGATTATCCGAGACTGTAATATTCAAAAAAGAAATTATAACAATATGATGTATGGGTTGGTTTTTATCAGCCAACATATTTAAGTTGTTGATGTCTTGATTATTTAAAACCCAATCTGTACTTTGAACTTTCAAACTTTGTTTTTCAAATGCTATAGTTTGGGCACTTCTAGTTTACCATTTGGCACCACAAAAACAACTTCAGAGCACTCAAGAAGTTAAGTGACATACACTAGACAAAAATAGACATCTACACAGTGGTTTATATTACGTTTACTACACTAAACAAACTTTCGACCAAAACTACTGAATTTACTTGAATCCTATAGGTTTTAATATCCTAAGTGATTTTTATGGTACTTCCAAAAGAATATGAAATGCTCGATTGTTAGAGTTCTACCAATTACTTGAGTAAAGGGTTTAGTTAGATATCTAATCTTATTGACAATTTTTCCTCTTTCCTAAATTGTAGATTTTTGAATGCTCAAGTCCATCAATACAGCTTAACTTATCAAAAACAGCTTCAGGTTGATGGAAAGGCCATATGACTATATACATACATAAATACATATGTATATGTGTATACATATTATATGTATATATGCATGTATAAACATACACACACACACTTACATACATATATATGTACATATGTGTGTGTATATATATAAATTCGATGCAGAAAATCATTAATCAAAAAATACACTTAGCAAAAAGCTAGCTAAAATGAGCCAGAGGTAAAGAATGGCATTATAAGTCCTGAAGCAGGGCACTCATGCTATTTGGTTCAGCAAACAACCCTCCTATTAAGAATGCATTAGTGTAATGGTCAATATGCATTCACCAACCTTTGCACATAAACTTCGTGCTTTATTCCAATCTACTTGATCATATGGTAGAGGAAGAAGCTCTTTGCGTAGTTCTAAGACTGTTTCTGTGATAGGGCCAACAAATCTATTTCCATACAAGTAGCTCATGGGTGTGTAGACCATGCGACAGTGACACCACAATTTTCCTGCATGAACAAACATATAAAAAAATAATCACTAGAGAAATCCTCATGTCAATTATGTTTCCATTGTAGGATGTGCATCCAATGGCTTTTTTTCTTCTTTATTATCAGATTATTTTCTTTTTCCAAAACTAATTCTAAGCTTGTTCATCAGTTCCTTTTTCTTTTTTTCTGCTAGCTTGAAATGCTTATAATTGGATGGAACATCCTATTTTTTTCTTATTTGTTTATCAATGTTTGTTTGTTACAATAAAATAATACAAGCAAAAGAAGCCTTTTTTTTTTAAGTATAATTAGCCTTCAGGCCATGTGGATCCACCAAGGATGACCGATTTTTTGTGAAACAATAACAGAAAATTTGAAAATAAACAAAATTAGGTGGATACATGGTAATCTCATCATTTCCAAAAAGTTGTTTTCCTCCTTTTTGTTCACGCTTTCCCTCTAACCCTGTTTGAAGCCAGATATGGAAATCTGTGCATGCATGAAGGGCCAGATGCTTTTATTATTCTTTTCCCTAACACATTTGGGCCATCCTAGAAACGAACTAGATACCTCATGTGAATCCACTTAGTGACGTTCGATGATAAGGTGGTAAACCCTATTTTAGTTCACTCACGACATACCAACACCATCACTCATTATCCGTATCCACTATTCTCTCCATTACATGACATACTAACTGTAAGGAGGAGTCTTGAACTACTCATTTTGAAAAGGGTTTCAACTAAAACTTTAATATAACTCTGTACGAAAGTTTTTAATTTGTGAATTAATTATAAAGTTTATTGATAATTTGAACTCGCATGTTAACGAACGGTGACTAGTTGCAGCCATCATCCATCGGGCTTTCAGTAGTCTCAGTTCTTATATTTCTGGTTACCAACTTCCTTGCATTGGACACGAGTCCATCTAATTAAAAAAAAAAAAAAAAATCCAAACATGCACTTTCAATTTTGCGGAGACATGTGCTTCTTGATATCTAGTCAAATGAGTGTGGTCATTGCGTCCTCCTTTCTGATTAGAAATCCCTCTCCCAAATTACAACTAAGCCTAGGGAAGGTACCCTGGGTTGATTGGCTTGGACGAGGACCACGGCAAAATGCCATGGCCCAAGGCATGATCCGGTTCCCCCTCCAAGTACGATGGTTGAGGACCATGGGCAAATTCAGACCTGATAACATCATAGATTTTTCGAGTGATGTCAGCTCCCCTGGGAGATAACTCAGTGTGCATTGAGTATTTCCCAAAATTACCTATAATCAATGGATAGAATTTCAAAGACAAATTAGTCATTTTAGAGGGGTTCATAAAGATTATGTTACTTTAGATAGAGAAATAAAATTATTATTGTTAGCCTACTTTGTCATCCCTAGACTTATGCACTAAAAATTATATGACAGAAAATTAATATTGGCTGTCAAAGCATTACAGGTAACTCTCTCAAGGATACCTCATACCATCTGATTTGTATTGATATAGAAAGTAAGGAGGAATAATTTGTCAAAGACTAGAATGTTATGCAAGTTCTTTGATATCCTTCCCATGGAATTGAAGGGTTGCTAGCTCAAGCAGAAATCGAACTTGCGGTCAGTCCGTTCCGCGGTTGGTTTTGATATGCAATGTTACAAACTAGATAGGATATCGAAATAAGGAAAACTAATGAAACGATGTTATATGCTAATAGATAAAGGGTTAAGTTGACTTAATGTGTTGCCTTGGGCTGCACAAACCCTCTACTGAGAAGAGCAAATATCATATGCCAGGTGAAAGGAATTATTTAACAATATGAAAACTGTTAAAGTATAATTCAAATTTTATTCTAGAACGGGGTGCTATTAAGCTGAGGATAAAAAAATCAAATGTGCCCAAATATGGTGCTCTAGGTATGAATTACGATATGAGCAAGTTAAGTTTCTTGGGTATATCACAACCAAATGTGGTGTCTTTTATTGCCTAACAAAAGTAGATGCTGGGTTAGGAAAAACGAAAGAATATTTCCAAAATCTAGAGCTACCTTGATCTAGCAATTTTGGAGAACTAAAGTGATAACTCAAGAATGCTTGGGTGGACTGCCATATGGATTGATGTCCTCCTACTGCTGCACAGCATACCTATGACCAGCTAAAGTGTATGAAGGCACTAAGATGAGAATTTCAATCCTAATAGAAGCAAGGTGAAGACAAAGTAGCAAGCATTTGTTTGTTTGTGTCAGATAGTCATGATCTTTTTCCTTTTTTCTTTTTCCTTTCATCTCATCTTCAAATTAACAAGCATTGGTGTGTGTTTTAGATAGTCATGATCATTTTCCTTTTTTCTGTTTCCTTTCATCTCACCTTCTCTAAAACTCTCTCTCTCTCTCTCTCTCTCTAGTGGAACATCCTCTCCAGCTCAGTGAGAGAGAGAGGAGAGGAAAGAATTAAAAGCAAAAGGGAATCCACCTATTTAGCCATTCATCTGGTAGCAACTGATAAGGAGCAGATCTGATTCCTCTTCTATGTGTGTATATATACATACATATATACATGTATATATATATATATATATATATTGAAAAATAGGTAGCTATCAGACCCTCATATTTCTTCGCCCAGGCATCATTCTCCTTGAGGTTCAACTATCTTCTCTACAACCTTTTCATAATAATACCATAGGTTTGATTGTTGGTGTTTTGATGGATGGTGTTAGGACCTATACAAATATGCATGGTGTTGCATGGATACTTCTTAAATCTAAAATCTCAGTGGTAGGCCCTGTTAGACACTAATACCAACATGCTCCTTTGATTCTTTAGTTTTAAAAGGTGAAGTTTTTGGTATGTGTGTCCACTTGCTCTCTTTCTTTTCTCTCCTTTTTCTTTTTCCACTCTTCTTTCTCTCTCTAGCTCTTTATTTTTCTGTTTCTCTTTATTTTTCCCTCCATTTTCTCTCCTATCATTCTTCCTCCTTTCAATCCAGTCACACATGAATTTCTCTCTCTCTCTCCTATCATTCTTCCTCCTTTCAATCCTATCATATGTAAATATTTCTCTCTCTCTCTGAAAACATTGGTCATCATAAAAAAGGGAATATGTCCTGGTCATCCTTTTGAAAAGGTGATTAAGTGTCCTCCCTTTTTAAAAAAATGACACAAGAACCAAGGCAGTGTGTGTGTGTATCTTTATTCATGTCCAAGTGTCTAATTCTTTAGGGCTCAAAGTGTCCAACAGCCATGGCCATGTCTGACACTAACACTGGTGTTTGTGTCCATGCCATTTTTGTTTGTGTCCATGCCATTTTGTGTGTGTGTGTCTAATTTTTTATATGCATATTAGATAGATATATAATGGATATAGATTTATCATCATTCGAAATTTTTGTACTATTTATTTTTTTCAAACTTTTAAGGTCAATTTGAAACCTCGACCTTGGTTCAAGTGGCCCAACAACTCCAAATAGACGTGCTGGACAATCTGTAAAAATAAAGGGCTTTCTACAATATTCAAAATTCTATGCTTCCTCAGCAATTTTGGTGAAATGCATAATTAACCTTTTATTCCTTTTGTTGTGCTTTTATGTGCTTATTGTGAAGAACCATTATCGACTTTGTGAGTTTATAATTTTTTAGTATTGTAGAGATTGTTGTTGCATGGTTTTAGACCTGTTCATCATGAATCTTTATTTGGTAATAAACCCTATGGAAATATTTCCATAAAAGAAAACAAAATAGTGACAATACTTCAAAAGGGTGAGAGACTTCAAAAAAATAAGCAACAAAAGGAGCACCAATATTGTAACCAGAAACCACACAATTTTATAATGTTCATAATAACATAAACAACTTTCGTAAAACTAGGAGAATTAATGCAGATGGTATAACTAGAACATGTGCCTATTGTAGTTAGCAAAGGCATTCTATTAAAGTAGACACAAAAAGGATGAATATTGAATAATTACTTAAGCTTATGGGTGAACAACAGCCTTAGCTATAGGAGAAAATAACTATGTAATTTTACTAAGTTACTACTATTAATCTTTAACACAAACAAATATACTGACTCTACACTATTTTTGTTCCATGTTATCCTGGAATGTTGTCTGACACAGTGCTACCTGCTGCTTCCCTTATGCTCATGTTGGTGCAAGTTTGGACTTTTGTGATATTACTATGGGTTTTTCCTGGAAGTTACATTAAGTCAGTATGTGATAAGTATTTACTCAAAATACATATTATGAACACTAGACAAATCTACTTCATGAGCATTATGTTATCTACAAATATTTAGAAAGATGAAAGCACTTATTGTGAAACCTAATTTACTACGTGGTTATGCAAAAGTAAGTCTCTCAATAAGACTAAGATAGAATGGATTAGATTGTTACTCATCAAAAAAATGTAATCAATAATCTCCATCAAGATAACAGTGCTTACGCATTGACAATGAGTATTAATTTGACCCACGAAATTCAAAAGGTAAAAGGATAGACTGTTGACATGGGGAAACCAATTCACAAATGTCACACCTCAAAAAAGTTGAGCAATTATCAATAGTTGGTAGCGATCAAATGAGGCTCTAGCTTTTACAAGAACCGAATTTCAGTTTTGGGAATGAGGAAAACTATCTTTTTGGGAGATATCTTCTTGTGCAGTAGTGTGTGCAGGGAATGCTATTCAAAGATCAACATCCATTGCTTAACTGTAATGACAACTAGCTACCGGGGAAAAATAAAATTATATCTTCAATAACCAAGTGAAATTACCAATAACAATTGACCATTACCTGGATGAATAGGAAGGAAGGTAGGAAGAAGCCATATCTCAGGGGGCAATGGGTTGTTGCCAGACCAATCATATAATCCAAGCACCTATATTAGTTAATCAAGAAATATTAACTTGATTGAGTCCCTCATTTTATAAAAATACATCCTTTTATGAATAGAAAAATGCATTATATGTTACATACTCAGTTTTTGCAAAAGCTCATATTCTAAAAATATAGACTAATGAATGAAGTTTGTGCAGCATGTACCAATACAAATGCAGAATTCATAAAGGAAATTCCGAAATGCACTTTAAACTACCGATGAAGATTAAAAGCAAATATAAAACATTTATACTGTTGAAAACACACCTAAATTTTTGCACCATTGATTAACAAAAGACATTTTGATCTGTTTAACCTTGGTTCCTCATATTCAAGGTCAACTAATGATGTTTGAACCTTACAGCCTTTTAAGTTTTCAGTTCTGTTTTTTTTTTTTCCTCCTTATCTTCAACTATGCAGCTACCAAGCAATTCAATAAGCGAAAGACTAGCCTCAGTTATTCTCTCAATCAAATGTTCAGTATTTGCAGATTGTGTTCTTGTTTCTCATAAAATCTTGACCATATGACAGTTTATTTTTGTAGGTTGTTTTTGTTGTGCCACTTAATGCAAACCTATGTCACATAGGTGCAGGCTGCCTGTGTTGTTGCGGTATGCGGTCGGTTCCCAAAAAAAATATATATGGGTGCGGCTGTAGCGAGGGCATACATATATAATCTGGTACATAAGTAACTAAAGTTTGATGGTTTATTGCCTTTTTAATCTTTTTATCAAGGTTATGTTAAGCTCATTCAAATTTCAAATAAACTAATAAAAGGATGAGAGGCACGATCGTCCTCCTTAATGGAGAGCAGCCAACAACCTTAATCATCCTTTACAAAGGATGAGCAAGTCTGTAATCTTCATTAAAAAAATTAAAATGTAGACTAATAAAATATGATGTCCTTTAAAAAGGATGTCAAGTTTCTCGTCCTTTGAAAAGAAAACTCTCTCTTAAAAGAGAGGGGAAAAAAGAGGTAAAAGAGAGAAAACAGGGGCAAGAGAGAGAAGATGGAGAGGAAAAAAAGCAAAAAACAAGAGAAAACAAGAGAGAGTGCGGTCTACAGCAAACCAAGTCTGTTGCCATGTCAAGGTGTGGATTCACCCGCACCTGCATTGATGCTGGTGCAGCACCATTTTTGACATGTCCTTGCCACTTAGATGCAAACTTGACATAGACATACAGTTCACTTTTTCTATTATCCAATAAAAGAGAGAGGGGGCGGGGTCAAAACTTATATGCATCTTTAACAACATCAGAACCTTGAGTTTGTTTTGATGTTGCCAAAACTTAATGTGTATTCTAAAAACTTTCCCTTTTTAGGAGTGAGTCTTTACATGATTCAATGGATTATATTTCGATGGAATGACCTCTTACAGGATAATAGTTATGTAGTTCAAATATCATTATTTTAAGTAACTAAGAAAAAAATCAATGGACTGAATAATTGATCTTTTCTCAATTAATATAGCAACCAACAATATTGAAGACACTACGGTGAATTTATCAACATTAGAAAAAGTGCAGCTTCTAGTGAATGGTGACGTACACATGCAAGTTTCCTGCCATCATCATGGATTAGCTTACAAAACAGAAGTTATAATTCTTCAAAAATTATCTCACACTTTTGGAAGTATTTAGAACCTAGGCTATGAGCTCCTCTACACCCAAGTGGTATGCATGCATTCATCCACTATATGTAAAATGTAGTGTGCTAGTTTTTGTTTTCCACCACATTATGACATAAGAAATGCATCATCTATCATGCATGTCTATACTTAATATTTTCTGACAAGAGCTGTTAAATGAGGTCACAATGTCCATAGATTGTAGCCAAATTGCTCATGGGAAGGGGCACATTTGAAAAAAAACACAAGCATATTAATTGACAATATAAAACAAGACATGTTATTATATTGAAAGCCACAAATGTGCACAAAAACAATTAGAGGTCTACCATACCGAAAGCCACATCTTTCCCCATGATGGTATGAAAATCGCACCACCTCGATCAAGGATCCATTTTCATGCTTTCATCAACGGACATGATTCCTTTCCTTCAAGTCTCTCACCGAACAATCTTAAAGTGACATAGTTTAATGCTGTACTGAACATCGTACTAGGACCTTCGATATGAAATCCCCAGCCTCCATCTTCATTCTAAAACCATAATATCTACAATAGTGCAACTCCCTCAGAACATTTTAAACATAACAGAAAAAATATCCAATTTTCGGCAACAACAAAGCAGAGTAAAGAGAAAAAAGGAGAGATAGAGCAATAAAAGAAAACAATGAGGAATGTGTAATGTTCATCCTTGCCTGATGATTATGTAGATAGTTACATAGCTCTTGTATATGCACTGAAGATAGAACATTATACAATGCTCCAGTAATATATAGAACAATTACCTGCAATAAACATGCAAAAATGTTGATAATTCCTGCCCACTTATTTTCTATTGAAAGTATAGAAGAAGGAAATGCGAGCCAATTGTTCAGATTGTTATGTCCATCCAGTTAACATAATACGAAAAAAAAAAAGAACACCACTTAGATCTCCCCCTCTTGAAACTGAATAGATCTAAGGAAAAATAACAAACAACACATAATATTGCATGGTTTCTCAACACATGCCTAACATTTTTTAAAAAATTACATTTAAGTGGATAATGTTTTCATGCAAATTTCAAAGAGGTAGTTTTCAGAAACACAATAATCATGTCCTGAAGAAGATACCCACCCCTCACTAGGGCTTTGCCCACACCTTCTCCTTCCTCTCCCTTTTGTCCACTCTCTGCTTCCGTAATCATGGTGGAAGATGGATAGATGAATGGAATAAACAGATTTAGAGGAAGGATTTGCGAAAACCAAAAGAGGGAGAGGGAGGGAGAGGTGCTCGTCAACTAAACCTTGAGCAGTTGAGAATGTAAACTCAAGCGGTAAACTAAAATTTTAAAAATGTTAGTTGTGTATTTGTGTAGACATTAAATATTAGACATGCTGACGGTGAATAACAGCTGAACATATATGCAGAGGACAATTAAAAATGACTCTATATTTAATAGACATCAAATCTGAACTGTCTGAATTGTAATTGGATTGTCCAATCTCCCTTCGCTGCTCTTTCTCTCTCCCCCCCCCCCACCACCCTTCTCCTTTTACCCTTCTTCCTCCGGCGTCTCTCCCCTGCCATCACTAGTGGGCCCACCGTCGCTCCATTAGGCAGTGCCACCTGGTGGAATAAAATATATATATATATATATATATATATATATATATATATATATATATGTGTGTATATATATATATATATATATATATATATATATATATATATATATATATATATATAGTGAGATCCAAAGCATCCAAATGGTCAGAGAAATCCACGTTTCATATTGTGTGTGTGTGTGTGTGTGCATATATAGGAGAATTATATGTTGTGGTATGTTGGATGTTCGCTAAATTTGTATTACACATTTTATGGTGGCTTTAGCAATGATTTATAGTTGTGTTAGTAACAAATTTTTAAATTTTAGCCATCTGGCAACTATTTGACACACGATGACATTGACTTTTCCTACATAAGAGATTGAGAAAGAAAGAAAAAGCTATAAACTTACCAATCCAGGCATACAAAACAATGTACCAGCAAAATCACCAGGCCAATGGCCATCATGTGCTTGTAAAGTTGAGTAGAAGTTAAGAGCCCTTTGCAATGTCTGTGTCACAGCCTCCACTGAAGGATCTTCACCATCTTTAATGAACACACGAGGGATGGACAATTCACATGGATTTTCTCTTGCAAACTGCATTAGTTTAAAAGGACCAGGGGTGTTAGTGTGGGTTTCCATACTAGCTAATTAGGAAACTAATTTTGTTTATCACTGGGTTCATAAACAAGCAACCACATGACTACTAGAAGTGAAACTGGATTAATGTATGCTTTTCTAAAAGTTGTAGAATATATTGCATGCAAAATTAAATTCAATTTAGCCTCCATACTAATCAAATGAAAATTCAACCAATCTTTCCAATAAGTAAAAAAAAGAAGAAGAAAAGTGACCAAGAAGTACACAACCAAGACTGGCAGATGCTTGATTGCCAATGACTCTGGCATACTACATATTGCAAGAAATCATGTCCACAAAATAGAAATGTTCTGGTTAATTGTCTAATGTTCTGGCTCTGATACTCTGCTTGCGGCCATGAATTTGTTGATCCAAACCTGAATCAGCTTCCAACAAAAATAAAATAACTTTGACATATGTACACTAAAAACAACAGTTCGAAGATTACATTTTTTTTGGTGTGTTCAAGTTAAAGCCTTCCGATCTTGATAATTAGCCCAATCACTAATCAAATTCTGTACAGTTGGGATTAGACGATTCCACTCACCCAGCCCGGTAAAGCTAAGTGCTGAATTTGCAGGAGCACTTGGATAAAGAATGTTTGTGATACTTGCTTCTCTTTCTCTCTCTTTCTCTCTCTCTCTCTCTCTATCTGGCATGTGTTTGTAAGAATAAAGAAACTTAGATACTATATACAATTAGGATTATCTTACAACACAGTGATAAATTATCTTTAGTCAATATACCTAGTTCAATGGGCCTCTTGCTCTCTATTTGATGAAATTGAGTTTTTCTTTTTGGATGACAGCTTGCCACTCATTTTTGTACTTTGAGTAAATGAAAGGAGAATGCCACTGTCCGATGGAGAGCTGATTTCTACTGCACCCCTGCTGTAAGTCAATTGGTGTGTTGCTATGTCAACCATCTCTTCAATTTCGTTTTGAATTTTACGCTGCATTGTCAAGCGTTGCAAGATTAATGCATTGAATCTGAGACTCATGGGTAGTCAGCCTAACTCGGGCCCAAAAATAAGCACCACGCCAGCTTGATAAGTTGTCAGGCTAGCCCGGGTTGGCTCGACTAAACTCGATTCAGACTAATAAGACATTTTTAATTTTTTTATTTATGTATATGTTTATAAATATATATATATATATATTATTGATATTAATTGTATTGGTATATTATTTTATATTTATTTATATACATATTAATTGTAATTAAGTAGAACCCGGGCTCAGGTTTTGGTTGCCAAGCTGGGCCTAGGCTGCAGTCATGAGCAGCAGTCCAGCCCGAGCCCAAATCCTTATCTGTCCAGGCCCGCCCGTTGCCAGGCCCAAAAGAGGACAAACAAAATAGAGCGTGAATCTTTTGACAAGTTAGGTGGAGGTTCTCGTACGTGTGCTGAGTTTCATTCACATGATAAAATATGACCTCGAGTACTATGCACATGTCAAGTTGACTTGTTCGTGGAAACAACTTACAAGTTAATCACCAAAAAATGAATTCCATAATTTTTTTAGAGTGACATATATTAGACAAAACGCAAACCCCACCTAATAATGCAGCTAGAGCTTGTTCCAATTTGAGTTGAACGATTTGAGTTCCAATTTTAAAAACTCAACCCGTTTAAATTTGGCTATCATAGTTGAATTAGTTTGAGCTAGAGCTTGTTCCCCAATTTTTGAGTCGACTCAGCTTTGTGTGCAGCCCAAGCTGGAAAGTGCGTCATTGCATTGGCCCCTTGAGGTGCATGTGGTGTTGAGACACCCGCATCTGATGACTGGACATCTGAGATGGGGTGTCTCGTGGCAGTTTATCACATCCAAACACGCGCCACCCGAGGCAATGGACGTCCAAGTCCCTGACGTACATCTCTTTGACAACGACACGACAGGTCAAAGAGGAGAAAACCATGTGGCAGGCGGGGGCAGAAATGCCACGGATTATTTACACCAGACAACCACAGCAGGCCATAGTCAAACACATCGACGCGTCTGTCATTGTCAAGGGACAGGTTGCAACTATGGTAGCCAAATTGAAGGTGCCCATTTGCATATTTCTGGCCTCTGCAGACCGACCTTGATTAAAAAATTGAAGGTGCCCATTTACTTTCAAGGGGTTATTTGGAAACAATAGAATTTTTATTGTTGCACAGATCTATGAAATACTTTTTAAAGTATCTAATGAATTTAATTGCACAGATTTATAGAATATTTTTTGTTGGACAGTGGTCCTGAGCTCTATCTCTATATCTGGTAACTGCAAGAGGGCTCATTTGCAGTTACATGATTAAAATAAGTAAACTGTCCATTAATTGAGAAAATTAATTTCTTTGGCCGTAATCGTTGCTGGGCATTGGGAAAACTTAGGAGGCGGTCTATAAAAGCCAAACTTATCATTTGCTTAGGGTTAATTCATGAAATTAGCGGCCTGCGCCTCCTAGAAGCAAACCCATGAAAATCTTTTTTCATAGTTTCTTTTCTTTCCTTCTCTCTTGCTTTTGTTGTTGTGCAGGATTAAATTTGCAGGCTCGTTGAAATAGTGGGTGGAACATCAAAGTTCCAACACTTTTTAAAATATCTAATGAATTTAATTAATTTGTACGTTGGATACATAAAACGGTCAAATAAATATTACTGTTTCCAAACAGTCCCCAAGTTTCACATTGCTGGCTAGGACATGTTAGTCGCAGCAGCTTGAGTTTTCTCCATAAAGTCTGTCCAGCTCAGAGAAAAAAGAGAAACATATATAAACGTCTCTTGGTAGCCAATCTTCATCCCATCACTTCGTCAAACACTGGTTGAATTGAGCACACCCATGAAAAATTGCAGTCAGGTTTATGTTATCCTGGAAAATTGGAAGGTCATTCCTGGTTTTTCAAATTTTGGAAAGGGTTGGGGCGGCTGCCTTATGTGCATCCAAAAAAGGTCATCAATACTGAAACACAGCAAGAGTCGCATCCCTAGGCATCTAGAGCAAGCCCTCTATCTTATGAAGACAAAGAGTTGGGTGGGTGCTTGACTCCCTATCAGATGTGGACCTCCCCAGTCACTTGACATTCTGGTCCTTAAAACTATTTATATGTGAGATTCAAAGGTAAAATTGCACAAAAGTTCTGAAAAATGTCCGTTATGTTAGCTTGGATGCCTAACGGAAGCAACAAAAGAAGGTGGTGATTGAAGCCTTCTTAGGCCAAGTACTAGTTAGAAGATTGGCTGCTTTACTCTGAAATGAAAGAACTGGGAAAACTAAAGAGAAGATCAACAAATAGAAAGAATGCATGGTTCCTCTCACAAGTAGCCAGCTAGGAGGAAAAAATCCACACATGCATGCTTGATATATATAGGAAGATGATGAAATTATCGTTCCATTAATCGTCACCTGCATTCTCATGATGAGATCGGAGCTGTGCTTCTTCTCAAACTGATGTCCGGTGAAATTTGCCCGCGCCTCTTTGATCGTCTTTCGATCTTCCTCCGACCCGAAATCAGGATCGAACACCCACACCTCCCTCCCTACGTGATTGTTGGCCGTCCTAAGCCATGCATCCCCGACTCCCACCCCCACCTTCAGCCTCCACATCCTTCTCTGTGTGTGTGAGAGAGAGAGAGGAACAAGCACAAACTCGGATCTCTAGTAGCAAAGAGAACTCTCAACTCTACCTACCAGTAGTTCCGATAACAGAGACTGCCGCAAGGGGGAATTAAAAAAAAAAAGTTTTACAAAAGTACACCAAAATAAATGGGCATAGAACAAGAATACTTTCATGTACTAATAATTTTCTTTAACTACTCAATATCTCAAAGCTATGGCGATGCCAGCAAATTTAGGTTAACGTACACTATTTTAGAAAATCTCATTCTTTAAGAGACATTTGACATTAAAAATGCCATGTGAGTGTTTCAAGAACCTACCTCAAATTTATTCAAGTGTAACATGAATCTACCTTAATTTTGGAGCAAATTCTTGAAACACTTGCACGTTGTTTCTAATGCCAAATGGTCATAAGGGCACATCATGTATAAATAGTAAATAAATTGTAAGGTATCTAAGAGCTGGTGTGGGAAACTGCCTACACAAATATGTGATGCATGTGAAATGGATGCATTGTGAGAATTTAGTTTTGAAGTTTGACCTGAAACTAAATGCTTCAGAGATGTATGTGAAATGGATGGAAATAGAAAATGAGCTAAACTTAGGATAAATTAACTCGAATTGAGCAAAAGATAGTAAGTTCTAACACTAAAGAACATGTGGATAGCATAGCACATGATGACTAGGTATGGAATAAGAGAATTTCAGTTAAGACACTCAAAATATGAGGGATATAACTTTCAAAATACACTCCTAGCACTGACAAGATGTTAATGTGAGCTCTATGGATGTGACAATGTGCCGTTGCTGAGAATTTTATAAATCACTAACCATGAGCTCACTTGAGCTGAAATAGATGGGAGGTTTATAATAAGAATTTGGCATTAGAAATTGAGGATATAACTAAAAATAGTTTGTTGACAATGAAAAAAGATTTGAAGGTGAAGTTGGTGAGATCAACATATGTTCTAGTGTGAAGAAATTGCTAAAAAGGCAGAAAAATAGGTCATTTTATAAAACCAAATTTTACCAAATCTAAGCATAGAAAATGGGTTATCAAAGATCTTGGTAATCTGCAAATATTAGTATTTTCATAATTGGGTGGTAAAACAAAAATTCTCACTAGTTCCACAGCTGTTTCATGAAAATTAGACAATTTTGAAAATGAGGGGTGATCAGGGGCAAAAATGGTTATTTTTCTGATTGCCAGCAAATTGGGTGATCTAGATCCAGATGCCTAACTTTTGGATAAGGTCTATGTTTGTGATATTTGGCTCTTGCATTTGAAAAATACTTGAGAAAATCAGCACAAAATCTTCATTGAAATGGGCAACATGGTTATTTTGAAAATGAAAAAAGTTTGGGGTGTCTACTGGCGTCCAGGATGTAACTGCATGCAGACAAGGACAATGGCAATTATGGATGATGACCATTATGCATATGCTAGAGTGGGCAGTTGATCAGATCAAATAAAAAAAAAAAAAAAAATTTGTAAATGTTTGTCTCAATTGTAAAGAATCATTTTTGCGTTTCTTTCAATTAAAGAGTCACCTTCATCCTTTCCAGAAAGTGCACGTTCGTCAGAAGTCTTTTTTTGGAAGTTCTTTTCTTGTGTAAATTATTGTTAGTCTTCTATTTATTTTTCTTCTTTTAAATGGTTGAGTTGTCATGCAGAACTACTGTATTACTGTTCCCAGTATATATATATATATATATATACATACAAATTACCTTTGCCAAAAATGGAAAAATATTGTTATATTATCATGGTGGTATTGCGATATTTATTTTTTAGCAACATTGTGAAGATGTCACAATTTTGTCTCGACATTGTGGTTTGTAGCCATTTTGGTGATACAATCATAATATTTCAAAATATTATTGATGTTAGTGAGTCTAGGCCAAACCAATGAATCACCAGAAGCTTTATCGAGGAATTACAAATTGTCTACTGCAAATATATGCTTTTTTGATCTGAGACTGAGATATTTAAGAATGGAACAGGTGAGATTGTACACTACCATTGCCAGGGGTATATCAGTTTTTTTGTTTGTTGTTAATTTTCCTTTAAAATTGGTATCTTTACAATTTGGTCAGATTGGATCTTGACAGTTTGGAAATTACACCAGCAATTTTCTTGGAGATTGTTTCTGGTGCGATACTTGTCTATAAAGGGCATGCACATTTTTGTCTTTTCTAGCTGAGCCTGAGGAAGCTACTTCAGATGGACTCTTCCTTGGCAGCCATTTGAATGGAGCTGGCTATCTTGCAAATGCTCTGGGCAAGCAAAGGAGACAGGAAAAATAGTAGAATTTATCACTTATTATCTTTATTAAAAAGGGCTAACATTTCTATATAAGCATTACAACTGTCTTTCACGAAGGCACTTGGTAGTTCCTACATATTCTTGTTGTTTAAAAATAAATATGCCTTACAATATGTTAACCCACATAACCTGATTATTTTTTGCCGAAATCCTTCTGTTCTTCATTTTCACCAGTGTTTTCCATTAAACATGTTGATATGCAGGTACACAATCATGTAGCTAGAAGACACTTTTATATTTTTTATCATCTATAATCATATGTACGAAAATCCCGTTTAGATAAAATAGTTCTTGTAACGAAAGAAAAGAGTTGACCAGATTGAATTTCACAAATGTGCGAGTTAAACTGAACGTCAGAAACATGAAACTAGCACCATTAAGTTCAGAACTATGTTCGTTAGTTTCAAGGCCGCCTGTTTACTCTTTTACACAATCAACACTTTCTGTTTATCGAATCTAATAAACTGCACTTCTTCTTCAGCTCCGCCCTTGTCGCCACAGGACACGGGACACGGGACAAGTGGGTGGATAACGGACAACCTGAATCAGGGGAAGCTCTATAACTTTTACTGGCTCCTGGCCGCCCTCAGTGTGCTGAACTTTGCCGTCTATCTCTACTGTGCTAAATGGTACGTGTAGAAGGAGCAGAGGATCTCCACCACCGATCTTGAGGAAGAAGAGAAGGTGATAGAGTTGGAAGCTTGTTGCCAGGCGTAAGAGTTGTCTGTTATGTGAAGGCTGAAGCACCAATGTGATGACTCATGAGAGGTGAAAAAGGTTGTATCTCATCTTGTCTTTAGTGTGAGTGTCCCCAATAGCAAAATAGCAAACAAGGCCGAAGGTCGAGTAGTTTGTAGAAAGGGGCAGTATGATTAATCTTCATTTATTACTTTATTAGTTGTTTGAATGGATTGTCTATTTGTACTGTTTCATTGGTTTTTCTTCTGGCTGATATCTTGTGCTTATTCGTTACTATGTACATATTTTTTTCTTTTATTGTCATTACCTTACATTCTTTTTCAAGTTTTATTCATGATAACTTTCAATATAATACTAAGTTTTTATCTATATGCCTGTCTGTCAAACTTATTGTATAATTGGGTTTTACAATAAATTTTAGTTTCTGGTATATTAGGTTTCCTCTTACTTTTGCTATTATTGCATTTTCAGCTGGATATATTATTTTATCGTCTAATAGATATAGTTCTAGAGGGGTATTTATTCCTTCTTTGAAACAAAATTTCTTTATGGTTCCAAATTGCTCAACAAAAAAAGAAGAAAGTGGAGCGCAGTTTTGTGGAAAGGTGTTTTCAATTTTTCTTCTTTTTTTTTGGGAAAAAAATAGTATATGGCAAATTGTATATCATATAAAAGGTTTTGTGGCATTTTCCTAATAAATGCTTTGTCTTCTTATTGGCAACAAGAGAGAGAGAGAGAGAGAGAGAGAGAGAGAGAGAGAGAGAGAGAGAGAGAGAGAGATATACCCATCTCCTTAATAAGGCAGGGCAAGAGAAAGGTTGTCACAGCGGGAGGAGCAGGCTATAAATGAATGTCGGTGCTTCCAAGTGTCGCTCCTGTTCCGCTTTAATATGCCATAATTGACCATGACTTTCTGAGCCAAGAGGGTGAGTAGCTTACCCCTCGGAAATATGCAAATGGGTCACTATAAAATAATAATAATAATAATAAACAACAGATTAATTAAATTAAAGGATGCAAGGAGGGAGGAGTTTTCAGCCCTTATCACGTACCACCTACCAAAGGTAAACGAAAACATTATGCAAAATAAAATGTTTTTTTTTCAATGAATTATTTATTTTCAGGCTGACTTTTTGTTTATAATCGTAAACAAAGGCTTTCGTACTGTTTCTATAAAGGTCAAGATTTTCAAGTGGCTGAAGTGAAATCCTTTTGAAAATGAAGAACACTGGTTGGTTTTTCTTCTAAAGGTTACATTTTATCACTGAATTAGTCTTTTTTTTTTTTTTTTTTTAGAGACTTCATACCTGAAATCGAAAAAAATTAGCTTGCTTCTTTTCTTTTTTTTTTTGAAATTACTCTATTACGAAACCATATTTGGAGTTTTTTTCAGTTTAACGTTGTTTCAATTTTTGGGAGTTAATGGCAATTTATTTCATGGAATTATTGAAGTATTTGTGAAGAATAAAGCTTTGATTGAAGGAAGTCTTTTTCAAAACTTATAGATGAGCAGAAATATACGGTGAAAATGGACAATTCCTCAAAATATATAATAAAGGGGCTTCTGAAAGGGCCGATTTCTGCCTTGTTCCCCCGTTTCACCCGACCAAGGCTATTTTCATCTTCTTATTATAAGTTATTTTTTATATTTCCACTTAATTCACCATTTGATAATATTTTTATTGTGTACGAAATTTTCATTTGTCAACATAGTCACGCGACTCACGAGTCAAAATGCTCCTGATTAATAAAAAAAAATTATGTATGAGAAAAAAACTGAAAAAAAGTAAGGTTCTAACATTGGATAAATGATTGTGTCAATTCGTGTATGTAGATTGTTATAACAAATATATCTCTTTAAACGGTAAAAAAGTGTGATAGTTTTTGTTGTCATGCTATGTCATTATCTCATCCTTATTATCTTATATCTCTGTCATTATCTTATACCTTTGTTATTATTTCATACCATTGTCAGTATCTCATACTTTTTCGTTACCTAATACCCTATGCCAAAATTTATCTTTATTTTAGCATAAATGCCTTGCACATACTGTACCTTTTAGGGGCCGCTTGACATTAGAAACAATGTCTGAATGTTCTAAGAATCAGCTCCAAAATTAAGGTAAATTTGTATAAAATTGAACCAATTTGGAGTAGATTCTCAAAGGACAACACCTTAAACAATAAGATTTTCTAAAATAGTGTCTCTTAACCTAAACTCGCTCTCGAGAGAAAGAAAGAATATCTAACTGACCACCAGAAATGATTAAGAACAGCCATGTATACAGCAGTAAGAAAATGAACCAAAATAACACACTATGCTTTTGATCATTGTATTTAAGTTTGTTGCAAACGAATATTAAATTTGTTGATGTTGATCATATTTTAGTCATTTATGTTTATTAACCGGCCTATGATACTGATAAGGTTTAATTGGTGAAACGCGATTTTGGTTAATATTGCAAAACCAAGATGTGTTTTCAACATTGTAAACAAGTTATAGGGTGCACTTTTTCTTTTCTTACTGTAAAATCCTTTTCTGGAACATAGTGCAAACATTAAATGCAGTTTGAAGTATGTCGGAAAGTTAAATTTGGTGATTATTTTTTTACTATGGTGAAATCCTTAATTGTACTTTTGAAAAACTACACTAGGTAATACATCAATAACCACTCGCCTATGCGCTAACAAAATAGACAGTTTTATAAAGAAGTGAAGATAGCGATCAATGCAAGCAAGAGAAAGACTAATTGTCACACCCGCATGAAAGAGAGAGAGAGGTGACAACTTCGTTTTCAAAGGAGTTTTAGCTTTTTAGCAGAACTAAAATATATCCTTGTATTGGCAGCTGACAGGTACCCACCCAGTTCCTGGCTCGACTTAAGCCCATGCCTCGTACTTGTCAGGCTCAACCCGGCCTACAATTTAAAGGGCTGGAGCCAGGCGGTACAGTCAGCCTGTCAATAGACTGTTAGACCAAACAATTATCTTTGCATCTGAAAAAAAAAACCATTAAACAAGTTAACTATAAAGTTATTATCTTAATACTATAAAGTTAACCATTAAACCATTAAACAGGCCTGATGAGATCATATCTGCCTAAGGCCTGATGAGCTGGTGGCCCAGCCTGGCTCAATTATCTATAGGTCAGGTCTCCAGCCAGGCTGATTGGATGCTCTGCCTTGTTAGGAACTTGACTTTTTCACCCTCTTTTAACGCACCAAGAAAGTGGAAATAAAAAAAAAGGAAAGAGAAAAAAAACACACCATTATTACGTGTTTCACAAACAATATTGTATTACATCCACGGCCGGCATAGAGTAGTTCTCACTATCACAGAAAATTACGGAGTATAAGGCAAAACGGTGCCTCATAAACATGGGATTAAGGAAAAACCCTCAAAATGAAAAAATGACATAAATACCCTTACACAAAATTCGATACACACTCCAACAAGTGTATTTCTATTCTTTTTTTTTTTTTTTACCCTTTTTGTCATTCTATGTCGGCATCGGGCCGACCTCGCCCGATAAGGAGTTGGGCTCAGGCTGGGTTGCAACCCATGACTGAGGCCCAGGCTTGGCTTGAAATAATATATATACAGTTAATCACAATAAAATATAAAAGTAAATCAACAAAATAATATTAAAAATGCTTTATGGGACTGAGTCGGCTTAGTCGGGCTAACCTCGGTTGGCCCGACAACTTATTAGGCTCGGATGGTGCTTAATTTTCAGGCCCAAGTCAGGCCGGTTTCTAAAGATTGCTCAGCCTTGTTTGGAACTTGGCTTTTTCACACTCTTTTAACGCACCAAGAAAATCAAAATAGGAAAAGAGAGAGAAAGAACACACAACCATTACATGGTTCGGAGACAACGTTGTCTGATATCCACGGCTGCCACACAGAACAGTCAAAACGGTGGCCTCATAAACATGAGATTAAGGCAAATCCCTCACAGTGAAAAAATTACATAGATGCCCTTACAAAAATTTTGCTCCACACTCCAATAAGCCTTAGTACACTTCTATTCTTTTCCTTTTCTTTTCAAGGTTTTGTTTGAACTTTAGACCAAGAGAAAGAAAATGATACTAATAGATGGAAAGAAAAAGAAAGGAAAGAACACAATTAATGATGAAGTGTGAAAGGAAAAAGAAAAATAAGTGAAGAAAAAACTATTCTAAAAGTTTGTTTGTACAGAAAAGAAAGGAAATGAAATGAATTGTCAAAATCATATTTGTTTTGTTTATATAAAAGACAGGAAAAAGACAGAACTTAAGTTGGTTTAACTGCTCTTAACACTCTTTATTTTGATTGTATGTGCACGTCCGCAAATAGAAAAATTGAATGCCTTCTCCTACACACTAGCTGCATTATTAGTTGGGTTGGCGTTTGGACATATTTTTTTATCAAATATATGTCACTGTAAACAATTATGGAAATCATTTTCTAGTGATTAACTTATAAGATGCTTCATTGTCCTTTTTGTAAGATCTTCTAAGATCGGCCAGCATGTATAAGTTGATCTTCTAAGATTTTCTAGTGATTAACCTAATGACTTTCCCTTAAATTTTTGAATACTTGTTTAAATATTTAAAATATTTTAAGTTGACTTTCAAAAATGAAAGATAAAAATATAAACCCATAGTGTCTCTGCATCATATTATTGCCAAGAGGCAGATGCAAAAAGTATGGACTGATAAGTCTGGCTTTGTCGGTCCAATCCGAGCTGGCCTGACAACTTATCAGGGTTCTTAATTTGCAGGCCCCAGTCAGGCCGGGTACTAGGTACCCATCGAGTCCCATACCAATGAATTCTATGCAGTAACCTTGTAAAGATTTTTATTTTTAGTGTATATACGTCAAACTTATTTTATTTTTGTAGAAAGCTGATTGAGGTTTGGATAAACAAATTCATGGCCACAAACAAACAGCAGCAGAACCACACATTTTTAGCTGCAGTTCTGCTATTGGCCAGAAAACCCATTGGTTGCAATGACAAAAATTACCGTGAGGTGTCAATATAAAAATAAATATTTTTTGGGCTCCATGTGGGCAATTGCCCACGCCTGCTTCCGCCGCTGGATTTGAGTTGTCCTTGCCTTTGTAGCTGACACGGTGAAACTTAGTCTTTCTTTTGTGCTCCCAATAAAATTGACATGTCGGCAGCATAATTCCCTTTTTGGGGTAATTAAAACACAAATTTTACCCAAACAAGGTATAGAAGAATTTCTAGATTTTTAATGTCAAAGATATTCTGAACATATTACTCCTTTGTTACTAATCACAATGTTCCAACATATATCAAGATGATTGAATGACGTTGTTCTCCTTCTTTAAGAACAATGAAATGCTAGACAATTAAGCAACATTTCTATTGTGTCGACATGATTTCTGGCAATGTGTAGTATGCTGGAGTCGTTGGCCATCAAGCATCTGCAGTCTTGGTTGTGTACTTCATGGTCATTTTTCTTCTTCTTTTTTACTTATTGGACAGATTGGTTGAATGTTCATTTGATAAGAATAGAGGCTAATTTGAATTTAATTTGCACACAATATACTCTACACGCTTTTAGAAAAATATACATTAGTGTTGTTTAACACTCACAAAGACCCTTGGTCCTTTTAAACTAATGCAGTTTGCAATAGAAAATCCATGTGATTTGTCTATCCCTCGAATGATCATAAAAGATGGTAAAGATCCTTCAGTGGAGGCTGTGACAGAGACTTTGCAAGCTCTTAAATTTTACTCAACTTTACAAGCACATGATTTTCCTATATAAGTATACGTTCTTAAAATATCTGGACTAAAAAAACCATGTTTTTTTTTGTAAAACATGACGTAATTATAGAAATTGTTTTTGAGATCCAACATCCAAACATTGAGTATAATGATACTATGCTGCATGATAAAAAATAAAAATTGGTGTGTTTAGATATAAAAGCATGGGCTTCAAAATTATTATATAGGATAAATATTTCTTTTAAGTTTCATTTTTTTTTTAAGGTGGTTCCAGGCCCCTTCTGCCCTGCCTTTCTCCGCCCTGTTTAGGCCCCTTTTGAAAGGTCCTATTACATTAGGCCCTCAAGCCATTTGTTAAATCAGAGGAGCGAGGTTTCAGCCTCAAGCAGTGATATCTCCTCCTTCTCAACCAAAATATTGTTAAAATCAGGCTGTACTAACCAAAACATATACTTTCATACTCAAACGGTGACACGTGATGTTTCAATGTTTTCTTTCTGCCATACTGTTTTGCTATTTTGTGTATGGGCAAGAAAACTACTATTTAGTTCCAATAGATTTAAGGTATTCTCTAAATTTTATACTAATGTATTTTCCTCTTTCGGCTGATTGGAAAACTTTTATCCTCTTATTAAGTTGTGTCTCTACAATTTTCTGGAAATGATGAAAACAAACAAAAAAATCAGATTTCGGCTTCAAAGGGTATAGCCAAGTGAATCTAGAATGTTCATCAATAAAGATCACATAAGATCGATAACCAAAATGAGAAACTGCAGGTGCTGGTACCCATAAACCTGAGTGAACTTTTTCAAAGAGATCAACTTATTTATTTTCTCATTCAAGAAACGACAACCTACATGATTTTGCAAAGTTGACAGCTATGACAAATAGAAATTCTAGAAACTGAAGAGTAAACAGTAATCAAATTTTTCTGCTGCAAATGTCTCACGACGCCAATATGAGGATGTTCTAATCTGAAATGTCACTGTTCTTTTGAAACACGCTGAAATCCACATGAAAAATATGTTGTATGAGAATGTCTTGCCTTGCCAATAGTGTAAACTCCATCACGCTTGCTGCCTTGTGCCACTATTTTCCCTGTTCTCATCTCCTTTATTAGACAACATGAAGAGGAGAATTCAAAAACATATAGTAACTCACTAGTCAGTTGACTAATAGATAGTAAGTCTTTTTTTTTAATTTGAGAACATATAGAACATAAGAAAGAGGAAGTGATGATCCATGTATGCCAATTTCATTTTGACCAATACAAGTTATGGGAAGAGACGTGCCATCTCCAACAATAACATGATAGTCCAAGATAAGAAGAGATTTAGAAATGTTACCGAGGTTTCCTGTTAGTGCGATTGATGCTCCTGTATCAGCCAACCATTAAGAGTAATTCGCATCATCAATAGTGATAGCGGCGAGAACTCGTCGAACATCCTTGGCTTGCTAGGTGTGTTTGAATCATTCAAAATATTTGATGGCTGAGTGATATTTCTTACCACAAATTTGGCAAAACAATAGAATTTTTGTTTTTCTTTTCATCGTGTTTAGAAGATGAATTTTCACTTTGATGACCAAACCTTTGATAATTTTCAGGTCCTCTATTAAAATTGTTATAGTCGCCCCCACGGCCACGTCCTAACTATTGGTGTGTCATTTCCATGATGGGAGGAATGAGACTTTTTAACTGTGAGTCAAAGCTTTGGAGAACAGAAACGACTTCTTCATAAGGCTGTGTAGGTGGGCGAATCATGGAGGCAATAAAAGCTTCATATCCTTCTCTAAGTCCTTGAAGCAACCAGTAAACCTGTGCCCCCTCATCAATAGGTTTTCCAATAGCTAAAAGATCATCGTATATTCGTTTGAATTGCCTATATAATCTTTCACAGAATCGTCATTCTTCTTAAGAGAGGTAAACAAATGCATGAGACTAAATTCTCTTTCACATGATTTGCGAGTGAAGGCATTCATAAAAGCTCTCCATATATCCTTCTATGTCTCAAAGCCAACAACTAGGCCAAGAGCACTTTCAAACAACATGCTGGTTATCCACCCCTTAATAAGACGATCAATCTTTCCTCCAGGTACGTTGAACTTTTGGAAGTACACAGGCTATCTAATTATATAAATATGACCATGCGATTGGGCCCTTAGATACGTACGTTAGAATAGAGGTCACATGGTTTTTTAGTATTTCATGTCGGCCATAACTGCATCTAACTGTCAATCAAAGCCCTTGACTTTTCCACATTCATGTTGTCGCATAAGCGGCACCCACGCATATTAATTAAAGTGACATGCACATGTAATATCCCGAAACTAATGCGACATAAGCGGCAATAGCACGCAGATAATCATGCATATGTAATATCTCGAAACTGAAAAGAGATGAGGCTGGTATTCATTCGCATGCAATTTTTGCATGTATTATTCATAGTTGGCAAACTCCAGAATGAGACGTGGATCATTAGATGATTGGGTCAGTGGATTAGCAAGTTGATTTGGCGACTTGCTCTGGTTTGGTTGTAAATTTTTGTAGTATAATCTATTGTCTCTCTACCCAGCAAAGAACAACATAATTTAGGTTATAATGTTTCAACAACTCTAACTACAATGGAGGTCGTGAATCTAACCACACTTAGCTTATATATATAGACGTTCTAATTCGTCATGGTCTTCTGGATGGTGAGAATATATTTGCAAATTGTTGGGCTAGTATTTCTTTTATGTCCTTAATAACAGATTTTATGAGAGAGAAAAAAAATAAAAAATGGTTAGATTAATTCTTACGCTTTAAAACAGTTGAACCAAACTCAATGATTTCGGTCCAACTCACCACCAATCCAATGAGTCAACAATTCTTGGCCGAGTCGGCTTAGTTTTGGTGCTGACTCGCTTGGGTAATGACTCGTGGTCCAATGAGAGAGTGATCCGGAGCCAGCTGAGGTGATTCTCAAGTGGACTCACCGAGTTGGCCGACAATGGATTTTTCTTCTGTGCAACAACTATGGTAGATAGGATACGATTGCATCCATGACTTCAAGGCCTCCCATTTATTCTTTTATACGATCGACACGTTTATTTTCTTTTCCTTTTTCTTTTTTTGAGTTTCACAAGAAATTACAATATATATATTTGTGTCTCATCCTTCTCAAATACTATATAAATGAATGCAGAGTGAATGCAGTTGGTAAACAAGTAGTCTCTGCTTTAAATATGTGAAGCACCAACTCTTATGTAACATAAAAGGATAGAGTACTGACGTCCAAATTAAAGCATGGCAAGAACGGTACCTCAAATTACAAAAGAAAACTTTATCCCCTAAAAAGATAAGGAGTTGAATGAGAACTTTAACATTTAACTGGGCGGTAGGATTTCCTTATAAACAAGAGCGCAGAATATACGTTAACGTTGTATTAAAACAATCGTGAAAATCTAATGTGTAATATGGAAGCTAAGGCCATCACTAAATTTTCTAAAGTGAGATTTATATATATGAATTTTATAATATTTTTAATACTAAAGACCTCTCTCTCTCTCTCTCTCTCTCTCTCTCTCTATATATATATATATATATATATATATATATATATATATATATATATATATATATATATATATATATATATATATATATATATATATATATATATATATATATATATATATATATAGAGGTCTTTAGTTACGTTGGACTTTTGAAAGTACACAGGCTGTACAATGATATAAATATGACCATGTGATTGGGCCCTGAGATACGTGGTGCTTTCATATTTCATGTCGGCCAGAACTGCATATAACTGTCAACCAAAGCCCCTGACTTTTCCACATTCAGGCTGTTGCATAAGCGGCAATATCACGCATATCATTTAAGGCGACATGCATATGTAACATACCGAAACTAATGAGACATAAGCGGCAATAGCATGCATTTCATCATGCATATGTAATATCTTGAAACTAAACAGGGATGAGACTGGCATTCATTTGCATGAAACTTTTATTATTCATAGTTGGCAAACTCGAGAATCAGACCCCAATCAGTAAATGATTGGGTGAGTGGGTTAGCAAGTTGATTTGGCGACTTGGTTGGGTCTGGTTGCAAATTTTTGTAGTATATTTTTTACTGTAATCTTGTAGTATAATCTATTGTTTCCCTACCCAGCAAAGAACAACATAATTAAGGTTATGCTGTTTCAACAACTTTAACTATAAAAGAGATCGTTAATCTAGCAACACTTAGCTTATATATATACACGTTCTAATTGCATATAACTGTTAATCTTATTGTTTGTTTTCACAATAAGATATTTTTTTGAGAAAAAAATGGTTATAAAGATTAATTTTTACTCTTTAAAGCAGTTGAACCAAACTCGGATGATTTCGGTAGGAGTCACCAATCCACTCGGATGATTTCAGTCCGAGTAACCAATCCAGTGAGTCAACGACTCTTGGCCGAGTCAGCCAAGTTTTGGTGCTGACTCGCGGTCCAATGAGAGTATGATCTCGAGCCAGCTGAGGCGATTCCCAAGTGGACTCACTGAGTTCGCCGACTGGATTTTTCTTCGGATACATAATACAAAACAAAGGCAAATGGCATCAAATGTTCATTTTCGTATGTCAAACCTGATAACCCTGGTGCATCTCTGCTTGAGGCATGAACTTGGCAGTCGTGAAAAATTAAGTGTCTATCTGGAAAAATAATAAATTTAAGGCACCTTTTTCAATTGTGTGAAAATATGGGGCTTGTAAAAACTGCTACGGAGGCAGGTAGGCGGGTGTGATTTTGAGTGGAATGTAATGTGGTAAATAAAATGCCTCTTTGATATAGTAAATAAAATGTAATGTGGTATATCTCAATGGCTGAGTGAGTCATCTCTTTATGTCATGGATGTAGACACTTTGCTGAACCACGCAATTGATTTTGTGTTCACATGTTTAATCTTATACCCCGTTGAATCGTTCATAGATTTCAGATCTAAAGCAAGATTTTGCCTGCAACTAAACAACAAAAAATGTTACTAAGCACAGCCAAAACCATGGCCAATTGACTCAAAAACCATGGCTGAACATATTTTCAGCCACGGACTTAGCCATGTTTGTTTACTAAAAGGACTGTAGTAATAGGCCTTGTAGCAATTGACCTTTGCCATGGTTTGGACTGTGGTTATTGCATCTACCAGCCACGGTTAATCTAAACCACTAATCATGCCACAACCCATCATGTATTAGTCATGGAAAAAACTGTGTAATGATTCTTTTACCTTTTGATATATATCTATATATATACACCTTTTGTTTCACACACAAAATATATATATATATATATATATATATATATATATATATATATATATATATATATATATATATATATATATATATATATATATATATATATATATATATATATATATATTATATATATATATATATATATAAAGGGAGAGAGTGAGAGAGAGAGGTATATGCAAATTAAATAATACATAAAAGATATTATTTACACAATTCAAAAATTTTTAAAAATTATGTTGTAAGAGAGAGAAAGATATATTGTACATGTAGTCAAGCTACCAAACACCATGAACATGCAACCTCATTGCTCTGCGATTTCCGCTCAAGAATGAGGATACAACTATACATACGAACTTGCGAGTTGTTGTAATGGTTAGTGTTGGTTAGGGATCTGAGCTGGTATGTTGCTTTAATAAGGAAACCCAAATAATAAAAAATTATTGCATGCAATTGAACATAAAGAGCACTAAGAACAAAAATGCAGTGGAATATGATAAATTAATCTTAAATGCTTAAAAAGAGACACATGAAAAATTGATGGATATGTAACTTCTGTACATTTTGCATAGTTTAAAAATTAAGTTGATGAATGGATGGATTTGTTTATGACCCGATATGTTGGTTTGTTTTCTAATTCTTAGTTTTTTTTTTTTTAAGCCGTCATTTGGTTAGGGTTTTTGCCTTTTTGGAAGTTCCTTCCTTCTGTGTGGCTGTGGGTTAGGTAAGGCTGCGACGGACCAACAGTGCGACTCTGTCTTCCCTCACTTCGACCAGCAGCATCACTGTTTGCCGTCTGCTGTTGCTACATTGCTACCGCCACCACCGTACCACTGTCCGATGTCGCTGCTCGCCGCACTGCCGACCATGTCTAAACCGTGCCTACCCAGTCGTCTTCATGCCTGCCCTGCTCTGCTCGTCGCCGCCCCACCAACCTTGTTGAACTGCACCTGCCCTTCTCTGCTCGTCGCCGCACCGACAACCCTGTCAAAACCACGCCTGCCTTGCTCTGCTCGTTGCAGCACCGCCACTGGCACCTTGGTCCGCGCCTGTCCTGCTCTACTTGTTGCCGCACCGCCACCGGCACACGCACAGCCAAGTCGCTGGCCGGGCCTTGGACACTCTTGTCATGGCTAGGTACTTAGCCCGACCCGATCCATTATTGTTGGGCCGAGTAGCGGTTCAGCTCGGTCCGGTCTCGAATTGTATCCTGCGCTCGACACCCATGCACATGTGTGTTTGGTTGACTGCTTTCTCCATGAGTGAGTTGCTGCTTTATTATATTAAAACTCTGAGCAAGCATGGGTGGCTTCTGGAGCTGTTGAGAGGTGCAGAAATGTAGAATAATTGATCATTAAAGTCATTTGTTTCTATATGAATAAATTGTTACATGGTTCCCATTTTTTAAAAGGTTTTACCACTC
>JAANDH010000410.1:381538-420020 GCA_011799765.1 Nymphaea thermarum
ATTGAATGAGGTTCATGATTAATATTGATGCTTAGGTGTCTAGAGTATGCATTTTTTTTCTGCATTTTACTTGACATAAACCAAACCGGGGCTATCTTCACCATTTTCTGTTTTTTGGAAGGAACTGTTAACCATGTGTTTTGAACCAGTGACTTACCACCTACCATGTGCTGGCCCATTATAGGCTTGGGCATTGGGCCGGCCTGACATCCGATGCTGAAACCCCAGCTTGGGCCCAGCCTGATGCCTCATATCCGAGCTCAAGCCCTGCTTGATGCCCAAAACCCAAGCTCGGGCCCAGCCTAATGCTTGATATCCAAGCTCAAGCCCTGCCCGATGCCCAAAACCCAAGCTCGGGCCCAGCCTGATGCCTGATATCCGAGCTCAAGCCCTGCCTGATGCCCAAAACCCAAGCTCGGGCCCAGCCTGATGCCTGATATCCGAGCTCAAGCCCTGCCTGATGCCCAAAACCCAAGCTCGGGCCCAGCCTAATGCCTGATATCCGAGCTCAAGCCTTGCCTGATGCCCAAAACCCAAGCTCCGGTTTGGCTTGGCCTGGCCCGATTAAAGTAAAACAATATTTTTTAAATATAAAATAAAATTTTTTGAACATAAAATATATTTTTAATTATATATATATTATTTAATAAAAATAATATTAAAAATTAATTGAGCCGACTAAAGGGTACCCAAGCCTGATGCCTAGGCTTAGGCGCCAACCAGTTGGGCCATAACCCTCAGTGCAGCTAGAGTATGCAATAACTTTCATCAAGTGAGGAGCACTATAGTTGGCAAACTCAATCTGTGCTAACAAATATGAATATTCATGTTCCTCTTCCTATGAAAATGTACTGCGATAACAAGGCTGCTACTTATGTTGCAAACAACCCAGTATTTCATGAAAGAACTAAGCACATAAAGGTGGATTGTCATTATGTTCGGGATCTTATAAAAGAAGGTGTGGTGTCTATGGTTCATGTAGCTTCTGAAGATCAAGCAGCAGATATGTTTACGAAGGCTCTTCCAATTGGTGATTTCTCTAGATGTTGTGACAAACTGAGCATGGTTGATATCTATGCTCCAGCTTGAGGGGGAGTGTTGAATCAAAAAGTTTATTTTAAGTGTAATAGTTTTCTAATTATTTAAAAGTTGGAGTCTTGTTTTGTCTTTTTACAACTTTATGAGGATCCCTTATGTAACAGCTCTAGACGTGCCCTAACCTCTCTTTAAGTAGAGACTAGGGCACGATAATATGTGAGATCTCTTTCACGTCTCTCTCTCTCTCTCCCTCTCTCTCTTTCTCTCTCTCTCTTCCACATGCAACACTTTCAAAAGAATAGCCTTGCATTGTGACAACTTGCCAACAAGACTACTTGGAGGAGAAGGAGAAGGAATTCCTTACTCAAAAATTGATAGTGGGAAGGTCCTAGTGGCCATTCTTAATGCAAGACGGTGCAAGGAGAGTGCACCTTCGATGGTAAAGAATGCATATATAATGATATGGAGGGCCACTCTTATTTGTATGGGAAAAGTTTGGGCATATGCTGTTTGGTTGGGTTAAAGAATGCATATATAATGATATGGAGGGCCACTCTTATTTGTATGGGAAAAGTTTGGGCATATGCTGTTGGGTTGGGTCTTCGAAGGGATTGAGGGTTGAAGGGAGATCATCTTTCTATCTTGCTGTACTGAACCAAGCAGTGCTCGAGACACAGAGAAAGCTGTGATGAACTATCTCGACATCTCGGCATGAGAGCGAGACAAATTAACCAGCAACTGGTGGGACAAGTTGTGTTGCAGGTGCCTCCAAGCCTGAATTTAAATGGGGCAATAAAAAAAAAAAAAAAACCCTCTTAGAAGTGAAAAAAAAAAGATTATTGGCATCTATTGGAGCGAGGCCTTTGGACATCCGCTCTCAACCTTAGAGATTGGCTCAGGCCTAATAAAATAAGCATTGGTAATGCATGGATGGTTGGAAGGGAGACATATGATAAGGCTTTGAAATGCTTAGAACAGTTCATAAACTGTCAACACTCAAGATCAGAAGAATAATAAGAACATGACCAAGACTCCGAGAACAAAGAATCACCGAGATCATGCACATTTACGATGAATTGGATAGGAAGCAGAAGCGCTTACCGTACGACGGTCCACGGACAGATCAATGGTTCGTCTCCCTGGGTCCCTCCTTTATTTTGATGCCAAAGGAGGTCCAAGTGCTGCCGATCGCAAAAAACTCTACTGCAACTTTAGGGCATCGAGCAAAATGATGCATCTGCAAGAAAATTCATATTCACAAGACACAAATCGGTTCAAGATTTGATCTCTCTCTAACGGAACGGACGGACGGAGCAGGATCTCTGTTGGATTGATTAGGCCCCCAACAGGAATGTGGTCATCTAGGTCGTACCTGCAGAAAAGAGACGGTGGACCCCTAACCATTGATTGGACCAAAGCAATGAGATCGATCACCACATCCACTTTGACTCAATTGGAACGTACCAATTCCTAGTCCTCTTTCTATCCTCTGGCTCCAACCATTTTGCCTACATGAGTCTACGTGAATCGTTTCAGAACCAACCAAGGTTTTTTGGATGGGTGTCGCTCGCTCCAACCGAGCCTGGGGAACTTCACTGGACTCACTATGGATCTTCCTTCTGCTCAGACCCCTTCCATTCTTCCTTCCCAAGGAGCACACACCATAAAATATTAATTTTTATAGGATAGGAAACACGCCATGGGGGAAAGGAAGACAAATCTCAGCCGGCACCCTGAAAATGAACCTTCACTAACACTTGGATCTTGAACTCTCTTCTCTTCAATAGCTAAATTTCTTCACTTGCTCATCAACCGATGATGCTAAACTCCTTCAAGGGAAAGTTGATTCTGACATCCCTTAAAAGGTAAAATTGATTTGATTGACATCAATGCTTTAACCGTTGGCATAAGAATTAGCATTGGCTCATATCTACATCGCGGCCAACACTATTGTATGTGCCAATCCTTGTTGCTATTATAGCCACATGACCTCTGTACGAAAGCACATCTTGTCTGAGGATTCAAGGAGACATAGAGCGTGTCCCAATCAAGGCCACCATCCTCTGCAAGCTGAACCACCACATATTTCTGCTCAGAGCTTCATCGTGGCCATAACCTCTGCATCCAGCAAAATGCTATCCACAGAAAGCAATTGATTTAATATGATGCATCACTTTGTACTATATCCACAAAAATTAGGAGAAACTTCAATACAGACACACACACAAGTAATCAGAATGTATTTCCCTTTTTAGTTTTGTCTCATTAAGAATTTCATTTGGAACTAAATAATATGAAATAAGACAACCTAGTGAAAGGATTTCAGCAAGTTCCCTGACCATAGATGCAGTTGATGGGTCATCAGCATGTGCTAGAGCAATAGAGAGCAGTGTATACACAGTCAAACAACCACAGAAACAAGAAGAACATAATAGAAATCACAAAGCTCTCACCATTCCATTTTGACTCGCATCAGAAATAGCTGGATTTTCAACCAAAGACTCAAAACTCATTGAAATTTACAAAGGAGAAAATTTTTGATTTGGCAAACAGAAGAAGTCATAATAGTCAAAAGTCAATACCAAAAAAGGGCAAAGTATTAAAAGAGAAGAAGTCAAAAATAAGAACTACTAACTCTATGACAGCAGTGTCACCTCTATTTCGCACATCCTCCACAATTGGAGACACCTAGTTCAGACAAGTAAATATAGACCTCATCACTTCACAAGCCAAGTTATAAGAGACCAGAATGATTTTGCATCTACAATGACATTAGGACTCACAATGTTGAAAATAGATGAGAAATCAATGAGACGGCGAGCCTTTAGACCATTCAATTCTGCATGGCTTAGCTCAGAGGGTCTGTAAGACTTCATTGAGCACCCGATGTTGACAAGCTTAGAAGTTGACCTCTCACAAGATTATGAAATAAAAGCAATGAAAAGATGAATTGGGAGAGAATACAAGGGATTAACTGATAAATATCGCAAAATTCTTAATCAAGACAAATGGAAAAATGATGCATCATTGAAAACTTATTCTTCCACTCCACGTCATGTTACCAGAATTTTATTTTCAACATTTTAGAAACTAGAAAACTATCTCAATGATTAATAAACCAAGACAAGCACATCTATCACACACACATGCTCGACAAAGACCATAACAAGACTGATCTTGGGTTTCTAGGGAACTGATCAATAAATGAATTGATTTGGCAATAGATCAAACCCAAGATCTGTCAAGTCAAGACAAATGCTAGGGTTTACCATATCAGTCTGATCCTATGTCTTGAAACTGAACAATCTTGAACACTAACTAACGTTGCAAATATTTACCTAAAAGGCAATAAAAGATACTTTTGGGACAAAAACTTGATGCTATTTCCATGTTAAAGTTATCTAAAATGATATTTTAGATAAAATCCAATGAAAACCATGCATCAAATTTTAAATTTACAGCTGGACTCCAGTAAGTTGCAAATCCTGACTGGACACAGGAACAGACATATACTAAAAAAGATAAACCAAAAATATGCACTCATATTACCTTTAATGAAAACAAATAAAAAAAATCACAAAATATAACATACAACAGCGATGATACTAACGTAATCACAAAAAATAATTCTTGAACTATGATTGCTTTGAAGGACTAGCATATTTCAGATCTTCAATTTGTGCCCCAACTCCACAACACTCTGGATGCATCTGGCCTTTAATAATCTCCAAAAGCACCTACTCCTACCATCAACAACTTGAAACAAAATGAGAACAAAGCAAGCACTAACCTAGAGGAGTAAGAACCTAACTCTAAGCTAGACCTAGTAAATAATTTTGTTTACCTTCTAACAACATACTTAAAACAGAAAACAACCAAAATGAACCTACTCTCTAAACTAAACTAGACTAAGAGTAGATGGCAACTGAGTGTAAACAGACTTAGATGATGAACAAAGAAGCCTAAATGACTTTAACTTAAAGTTGTCCCACGCACGCATTAGCTGAACTCCAATCATGCTTAAAATCAGAACTCAATTCTGGTAGTTTTGAAACTTGATTTGGAAGAAAACGTTGAGATTCTGCTGCAAGCAATCTATTCACATAAATTACGCAATCACCAGGTCAAATCAGATTCCTTGCAAAAAAAAATTAAGTTAAACCCAGTTAACTATGATTTCAGTACTCAAAACACTATTGCACTAGATATGCCATTGAAAAGCAAGTTGAAGACACCCAGTTAAGATGGAATAATGGTTCAGGTTTAATCTTCTATCCAGAAAGGCATGTCTCTCTTAAGATAGAGGAGATGATAGGGCATCACACTCAACTTGAGTATACAAGAGGTTTTGTGTATTCAATCAATGTACTAGTAGCTTGGTAATGGAAGGGCCAGCAATTTTCAAGGCCAAAGGAGGATTGGGTTAGCTTCTCTTACACCCAAAAGACCAAAAAATATAACAAGAGATGTCAAGCCTTTAGTTTGAAATAGTTCATAAATCATTCATTAACTCATAAGCTTGAGTGCTCGTGTTGTGCAAATAATATGACCATCATTTTTACTCACAGTATCATATAAGCATCAGGATCCATTTCACATCAATGTTGTTGAATCTCTAGAAGGGATCTCCCTCAATTTCCAAAATATGAACATAATAAAGGAATGGTCTTCAGTGTCTTAGGAAATAAAAAAGAGAAGTAGAATTGACCCCAAAATCGTACATCTGCAAAAGATTGTCGCGTTCAATTTCTGCAAGTTCAGCCATCATGCCTTTCATTTCTTGACAGATACCTTTTGCTTTTTCATTTCTTTTCTTGCTTTTTCTTTTCTTTTTTTTTTCTTTCATTCTTTTGCATTTGGCTTTTCTGCCTTTTGATTTTATTTTTCAGGCTGACCTTCACCTTTGAGGGAATACCTCACCACCTCAAAGGCTACTACGAAGCTCCACCACTTTGGTGATTATATGTAGTTTTGTCACGTATCCAACCCGCTTCACCTTGCGAGCTTTCAACGATCCAAAAGTTCATAAGTCGTTATTTTCTCGGCATAGACATAAATCAGCTATATGCCTACCCGGTACTCTTGATTACCAACCTAGAGAAACAACTACACAAGCCCCGAGCCCATCCCTCAACTCTTATGTTGCTACCTATCAAGTTTTTACAGAGCATCGCAGCTAAATCCTTGCACATGTTTAATTAGCGGAGTCAATAGCATTTCCTATTCTCGACATTCTCAGCTTCATAGGATTTGTTCATACTCAGGATTTTTCGAGTTTTCCTCTTCCATTGATTGACAACAAAAATTTGAAATTTTCTCCTATTACTCGAGGATGTACTAAAAATAAATGAAGGCATATCATTGTGTGAAAAAAATACTTTTAAAACATTTTTAAGCAAGATAGAAAAGTTCTTTTTTAGAAATGATCTTGACATCAAATGAAATATCTCTTTCAAGGCAGAAACACTTTTCCCTCTAAAGAGAAGGGTGCTTGCAAAACCAGATGGTTTGACTTAAAAAATGAACTACATCAATTCTCTTATGGGCAGTGATAAAAGGTGACAGATAACATGCTAGATCAGATAAGGAGTTTCAGATCCAAATGAACAGCGATTTAAATGTAGATGCCTGAGCCTGAACTAAATTTGATAACCAATCTATCAAATCTGAATATGATCCCAAGTACCTTTGATGCTCTAACTAAGGCTAACAAAAACGTGCTCCCATAAATGATATCTAATTTTGACAAAGAATTCCATTGGTCAAATATTATGATGTGTGAGAACAAATGAAAAATAGTCAACAGTATCAAGCAATGAGAACAGAATTAGATGCCACACATGCTTTGACAATTACATGTTTGGCTCTTCCGAGAGACCTGACAAAGAATTCCATTGGTCAAATATTATGATGTGTGAGAACAAATGAAAAACAGTCAACGGTATCAAGAAATGAGAACAGGATTAGATGCCACACATGCTTTGACAATTACATGTTTGGCTCTTCCGAGAGACCTGACAAAGAATTCCATTGGTCAAATATTATGATGTGTGAGAACAAATGAAAAACAATCAACGGTATCAAGCAATGAGAACATGATGAGATGCCACACATGCTTTGACAATTACATGTTTGGCTCTTCCGAGAGACCTATTGTGATACCTCGAGAGGCAACCATTGATATATTGGGAAATGGCTTCCCAAGAGTTGACATGTATTGCTGTCCTCCTAGTAATGAAACTGGATGAACCTGCACAAGCCACAAATGTCAACATATTAATGTGACACAAAGGAAGCATGACAATGACAATACCATCCAGATAAATGAAATCACAAAATCTAAGTAAACCAATCACAAGCAGCAGTCAAAAATATAAAGCACACATACATGGGCATTTTGAGGAGCACAAAATACAAGTGATCAACAAGGAGAAAAAAAAATTAATGGGCAAGCCTAAAATTGAACCGAGAGATTCCAACCTACTCTTTGTCCTACTTGATTCAACACCAAAAGAGAGACACAAACTAGGACACAAGTCACAAAATACTCAAAGCACCGGTTCGGATGGGTATCATAATGAAAAAATTAGATATGAGACGGTTTGGCATGTTGAAGGTCGTTCCCAAACATGGATGCAACAAAAGCAACAACCAAACTACCGGTGTTTTAGGGTGGGGAAATATGAGACATAATAATTTAAAAAGAACCAAGGTTTCCCATTGCATGTTCTAGAATGCATTGGCCATATTGATACAAGAGAAGAAAAAGGGGGCAAGGTGAGAGACAATAAACACCACAACTAAGAAAGAGGCCAAAACGAGGAGTTCTGCTTTCCTCATTCAACAACGGGACAAAATAAAAAATGAAACGAAAGAGAATTAACTGAACAAAATGTAAAAGTATTAACCAAGAATATTAGCTAAAAGAAGAACATCAGACTAAGATAGCAAGAATAAGAGATAGAGAGAAGAAAGCATGAGAGAGAGAGAGAGCACCTTGCAGCTAGGGTTTCGCTACTGCAGAAAAGTGCTGTAGGGGAGGAGGGGGAGGAGACATGCTGCTGCACCGTGGTGGAGAGGAGGTGGGGAGCTGTTGTCACATGGTGAAGAGGAGGATGATTGATCCGAATTATGAAGGAAACTCTGGAACCATTGAGAATCTGGTTCATTTTTGTGGGCCATGTGTATATTGGATTTTCTGTTTTGACCTGATCTGACCATTCAAAAATTAAATTCTGTCGTATATGGAAAGTATAGAACTCATTTAAGTGCCTGAATTGTGACATATGGCCTATACCTGCTTAGTACTCCTGGGAACATGTGATCCTATCACAGAGAATGCACCATTTATTTTCGAATTTATTAAAAGGCTTCAGTCTCGTTCCCCTTCCTACAGATGCAATGTTTGTAACCATTCGGTCACCTACATGACCCCTCTCCAATTCTGCCTGGATCATTCTTGCAGTTAACAACTATGTCTGCCTTTCAGTAGCTGGATCAACAATGCCTATTGTTTGCATCCCAAAATTTTCATTGATTTTGGAGTGCTCCAAAAAAATAAGGTTTTGTTTTAAAATAGGAAAGAAAGGGACCCGCCCGTCGGTACGAGGATCGACCGTTCCCGGTGCCTTTACCGGGGGTAATCAACCCAATGGCTATGTTTATCATTGATGCATTTCGTTTTAACTTAAACATCTTTTTTTATTTTATATGCGGTGTAGAAAATATTGAAAATTTGATGTTTCAAACTTTTGAAAAGACTCTTGAAGAGTTGCTTGAAAATGTGAAATATTTTGAGGAAAAAGTGGAATTAGTAAATATCATTTGAAAAGCTTGTGAAATCTTGAAATCACTTTAGTGTTCTCTTAAGACTTTAAGTAGGTTTGAGATTTTGCTCTAATTCAGTTACCACCTAGTTAGAGCTTCATCCCCTCTTGCTTAAGTTCTTTTGGAGAGGTGCTTGTGATCATAAGTGAAATAAAGTGGGTGAGAATGCATGGATGCATTCATCATATATGATTGGAATAATGTAAAACATTCCTACCACAACATTCATCTAAAGTCATTCCTACCACAACATACATCTAAGATTTTTGTTGTTATAACTATTATACATAAGAAATATAAGTTTTTGAAAAAGAGATTGAGATTGTAGACCATCAAGCATGATTTCAATATTGGGTCATTACTTGGTTTGTGATCTTTATGAAGTTGGTAAATAAAAAGATCATGAGAGGAGAATGTTAAAAGAATAGAAGAGATAAAACGCTCTTATGAAAAGGAAGAGAGAGAGATAGAGAAAGACATGTATATATGTATACATATCATCACATGTACACATATATGAAAGTTTAAGAGAAAAAGACATATTAATTTGAAGAGAAAGAGAGACTTTAGAGGAAAATAAAAATATACATACATATATATATAGGTATGTATAATAAATTTTGTAAGAGAATATATTTGTCTTGAAAAGGGGAATAAATATTTGAAAGAGATGAAATTGAGCACATGTACATACGTATTTGTGCACATATGAGAATTTATAGAATGGAAAGTGAAAGCATAGAGAGAGAAAGATGGGGGGATCATTATGTTGGTATAGATGCATATAACATGTGTATACATCCATACCTTCACAAGATTAAAATCAAGGAATAGTTTAAAATTACCAACTTCAAGAAGTTTAATGTGGGCCGGATGGGAGCTTGGACTCATGCAAGAGTCTAAGCTAAGTCCCTAAGGCCATATTAGGAGATTAGTTTTGAAAATGTTTTGGAAACTATGATTTATATATAAATATATAATGTTATTACTTAGTTTGTTGTAAGGGATATATTTCTTCCACCGTTGGGTATGGAAGAAAACAAGCAACATAACGAGACACTCGTTAGGGTTCCTATGGGGTGATTAAGAATGAAACTAGTGCAAAATAACATGCAAATGCATATTAACATGTACATTTCCGTAAGAGTTTATCCAGGGTTGGACAAGTCCCAACCTCAAAAATTAATATGAAAATAAAAAGTCCCCAAACCACACTCTCATTCCCACCATATATTCACATATAAGTAGAAAACCAAGCAACTATGCATGCATGATATATAGATAACATTCAAGGAAGAAAATAAAGAAAGAGGATGATGGAAAAAGCAAAGTTCAATTAGAAGGGAGGACATGATGTAACTATGAAATGGTATATACCACCTCATCTTCTCATATTCCCGGTGCACTTGAGTATAGCCTCTTGACTCTAAAATAGAGATTGAGAGCTATCTCCTTTGGCCATGGAGAAATGAGGAAGAGAAGAAAATAGGAAGCAAAAGAACAACAAGAATGTATTCGTGAAAGGAAATAACATGATTAAAATGAAAGATCATCTCATCTTTCCATACTCCCGGTGCACTTGAGTATAGCTTCTTGTCTCTAAAAAGAGATTGAGCACTACCTCCTTTAGCCATGGGGAGATGAAGATGAGGAGAAAGTGTAGAAAGAGAAACAATGTTATATTTAATAAAAGAGAAAACATTATTCAATCATGAAATAAAAGATCTTCTCATCCTTTCATACTCCCAATGCACTTGAGCATAGTCTCTTGTCTCTAAAAAAAGAATGAGCACTACCTCTTTTAGCCATAGGGAGATGAAGATAAAGAGAAAATATAGAAAGAGAAACAATGTTATATTTAATAAAAGAGAAAACATGATTCAATCATGAAATAAAAGATCTTCTCATCTTTTCATACTCCCAATGCACTTGAGCATAGCCTCTTGTCTCTAAAAACTCTAAAAAGAGATTGAGCACTACCTCCTTTAGCCATGGGGAGAGGAGGAAGAGAGAAAAGAAAATAACAAGAACAATACTATATTGAAGAAATGAAATAACAATAATAACAAAAATATATTCATTAAGGGAAAGAACAACAACAACAAGAATATATTGAAGAAAAGAAAGAGCAAGAAAAGAAAGAACAACAATAACAAGAATACTTGAAAGAACATGATTTAATCATAAAATACAATTTCATCTCATCTTCTCATGCTCCTGGTGCACTTGAGCATAGCCTTTTGTCTCTAAAATAGGTTGAGTGCTATCTCTTTGGCCATGGGGAGATGAAAATGAGAAGAGAAAATTAAAATAACAACAAGACTATGTTCAAGAAAAAGAAATAACATAATAATAAGAATATTAATAAAAAGAAAGAAGAGAGAAATAAGAGGGATGATGATTACATACCTCTAATGAAAAATGACCTAAGAAAGATGAAAACCTTTACTTGAAGATCCCCTTTTGAATGAAGCTCCAAGAGTGTTGTAGTTTGCTCCAACTTGGAGAAAGAAATTGAGAGAGGAAGAGGGAGAGAGAGAGAGCTCAAGAGAAACTCTAAATCTTCAAGTGAAAATACACTAGAGTTTCTCCCAAGGACCAATCTTACCCAAGAGGGAGGAAATGGGGGGTATTTATAAAAGATTTTGGAGCCAAAACCCTAAATTTCAATTTTTTTTAATTTCCCCCCTTTTCCATCCGAATTTCACATAATTTTAAAGTATTTTGAAAAAGATATGGCTTGAAAATGGGCACGATTGGCTATTAAACTTATAAATAAATAAATAAATATATATATATATATATATATATATATATATATATATATTAAATGAGTTGGGTCTTTGCCCACCCAAAAAGACCAAAATCACCCTCTAAAAGGAGTTTCTTTTGTCAAAAGGAGGGGCAAATGGGTCTTGCCCACTAAAAGACCAAAATCACCCTCTAAAAGTAGTTTCTTTTGTCAAAAAGAGGGGCAAATAGGTCTTGCCCACCAAAAGACCAAAATCACCCTCTAAAAGGGGTTTCTTTTGTGAAAAAGAGGGGCAAATAGGTCTTACCTACCAAAAGGACCAAAATTGCCCTCTAAAAGGATCTTTTTTTTTTAAAAGATAGGAAAATGGGTTTGAAATACTCGGTTTGGATCTGAACTTGGGTTTTGGATCTAATTTGGATCTAAAAGTTGTATTTTGGATTTGAATCTTGCGCCTAAATTTGAGTTTCACGCTTTGATAAAATAACATAATCTTTTTAGAAAAATTTGAGGTGATTACAGATGCCCCTCTTTGTTAATAAGCTGGTGTTAACCGTGCTTAGTGACAAAGATAAGCACCACAAAATTTTCAAACAAAACGTGTTGGGAGAGATGTTTCAGGCTTTACCCCTTACTTGAATGGGTTATTTGAGCTTAAATTACAGGTTTAACCCCTTACTTGCACGGGTTTGCCGATTTCAAATTCAGGTTTAACCCCCCTGAATGGGTTGCCTTGACTTGCATCACAAGTTGAACCCTTTAACTGTGTGGGTTGCTTTGGCTTCTACCACAGGTTTAACCCCTTTGCCTGCATGGGTTGCTTTGGCTTGCATTGCAGGTTTAACCCCTTAACCTGCGTGGGTTGCCCTCATATTGCAGGTTTAACCCTTTACCTGCACGGGTTGCTCTCAAGCCCTGAGCGATAATAATAATAAAAAAAACCCAGTGTAATTGTCATATTTTACGACTGGGAAGAATCTAGATTGAATAGTCGATGTGGAAACACAAATGTTTGACATTGATTGGAAAATGAATACAAGAGGACTAGGCATAAAATTTCTTGAGGTGAAGGGCATTAACAGGATCAGCAAGTTCCACCCCATCAGCATCAATTAGTCGGTATGAATTGTGGGGCAAAACTTCCTTAATGACATATGGGTCTTCCCAATTTGGTGCCCACTTGCCTCGCGGTCGTCCTCTGAAGTACACTGCAGATCATAGGACCGAATCATTCACTTTGAACTGTCTCTCGATAACTGACTTGGCAAATTGTTTGGCTATCCTTTGGCGATAAGCTTCAGCATGTTCAGCTGCTTTTAGCCTCTTTTCATCTAGCAAATCGACTGCATTAGCCTTTTCTGCTGATATTGAGTAAGAGGGAGCTCTATGAGAGAAGCGAACTTCAAAGCAGGTTTCAACACATGTAATGGTAGAACAACTTCTGTTCCATAGACTTAGAGTGGCATTTGTTGGAGTTCTCATAGTGGTGCGATATGCCCATAGAGCGTTATGCATCTTTTCATGAGAATCTCTTCCAGTTTCTACTGTCCGTTCCAAGTTGCGGATCAGGATCTTGTTGGTAGCCTCTGCTTGTCCATTGCCTTGGGGGTAATAAGGAGCTGAAAAATGGTGTGTGATGTGGTGCTTGCTATACAATTGCCTCATCTTTTCATTCTTGAAATGAGTTCCGTTGTCAGATACTATATCATGAGGGACTCCAAATCTGCAAAGAAGATTTTTGTGAATGAAGGACACTACATGACGTCCTTCCACTGTTCTGAGTGTGACGACTTCTACCCACATGGTAAAATAGTCTGTTGCAGCAAGAAAATACTTATGACCATTGGAAGCTGCAGGAGATATCGGTCCGACTACGTCAAAGGCCCACATTGAAAATGGCCAAGAAGATGTCACAGAATGCAAATGAGAGGCTATGGCATGGATCACTAGAGCATGCAGTTGGCATTCTTTGCATCTTTTGACGTATTGGTGACAATCTTTTTGCATGGTAGGCCAATAATACCCTGCTCGAATTATTTGTTTGGTGAGGGTTTGGTAACCAACATGGCCCCCACAATCTCCTTGATGTGATTCTTCGATGACTTTCTTCACCTCATCTTCATCAAGGCACCGAGAGTATTCAGTGCTAAATCTACGTCTGTATAATACCCCTGGAAGAATAAAGTACCTTGCTGACATACGTTGTATTGCTTTTTGTTCATTTTTGGGCATTTCAACCGGGAATTCTCCGCTTTCGATGTACTTTTTGATGTCATGGTACCAAGGCATATTCCCTCCTTTGATATAATGAACATGCACCATCGTTTCAAACGCAGGGTGTTCTAATCTTCCAATCTCAAAAGAACGAATTGCTCCATTGGTTTGAAAAGTGATGGTGGATCCTAAGCTTGTGAGGCCATCCGCAATAGGGTTACCTTCTCTCTTTACGTGAGCCAATTGTACTTCTTCAAATTGACGGATTAAGGAGGTAGCGATTTCTTGATATGGCACCAACTTTTCATCTTTGACTTGCCATTCTCCATTTATTTGGTTTATAATAAGCTGAGAGTCGCCGAAAGCATGCACTCTTTTCACTTGAAAACTCAATAAAGAATGAAGTCCTTGTATGAGGGCTTCATATTCAGCCATGTTATGGGTACATGGAAAATCAAGTTTCAAGGAATACAGAATCATTTCGTTTTCCGGAGTGATGAGTAAGATGCCTATGCCCGCTCCCATCACATTTCTGGACCCATCAAAGTACATCTTCCATATCGGAACCGTTTCCAATCTTAGTACGTATTCATCTGGAAACTCATCATTTGTTCTGATTTCTTCATACTGAGGGAAGACTGGTAACTGATCCGCAATTGCTTGTCCTTTGATTAACTTTTGAGACACATATTCAAGATCATATTGCATCAACAGAACTTGCCATTTGGCGATACGCCCATTAAGGAATGGTTGTTCCAGGATGTACTTGAGAGGATTTAGCTTGGAGAGTATCTTGACCTCACAAGCTAATAAATAATGTCTCAACTTCTGACACATCCAAACCAATGCCAGACAAGTTTTCTCTATTGGAGAGTACTTCTTTTCGTACTGGACAAAAGTCTTGCTAATGTAGTAGATTGCATGCTCGATGCGACTTCCTTCCTCATATTGTGCCAAAAAGCCGCCACATGCTGACTCATTCACTGTGATGTAAAGCAGCAATGGTCTACCCAACACTGGTGGTTTTAGAATTGGCGGATTTAGAAGGTATTTCTTGATCCTTTCGAATGACTGTTGACATTCAAAACCCCATTCAAACTTGACGCCTTTCCTCAGCAGCTAGTTGAATGGTTCGCATCTCATGGCCAGATTAGAAATGAATCGTCTGATGGATTGGATTCGTCCTTGCAAGCTTCGCAACTCCTTGATATTGATGGGTGGTGGCATATCGATTATTGTCTTAACTTTGGTAAGATCCATTTCAATCCCCTTCTTACTGACCATGAAACCCAAGAGTTTGCCTGACTCAACCCCAAACACACATTTTTGAGGATTCAAGCGAAGCTTATACTGTAAAAGCCTCTCGAATACTTGGGCAAGAGTTTCAATATGATCTTCTCTCGTCTTAGATTGGATCAATATGTCATCGATATACGCATCCATGATTTTATGCATCTGATCATGGAAGATGGCAGCCATGGCTCTTTGATAGGTTGCTCCAGCATTCTTCAACCCAAATGGCATTACCGTGTAACAAAAAGTGCCCCAGGGTGTAGTAAAAGCGGTCTTAGGTTGATCTTTGACGGCTAATTTGATCTGATTATATCCCGAATATCCATCCATGAAAGAAAACATTGCATGGCCTGCAGTACTGTCTACCAACAGATCAATGTTTGGAAGAGAATAATCATCCTTCGGAGTGGCTTTGTTCAAGTCTCGAAAGTCGATGCACAACCTAACTTTGCCATTTTTCTTGGGGACCACCACGATGTTTGCCAACCATTCGGGGTAATCAATGGCACGAATGAATTTTGCCTTTAGCAGGTCCTCTAGTCCTTCTTTTACAGGGCCATCTAGTCGAGGGTCAAGCTTCCACAATTTTTGCTTAATCGGCTTGCAATTAGGATTTAAGGGCAAATGATGTTCGACCAACTGGGGGTCTAAGCCTGACATATCTTCATAAGTCCAAGCAAAAGCTTCTTGGTTACTTATAAGAAAGTCCACCAATCTTTTCTTCTCATCTACTGACAAACTGGTGCCAATTTAAAGAATTTTAGGATCTTCACTGGTTCCAATATTAATCTTTTCAATTGGATCATTAACCAAAGATGAGGGATGTTCTTGTTTCTGAATCTGAGTGAATTTTGGTAATTCTGACTCGGGTATTATCATAGAATCCCTTTCACTGACTACTTGTTCGATAAATGCTTTCTGGGGAGACTTCCGTGGAAAAAGAATAAACTGAGACATATTGAGTTCTGACATCCTGTAAAGAGAATAAAGGAAAGAGTTTGATGAAATTAAAATTGACAAGAAAAGATTACTTGCATTGCATATTAAAAAAAATTCTTAGTTCATAGAATGGGTCCTCTCATGAGACTAGACCAAAAGATTTTTAAAATTACAAAATTCATAGGAGGATTTGAAACAAAAGTGAATACTATTAGCCCCCAAGATCTTCTTCAAATTCCTTCATGATATCACAGTCCTCTCGTGTTCATCTGAAAAGTGATGCTAATCGGCTGCAAGATGTCATCTTCATTTTTTCCGAGGCCAGTGAATGGACGGTAGCCACCATTCAAAAGCAACTGAAAACCTTTAGGATTTTTCATGGAATGAACATATAAAAGATGTTCTTGGTAACTTGCATGATTGCTCGAAACAATATGGGCACTTTCAGATGATTCGCCTATCGTCATGTTCTGCATCCATTCTTCCAAAGGTTTGTCCTTTGTTGTTCTTATGATGAGTACATCCACTAGATCAATTGGCCTAGGGATCATTGGTTGCACTAGCCTTTCGGTTGGATCCTCGGCGCGTATGATGATGACTGATGTGCCAAAATTCCATTTGAGGCATTGATGAAGAGTGGATGGGATTCCTCGTACTTGGTGGACCCAGGGTCGCCCCAAAAGTAAGTTATATGATGGTGGCACATCTACCACATGGAACACAATGTGATGGCTAGTATTTTCAATGGTCACGTTCATATCGAGAGTACCTTTGTTGTTCATGCCTCGACCATCATATCCGTAGATCTTGATATCATTTGAGCGATATTTTTCTTCACGAAACCCCAATGTTTTAGCTGTGAGATCAGGACAAATATTCAGACCACTTCCTCCATCAATCAAAACATGTGGCATTGTCATCCCTTTGACCTGAACAACGATGTAAAGAGCATCTTCATGGAAATATCCCCATTTTGGGAGGTCCTTTTCTGAGAAGGTAATTGACTGATTTTTAGAAGTTTGAACAGAGTGTCCCTCAACCATACGCTCTTCCAAGGAGAGAATGTCCAAATAGCATGGATCTTCATATGAGGAGACATCTGATGATTCGTCACCTTGTAAGATAAAAGTCATCGGAATCATGGGACGTTTCTTGGGCAAACTTTCTGTCCTGCCATTCATCATAGCAATGAAATCCAGAGGTTCCTTACCTTGGTCTACCACCATGACTTTCTGTGAACTGCTCTCAATATAAGGTCGAATGTGGTCTTGTGGATGGTACGGAAGTGGAGTGCCTGTTGTGATCATGGCCACTACCGCCTTTTCGTGGTCAGCGAATGGATTCCTTAGTATCTCAGGGGTGCTATCATCACAAATCTTGAGATCTTTGTTGATGAAGTCTTGAATAATATTTTTGAGGACAAAACAATCCTCAGTGTCATGACCAGGGGCACGATGAAACTTGCACAGTTTTTCTTTATTTCCTCCCATCATTTTCGGAGAGGCTCTAATACTTTTGGCAAGACGATAGTTCCTTTGGCGAGAAGGTATTCTAGGATCTTCTCCCGAGACTGGCTGAGAGGAGTGAATATTCGGTCGTAGCTCCAACTTGGGTGTTTGTTTTTCCTTTCATCATCGCCTTTGAGAAACTGTGCGTTCTTCTTGAAACTGACTTCCTTGTCATGCTTGTAGTTGTTGTCATGATCTTTTCTAATGCCAGCATTGGCTATGAAGTGTGTGGGCAACTGTGTCCTTCCTCCTTTCTTTCCATTTGCAATAATTCCATCAAAATCTCCTTCCTCAATTCCTTCTTCTATTGAGTTTGCTTGTTCAATCAACTCAACAAAGGTTTTGATTGGGGCGTTGCGGATGAGACTTTTCAAGGGTTGGGCAAGATTTTTCCTAATGAGTGACAAGGCTTGTGTCTCAGAAATGGGCTTCTTCATCTTATTGCATTGAATTCTCCATTTTTGGATGAATTCTTGAGCCTTTTCTCCCTGTTTCTGACGAAGACTGCAAATGGTACTGAGGGTTGGAGCCATGGGAGCATTTTGTTCAAATCTTTCAACAAACATGTTAATCAATTTTTCAAACTCCTTCAGCTCGATTGGATTGACATTTTCTTTGTACCATTGTGCGGCAATGCCTTCAAGACTTCTTGGAAAATATCGGAACAAAGCTCTGTTATTTGTCCGAATTTTGTAGCAATCATTGAAAAAGGTTGAAAGATGAACGTGTGGGCAAGTGGTTCCATCATATCTTATGAATTCTCTGGGCAGGCCTTTCACGTCTTCGTCTCCTTCAATGCCAAGGTAGTAGTCCTCACATGAATATGAACGTTTCCCCTTCCCCCTAAGCTCAAGATTGTTCATTCTTTTCTCTATTTCATAGAATCTGCGCTTAGTCGGACTTTGATCATCACTTGATTCGACCAATTCTGGCTTGGTCTTTTTCTTCTTGCCCTTGATCTCTTTTACTTTTTCTTCAGAACTCTCACTGTCTGAGCTACTGCTAGGGATGTACTTCTTGGTCTTTTTGCCTTTCTTGGTAGACTTTCTCTTCCTTTTGGGCTTCTCTTCCAAACTTTCAGTGGTGATAGGACTAGGTGAGATGCTTTCTATCATAATTTTTTTTCCCTTTTTGCTTTTCTTTGTTTTCCTTTTGAGAGGAAGCGGTTCGGGTTTTTCTTCCTTACTAATTGCCAAATCCGAACTCAAATAATCTTCATCCTGATCTGTAGGAGAGGACTTCTTCTTCTTCTTCTTTCTTTTCTGCTTGGCAGCCTTTTCATTCTCTAGTTCTGGAGTAACCATCAAGGCCTTTTGTTCTTCTTGCTCTTTCATGAATCGCTCCATGAACAAACGGAACATATGGTAAACTTCTGGCTCGATTGCTGGGAGGCCAAGTGTTTCTGGTCGGAGTTCAGAAGATGAAGCCTCGTTCTGAGGAGCCTGCTTAGCTTGCGATCTAGTTTCAACCATCTTGTTGGCTTTTAAGTATTCACCTTATGACACAAGAAAATAGAGTTATTGGATGGAAATGATGACAAAATGAAGGTTCATATTGCATTACAAGTTTTAAAAGTTACATCCAAAGATACTAATAAAGATGACAACGATAGAAGGAATACAAAGTTGACAACATAAAATTTTTAGGGAAGGATGGATGGTGGTCGGTTGGCATCCCACCACTCAGCATATTCCTTCTTCACCACTGGGCCTGTGAACCAGGTGTATGATATCTGTGTCTTCCATTCTTGTCGAGCTACTGCAAACAATGTCGTCCATTGAGGAGAACTAAGGTCGAATTCGAGAATAGCTCCAATTGGTGCATGCACAGAGACCATCTTCTGCCTTTGAGAGAATTGCCTCATACATCTATCAGCACAATAATCAACTATGAAGTAAGGGCCCAAGAGTGTGGTACGCCCATGATGATGGTGAGTGTATCGGGGTAGGTTCTCCCGACGATCACAATAGTCCCAAATGATCTCTCCTTCATTCAATTGCTCGATCAAACGACGGTATTGCTCCAAGGTTGTCAATGATCCATCAGTGTTTCTGAATAGACTGGCTTGGGGTCCCGCATGCTTGAGGAACCACAATTGTAAAGCATATGTGCATCCTTCTATGAAGTCGGTATCTCTAATGGTAAAGTGGGTGAGTTCTCGGTAAAGGAAGGCTAAGGCTGTCATTGCTACTGACAAGTGTCAGGTCCCTCTATGCCCCCATACTCGAAAAAGTTGGGCAATACGGACATCTAAAAGGTCACTTCCATCGGTAAAAAGGGTCACTCCTACTGTGCAGAGCATCATACAATGTTTAATTCTCCCTATGGCTTTTCGAGGTAGGGTAGAAGGTTCAACATAGGTTCCAAATTCTTCATACAAATTTTTCATGTTGATGCTTTGATTTTCATGGCTTTCTACTAAAGGCCAAGTTTTTCGTTCAGTAAAGTGAGCAATGAGGTCATTTGCATTGACTTTGGTTGGGTTCATAAGGAATTGTTTTTCCAATAGGTCATTTGGGTCACAAGTTGGGGTAGGGAGGTCTAGTATTTCGGCAAATTCATCTAGTAATATTGTCATTTTTCCCCATGGAAACCAAAAAGAGGAGGTCCTTGGGTTCCAACGCTCGGCGATTGCATGTACCAAATTTCCATCAACTGACTGCATTCCTCCAGTTGCCACTGTCTCTAGCCCACATTCTTCAAAGTAAGAAGGAAACATCCGAGAGAAGGTGGGATGCCAAGTCCGATACCATTCGGGAGCCAAAGGTTTAGACTCAAAAGAAATGTAGGTGGACCGTTCGGGACCTTCCCCAAAGAGGATGTGATCATAAGGGAATGTGACACCACGTTGGAAAGAATACATCTTGAATGATGACTCTAAAAGATAAAGATTGAATTAGTGGAAAACATTGACTAGGTTGACAAAGACATTATGAAGTAGATGTGTGGAATGAGGTTGTAAATCATCACATAAGGTTTCACACACATCAGCATCTATCATGAAATAAATTTTTTTTTTTTTAGAAAATTAGGTATAGGAACCTAGTTGAGACAATTTTGTATCACGATAATCCGATGTCAAGTTATGCTTATATACCTTAGCCAAATGGCTTAGTACGAGCATAAATTTTTTCTTAGGCAACTAAGGGTAGGGTTCATCAACTTCTTCTTGATCGCTCGTCGATATACCATAAATTATCACTCATGGTACTAACGAGGGGGCTTTCCCGCCCAAGGTGTGGTCTAGTTGTAAGGCTTAGTCTTGTGCTACCGCCAAAGACCAAGCCCGGCAACATGATGACCGGGACAAATAAGTATGAGGAATTTTGAAATATGAGAAATCATATCAAATGAGTTGTCTCTAATGCAATGTTGCCTAAGTTTATGATTAAAATAGAAGAGCAAACATAGTTTTCAAACAACTCCTAAATTGAGAAGGGTGGTATGTGATCATAGATATATGTGAACATAATTGATCCTCCTCAATTAGTCCTATGTGCAAGAAAACAATCACAATCACCAAACAATACAATGAAATGTAAATTGGGTTGAGGCCAAAATAGGGGACATGCTTTATCATTGGCAATAAATGAGATGTTCAAATTAGTGAAAATGCATCAATTATAATCATAGCCAAACGATGACGGGTCCCATCACGATCACCATCTGTTTGCATCCCAAAATTTTCATTGGTTTTGGAGTGCTCCAGAAAAATAAGGTTTTGTTTTAAGTTCTTTTGCTTAAGTTCTTTTGGAGAGGTGCTTGTGATCATAAGTGAAATAAAGTGGGTGAGAATGCATGGATGCATTTATCATATATGATTGGGATAATGTAAAACATTCCTACCACAACATTCATCTAAAGTCATTCCTACCACAACATACATCTAAGATTTTTGTTGTTATAATTATTATACATAAGAAATATAAGTTTTTGAAAAAGAGATTGAGATTATAGACCATCAAGCATGATTCCAATATTAGGTCATTACTTGGTTTGTGACCTTAATGAAGTTGGTAAATAAAAAGATCATGAGAGGAGAATGTTAAAAGAATAGAAGAGATAAAACGCTCTTATGAAAAGGAAGAGAGAGAGATAGAGAATGACATGTATATATGTATACATATCATCACATATATACATATATGAAAGTTTAAGAGAAAAAGACGTATTAATTTGAAGAGAAAGAGAGACTTTAGAGGAAAAGAAAAATATACATACATATATATATATATGTATGTATAATAAATTTTGTAAGAGAATATATTTGTCTTGAAAAAGGGAATAAATATTTGAAAGAGATGAAATTGAGCACATGTACATACGTATTTGTGCACATATGAGAATTTATAGAATGGAAAGTGAAAGCATAGAGAGAGAAAGATGGGGGGATCATTATGTTGGTATAGATGCATATAACATGTGTATACATCCATACCTTCACAAGATTAAAATCAAGGAATAGTTTAAAATTACCAACTTCAAGTTTAATGTGGGCTAGATTGGAGCTTGGACTCATGCAAGAGTCTAAGCTAAGTCCCTAAGGCCATATTAGGAGATTAGTTTTGAAAATGTTTTGGAAACTATGATTTATATATAAATATATAATGTTATTACTTAGTTTGTTGTAAGGGATATATTTCTTCCACCGTTGGGTATGGAAGAAAACAAGCAACATAACGAGACACTCGTTAGGGTTCCTATGGGGTGATTAAGAATGAAACTAGTGCAAAATAACATGCAAATGCATATTAACATGTACATTTTCGTAAGAGTTTATCCAGGGTTGGACAAGTCCCAACCTCAAAAATTAATATGAAAATAAAAAGTCCCCAAACCACACTCTCATTCCCACCATATATTCACATATAAGTAGAAAACCAAGCAACTATGCATGCATGATATATAGATAACATTCAAGGAAGAAAATAAAGAAAGAGGATGATGGAAAAAGCAAAGTTCAATTAGAAGGGAGGACATGATGTAACTATGAAATGGTATATACCACCTCATCTTCTCATATTCCCGGTGCACTTGAGTATAGCCTCTTGACTCTAAAATAGAGATTGAGAGTTATCTCCTTTGGCCATGGAGAAATGAGGAAGAGAAGAAAATAGGAAGCAAAAGAACAACAAGAATGTATTCGTGAAAGGAAATAACATGATTAAAATGAAAGATCATCTCATCTTTCCATACTCCCGATGCATTTGAGCATAGCTTCTTGTCTCTAAAAAGAGATTGAGCACTACCTCCTTTAGCCATGGGGAGATAAAGATAAGGAGAAAGTGTAGAAAGAGAAACAATGCTATATTTAATAAAAGAGAAAACATTATTCAATCATGAAATAAAAGATCTTCTCATCCTTTCATACTCCCAATGCACTTGAGCATAGTCTCTTGTCTCTAAAAAGAGATTGAGCACTACCTCTTTTAGCCATAGGAAGATGAAGATAAGGAGAAAATATAGAAAGAGAAACAATGTTATGTTTAATAAAAGAGAAAACATGATTCAATCATGAAATAAAAGATCTTCTCATCATTTCATACTTCTAATGCACTTGAGCATAGTTTCTTGTCTCCAAAAAGAGATTGAGCACGACCTCCTTTAGCCATGGAGAGAGGAGGAAGAGAGAAAAGAAAATAACAAGAACAAGACTATATTGTAGAAATGAAATAACAATAATAACAAAAATATATTCATTAAGGGAAAGAACAACAACAACAAGAATATATTGAAGAGAAGAAAGAGCAAGAAAAGAAAGAACAACAATAACAAGAATACTTGAAGGAACATGATTTAATCATAAAATACAATATCATCTCATCTTCTCATGCTCCTGGTGCACTTGAGCATAGCCTCTTGTCTCTAAAAGAGGTTGAGTGCTATCTCTTTGGCCATGGGGAGATGAAAATGAGAAGAGAAAATTAAAATAACAACAAGACTATGTTCAAGAAAAAGAAATAACATAATAATAAGAATATTAATGAAAAGAAAGAAGAGAGAAATAAGAGGGATGATGATTACATACCTCTAATGAAAAATGACCTAAGAAAGATGAAAACCTTTACTTGAAGATCCCCTTTTGAATGAAGCTCCAAGAGTGTTGTAGCTTGCTCCAACTTGGAGAAAGAAATTGAGAGAGGAAGAGGGAGAGAGAGAGAGCTCAAGAGAAACTCTAAATCTTCAAGTGAAAATACACTAGAGTTTCTCCCAAAGACCAATCTTACCCAAGAGGGAGGAAATGGGGGGTATTTATAAAAGATTTTGGAGCCAAAACCCTAAATTTGAATTTTTTTGAATTTCCCCCCTTTTCCATCCGAATTTCACATAATTTTAAAGTATTTTGAAAAAGATATGGCTTGAAAATGGGCATGATTGGCTATTAATCTTATAAATAAATAAATAAATAAATAAATAAATAAATATATATATATATATATATATTTTAAATGAGTTGGGCCTTTGCCCACCCAAAAAGACCAAAATCACCCTCTAAAAGGAGTTTCTTTTGTCAAAAGGAGGGGCAAATGAGTCTTGCCCACTAAAAGACCAAAATCACCCTCTAAAAGTAGTTTCTTTTGTCAAAAAGAGGGGCAAATAGGTCTTGCCCACCAAAAGACCAAAATCACCCTCTAAAAGGGGTTTCTTTTGTGAAAAGGATGGGCAAATAGGTCTTACCTACCAAAAAGACCAAAATTGCCCTCTAAAAGGAGTTTTTTTTTTTTAAGATAGGAAAATGGGTTTGAAATACTTGGTTTGGATCTGAACTTGGGTTTTGGATCTAATTTGGATCTAAAAGTTGTATTTTGGATTTGAATCTTGCGCCTAAATTTGAGTTTCACATTTTGATAAAATAACATAATCTTTTTAGAAAAATTTGAGGTGATTACACCTATTAATCCCCTGTTCAAGCAACCATGACAGTTGCTATATTGATGCAACTCAAGAAGGTCTTAAAAAAAAAAGATAGCTAATTGTAGCATCTTTAGAGAGTTCAGTCTGCCCCATTGGAACGAGCATAGTTCTAGCTACGGTAAGATGGACTCTAACAAGCTGTTGATTACCCAGCTCCATTCCTGCCCTCAGTGACACAGAGTCCCCTAGTTTTTGCTGGAAGTACTTCTACTGTAATCCTTAGCGTCCCTCAGGTGGCTCGTTTCGCCCTGAGGGTGTGGTTGGAGAAGGTCTCCCTCTTTTAACGGATAAACAAAACCATCTCTTATCATTCTCCCCTCCTGATTGTGAAGATGTCTCCCTCTTACTCCTAAAAAATATGTATATCTGACGCAACTGCCATATCTTTTTCGTTTTAGGATGCTTGGCTCTAATAAGCAATAACTCATTTTTTTTATTGTTGTAAAACCCGTCGCTCCCTTTTCCTTGGTGCTGAAGCTTCTTTGCTCTATTGGATTTCTCAATCCTCTTTCTTTTCTTCAATATTGCATTCCAAAGATTGCCATCATTTTTTTCGATTGCTTCGTCAACTTCTTGTTCCTTGGCCGTCCCTGGTTGATAGCGACGAACGTCGGGAGGGGGCCTGCCATAGACAGCTTCAAATGAGGTGGCTTTTGTAGAGGAACACCAGCTCGTATTATAAGAAAATTCTGCCCAGGCTAAATGATCTACCCATAGTCGAGGTCGCTGCCCTGCAAAACATCGTAAGTTTCAAGACAATGGTTTACCACTTCTGTTTGTCCATCCGTCTGTGGGTGACAGGCAATGCTCATCTGCAGTGTTGTGACCTGCATGCAAAAATATTCTCTCAAAAAGTTGCTGAGGAAGACGGGTCCTTGTTGCTGGTTATTGTCTGTGGCATTCCATGAAATTTCCCCACATTTTCGTGGAAGGCAAAGTAAGGATGAGACAGGCCCATGAAATGGGCGTATTTTGAGAGGCAGTCTACCACAACCATTACGACAGGTTTGCCTTTGGACAGGGGTAAGCCTTCTACGAAATCCATGAAGATACCCTCCCATATGAGCTCGGGTGTTGGGAGACGCTGTACCAGTCCCGCTGGCTTCATCGTTTTGTATTTGTTCCTTTGGCAAACATCACAGGTTCTCACGAATTCCCTGACATATCGCTTCGCTTCATCCCTGGCTAGTAGAAGGTTTGGTGCATCCTTCTGTAGGTGGCTTCCACTCCTTCGTGCCCAGTAATGTTATCATTGTGGTAGTGCTCCAAGAGCCGTTGGGGCAGAGAGGTTTCTAGTGGTATATAAATGCGCCCTCTGTGATACACATAGGGTTCCTTCCATTCGTATCCATATACCTTGAGAGTGTTAACTGTTAACTGCTCCTTAAGTTGCTGAATGGTAGGATCTGATCCCACAGCTGAATCTGTACTTGAGACAAGGTTTGCAGGCTGGGCATCGGTACTGGTATTAATCTGGAGAGGCTGTCAGCTGCAGCGTTTTCCTTGTAAGATTTTGATATCTAATGCCAAACCACCGGATGAAGTTAGATGCAAGAGGAAAAGAAGAGGAACGGTCATACAATCTTTAACATTCCTTTCCCTTACAGAAGTGTACCTCAAAATCAAAGCCTATTAACTTGAGAAACCATTCCGTTGTAGCAGGACTATACTAAGACTTTGTTGATATGTTAGCACCACAAATTGATGTCCTAGGAGGTAATGTTTCCACTTGAGGACTGCAAGGATGATGGCAATCAATTCCCTTTCATATGCTGACCTACTGCTGAAGGTGATGCCCATGGCCTTACTGAAATAAGCAATGGGGTGGTTGTTTTGGCTCAGGACAGCACCCACACCTAGGTCTGATGCGTCTGACTCCATAGTGAAGGGTTGTGGGTAATTGTAAGACAAGCGCGGTGGTGACAGCCTGCTTCAACCTTTGGAAGGCTTGGTCTGCCTTCTCAGTCCACACAATACTTCCCCTTCTTTGTCAAAGGGGTGCCAAGGGGGCAATCTAGTGGGCGGCAAGACTGAAACTCCTGAAGAAGATCATCGAGGGCAAGGATTCTGACGTTTGTCCTCGGGATTCATTGCTCTTTTATTTGGACAGAAGGTAGCATTTGAGGAGACGCATGGCAGACTTTTCTTTGCAAAACTTCCTGGGAACTGCCGCTAGTGTTAATTTCTCATCCCCTGGCCCATGGAATTTCATCTTCATGCCAAAAAAATCCCAGACTACTTCCCCAAGGTCGTGCAACCATTGTATCTGCTCCAGCCATAGTGAGTGTGTAAAGTTGGACATGGAAGCTATGACCCTGTATTTCAAGTACTTCCTGGTGGCATTTACCCCTGCATTTGAGGCTAATGTCGTCCCCTACCACCACATTGAAGACGAGCTGTGTCTCCACACTGCACCGCATACGGATTTTTCACAAACGAAGTTTTGCGTTGATCCGGTGTCAATCAACACACTGACCTTCTGCCACACAGTCGCCTTCAATCCTCATCCATTGGGGAACCTCATTTCCTATGAGTGCATGCAGTGAAATCTCCGGTGGTGTCTCCTCTGCCTAGGCTGTGGCGTCTTTGACAATGGGGGATTCTTCTTCATCGTCCAAACTGTTCGTAATAGTCTACCACCATGCCATTTTGCCTAATCCTCGAGAGTTCCACATTGTAGTCGAGGTAGGCTGTGGGCCCAAATCGTGAGGTGATCTCCCTAACGAGAGTTCCCCAGTCTGGTTTGCCCTGATGAGCGAGTAGCCAATGATACCAACGAATTGCCGCTCCTTCGAAGTAAACGGCCACATGATTCACCCTCCATTCTCCCTCGATCCCTTGGCATTCAAAGTACTGTTCCGAGCGAAAAAACCCAGCTGACGGGCTCATCTCTAGTGAACCTTGGAAACTACATCTTCGAATCCCGAATCAGAGTCGCCACGGTTTGCTGTTCAGTGAACAATGTCTCTAGGCGTGCTTCTAGTCCATCCAGGCGTTGGTCCACCAAGTGCATCTGTCCTTCCAATCCTCCTATCGCCACTTCCATTTGGTTCCAGTGGTGCTCCACCACTGCCATCGCTTCCCGTGCAGAGATCCTCTCTGCCATGTTGCTGAGCTCTGATACCATGATAGCTCTCAACAGCTATCGACCCTTGCGCTCTAATTTGTCTAACACACACACACAAATAAGTGTGAATCCCACCTTCAAATCCTTTCCATTAACTCTTAGGGTTTTAATTCCCCTAGAGAGATTTATATACAAGTGGGTGGACTTATTACAAGGCCTAACTGCTGACCTGACCCGTGAACTCCTGTGAGTGCTGAAATAGAACAAAACAGAAAATTTAAAACAATGAACGTGAGACAGTGTTAGTTCAACGCCTAACACACACCACTTCGCCCAGGCTGCGCAGCCATTGGATTCCTAGTACCAAATTGGCTCCCGCCATGGCCAAGGTGAACAGTTCAAGTGAACACTTGCCTTTTCATTTCAGTGTGCTCCCGTCTCCCACCACCACATTGAACGTTGGCTGCTGCTCGATTGTGCAACCCAAGGCCTTAGCTGTCTTAGATTTTCCACCAGCATGCTGTCAACTAACATTAACTGGGGCACTTCGTCCCCCACTAGACCGTAGAGGGAAATTTCCGATGGTAAGCTGGCTGAAGACTCCCACAACGTTCCTCTAGGGCAGTGGCTTCTTCCCCACCAGGTTGCTCATCATCTTCATCCACCAAGTACATGTGCAGTTTTATCTGTGCCATAGATCCCTCTGTGTCGTTTGTCATTAATCTGCTTAGGTGTGAGACGCCTAATCACCTGTCGAGATGTTGGATGCTGTTTTGCTTCATTCACTTGTGGAGGTGCATTCTATGCACTTGAGCCAATCTCTTGCTGCCTCAATCGATATCCCACAACCTGTTGTTTCCGTTGAGACACTTGTGTTCTCTTCCACCATTCGTACTATCTCAAAACAATCTGGAAGTCTGTGGGGTTTGGCAGCCTGCACCTCAATCCTTATTTCCTCCTTTAGGCCACCTAAGAATGCTCCCACAAGTGCTTCAATCGGCCATCCTCTGACCATGTTACTAAACTCTAAACTCTGCTTGATTGTGGACAGTTCGACGTTATAGTTAAGAATCGCCAAAGGTCCAAAATGGGATTTCATGGCATCGACTAGCCCATCCCATCCTGGTTTACCACTTGATAGTAGATCCGTCGAAGTGGATGGCGGTCTGGCCCGTGTGGCCCACCCTCTGCTCGCTGGTGATTCCATGGCACTCAAAGAATTGCTCTGCCTTGAAGTTCCAGCTCAGGGGGTCCTCCCCTGAGAATCGTGGGAAATAGGAAGTCCATTCTAGGCTGCTTCCAAGGCCCTGCGCCAGTTCCTCTGCTTCCACCGATGAACTTAGCATCAGGCACATCGCCAAGTCAAAATAAACATCAAATACAAATTACTTGTGACTCGTATGGTTCTACGTTAGTCTCTACCAAGACTACCAAAAAAGTACATTGAGAGGACCTAGCATAACGAGGAAAAAAAGGCATTCTATTAATCCTGTTGTGAAAGTAAATAAGCAAAAAGGGAACTAAATGCAGTGTTTAAAATGGATGTCAGTTCCTTGAGATCTGCTTGTTCACACCACTAGCAGTCCTAGTTTCATAGACTTTTAGAGTGCAAAGTGCAAACTACAAACTGCAGCCATGGGCAGAATTTGGATCAGCATCATAGGTTTATCTCAAACAATTTGAAGTTTGTACAAATATTTTCCTTACTTGGATAGAAAAAAGATGTAACACGAAGAGAATTTGGCTCAAAATGCACTCCTTATGGAGTTATTTTCAGAGTAACTTTCTTTTACTCCCGCCATTCTGCCACAAAAGGTGGAAGTGGTACTCTCCTCTTTTCAGGTAAAGTAGGCGACCACAGGACCAACAGGAGAGCTCAAAGTACAAAAAAGGACACTACTAATATCAAATAAATGCAATGGATTTGTAATAGAAAGTGGAAACAACAAAATGAGAATTTTACATTAGCAGCAATAACTTGGTTAACGAACACTTTGTGTGCAGAAGACATGAGAAAGGCAGGAACCATGAGATATCTTAAGCACTTACATCTTATACGCTTCTGCTTTAAAAATGGCTTTAAGAATGGTGCTACCACACTCCACTGACTTGAAATTCTATGTCAGGTATGCTAGTAGAAATAGATGGTGTTGACAGTAAATCATGCACGACATCCTTGGACATTGACACTTTCAAACAATAAGTTGTGCATCAAAAATTTAGAATACAGAATCTATAGAAAATATTTCCAAAGAAACCAGCATTCTTTTTTTTGTATAGTTGGCAGTTAGCACCCACACTTTTACAGCAGCATAAGAACCTGTGTTTTGTTCAATTATCAGGAAATGCCGGAAATGCCTCTGCAATGTCACCTGGGTGCATTTTTTTTGAGACCGCACTCGCGTCGACGCTATGCGGGTGCGGGTTCATGTGCGGATGCGCTCCGCACCCAATCCGCACCATGTCTTTTTCCATCTATTTTTTATTTTTTTAATATTTAACAAGCACGATCGACCTCCCTGACACTCTCTTTCTCCTCTTACCGCTACAACGCTGCTCTCTCTCTCTCTCTCTCTCTCTCTCTCTGCGTTGCGTCCGACGGCCGTTGATCAAAGAACGCCGTCCGATGGGGATTGGTCGGTGGATTTGGCCTGCATCGAGGATTGACAGCGTATAAGATGTAAGTGCTACCACACTCCCTGAAAACTCTACCCGCCTGGTGAGCAATGCTGAGATTGAAAACCCTAAACCGCTCTTGCTGAAGAGCCGACTGCCCTTGGAGGAGATCTCCCGGCGCTGCAGCTTTTCGACGCTGTTGACAACGTCGTCAGAATGGGGCCTCCTCTGGGCGAGGATCCGACGGCCGCTACAAGGGCTTGGGCGGACGGACACTTTTTTGCCACCCATCACCACCTCGAAACCACTACTCGTTCTAACACCAAAGCTCAAGCACAAGCAGAAGGCTACCCTCCCCCTCCAGTTCAATTGGGCTGGCCTTGGCGGCATCTCAGGTTCAATTGGGCGATAAAACCGTCAATGTCGCTGCTGTTCCACATGAAACCCCACCTCCCTTTCTTCCTCCCTCAAAACCCGCACAAGTACCCTACCCCGCTTACTCTCTCTCTCTCTCTCTGTGAGAGGGATTGGGTGTTCGCCCGAGCCGAATAGGAAGAATTGGGGAAGACAAAAGATGATCGGCAGGGGAAGGTGGAGCGGGTAGAAGGAGGCATCGGGGTTAACGATGGGGTCAAGTTTTCAATGGTGATACTTAAGTTGAATTTAAATGTTATTAGAATGTTGTATTAAATTTTTTATATTTTTGTGGTAAATATTTTCTATAAGTTTTCAATATTTTTTATTGCTTATAATAAATTATTAATAATAATAATAATAAATAATCTCACCGCACCGCTGCACCTCAATTTTTGAGATGTGCCGCCGGCACCAGCACTGGCACCCGCACCTCGCACCTTGGTGACATAGCATTTTACAAATGCTTGATGAAGATTTTCTTCATGAAAAACCTAAACTATGATCTTCTGATTAACTGGAAAGCATTTAGAATTCATACAATGAAAGTAGTTGTAAAAAATGATGATGCAAGGCAAGTCATTGAGCACCTTGTGAGGCGAGGCCAGGCAAGGCAAGACCTTGACTGAAGCGTAATCTTCATGTATAAGTTTGTGAATTATATAATATTTATAAAAATAATGATAAAATTTGAAAATAAATGAAAAAAATACCAAGCATATCAATAAATCAATAAAGAACAATGTACAACATATGCAAACTGCAATCGTTTGTAAATCCAAATAGATACAATGTTTGTTTACATAATTCGCATACAATGTTTGTTTACATAATTCGCATATGGCTTAATCTTCCTAAATGAGCAGTATAAAATATGCTTGTACATAGCACGACCTATCCTAAGCACTTACAATGTTCTAAAGAACTATCCAAATTAATAGATCTTGTTGTAGTAACATCTAAGCGACGGCGATATGAAGGCGCAGGTGCGGTGGATGAACCAACCGCAGCGGCAGCAACCGAGAATGAGAAGGTTGCTCCTTGATGTGAAGAGGAGGCCGCATATACAGCAACTCCATGCCATCACACCCATCTCACTCATTCTCATCTGTTGCAGTTCGGCGTGGTGGTGGTGGCACGCTTGCTGATTCCCTATAGCTAACTCTGAAAGGTGAGAGAGAAAAAAGAGAGAGAAAGAGAGCCAGAAGCCCTATGCTATAATTAAGGGGGCGTTTGATAGCATAGAAATTTCCTTTAAAAAAATTTCCATTATTTTTCATCGCAGCTGCTCGTCTCCCTCCTGCCGCTGCTGCCTCCCCTGGTCTGCCTGCTGCTCGTCGTCCCTCTTTCATCCCTCGCTTTCGGACACCATTGCAGCCTCTTGCAGAGCTCATCAGCGGCACCAGTCGTTGGAGACGCTGTGTAGATTCTGACCTCCGTGACCTTGCATATCGCCAGGTACCAGAAACCCCGTTCTTTCACTCTCTGTCATACACACTCTCTCTCGTTCCTTCTTTGTGCTTCAACTTGAGACTGTATCCTGTTTTGGAGGCTCTTGCTGGTGTGGGGACACGCGTGCTTGTTTATGCTCGGTTCTCTTTGTGCATGTTTTTCCTGTGTGAATGTTACAGGTTCATGTACAGAATGACTCTTAACTGTTTGTTAAAATGCCCCTGCCTTGAAAATTTGTATGGAAGTAATTTCAGTCACTTATCCAAAACAGGGAATACAATTTCTATGCTCTTGGCTCATAGGTTGGGCTAAAACCCCCTGCACAACCTAATTATTGGTTCTTGAAGGCTATTCTTATTATGAAATTATCTGTGAATACAAAACTATTTTATGTTTACGATCTTTTGAATTGCCTTCTCAGTTTGGTGCTAATTGCTGCTGCTATTTGAGACAAATATTACTTGAGGGGATGTTGGTGTAGCTTTTCTAAGAACGTCCTTATATATCAGAGGGGTAAAGCTTCACACGAACTCTCTTGAAAAGAGAAATTGGACGTCAATTCTCTTGCGACCTTCGGCAGATCTTTTATGTGTAAACTTTCAACTTCATGCTATAGCTTTAGTTTTGCACGAGGGGTGTACCATGATTTCTCGCAAGACAGCCACTTCAAGTGCAATAAAATGGAGCCAGGTTGGCCAAGCAAGTTCGAACAAGCAACAAGATGTGGGGTGTGTGTCTTTGCTTAATGAATGAACACAATCAATCACCTATTGACCAGGAGAACGCTTCTTTCGCAATATATGTAGCAGTTCCTGGCTTGCTTAGGTTGGCAAACAGTTATGTATGCTGCTTGTTTGGATGAAGGGGAAGTGACTCATATGCTCTCATCAAATCAAAGAAGGGGAAAGAAGAGGAAAGGAAGGGCATTATTATAAATAAAGTTAAAGTAATGTGTATCTTATTTCCTTTCCTTTGGTTAAATAAGGGTATGTCAGTCACATGATTCTACTGCATACTGCTTGTTTGGTTGGACTATGCTTTTCGTGGTGTTGAAAATGTGTATTCTAGAGCTTCATTTGTTTCTTAGGACTGCATGTGAAGTGGCCGTCTTGTGAATAAGGAAAGTGCTGCTTTCATTTGTTTCTAATGTCCATTGTTTATTTATTAGATTGGCAACAACTTTTTCTCCTGCAACAACTTATTGGGAAGGGGGTTCTCATTTGTAAAATGCTCCAGTGCAAACAGTCTGCTCTCCAGCACTCCTTTTTCTTTCGAGGGGCTGCCGCCTGCCAGAGAGCCCCTCATCGGTGCTTGATTTGTGTCTGGCTTTTTGTTAGGCTTCTTTGAGTTGGGTTTTGCTTGTGTTGGTAAAATCTTGTTTCGCTATCTTGAATTTTTCAGTTAACTTTGTACAATTGAAATCTGTTATGTCGCTGTCCCTAAGTACTAGTGAACCGCTTCTTGGGGTTTTTGGATTTGATGTAGTCAGCACAATCTCGATAAAGAAAGTATTAGTTTTCTGATAATATTGTTTGCCTGTTTGGTACAGTGCTTGCTTCCTCTACATTCTAAGAGATGGATTAACATTTCCTGGAAGACTTCATTTGCAATTTATATGGGCCACCTATGTTCTTGCAGCTTTTTAGTTCATGGGGTTGTGTTGGTTTTTTTTCTTATTACCTATTAGTTGCCTATTTGATTATGATTGATTCCAAGAACATCATGACAACGCTGAAATAAAGGAAAACAATCATACAACAAGTTTTGACCTTGAGACTATTATGAGACATTCTTGTCACTGTTTTTTTTCCTTTTTACCCTACAAATGCATGAGTTGAACAAATAGTTGCATGGAACACACTTAAGTTTCTGTTTATCTACAGAGACAATTTTGTTATGTTTTTCTTATTACATGTTTATGATATGTTTTTCTTATTTCAACATCTTGTGAGAAACATATCAACGGTGCCATGGGCTTACGCTTGAACATGGTCAACATTGTTACGGGCATAACTTATTTGCCGCAATATAGTTTTTACTTGCAAGTCTTGCTAGTTGGTATAGGACAAGAAATTTGTAAACCAGTTTTTGTTACTTCAGTTTTTTCCTTCCATCTCACGAGAGGTTTGATTGAAGAAAGCTTGTGTGTATCTACTGGCACATCGTGCAGGGAACTGCAGCTGCCATGATGAATCACCTCAGCTCTCGCAACTATTTCAGGTAAATAGTTACAGTTGGATTTGTATGAAAATTTCTTTATGCATAAACCAAAGCAGGATGGCCTCCAAGCATACAATTATGCATAAAGTTGCAGCTTTTAAGTTTGTCGACCTTGTTTCTTGAGCATATTCTTTCGTCTAGAACATAAGTATAGACATCTGGTTTCACTAGAAATGTTGTCGGGTTGTTCTACTTGAACGGTGGAAGCCTTATTAGTCTGTGTTCTATTTACACAAATTCTGGAAATAAGTTTCTGATTTCAAACTAAGAAATCTATTTCTGAAAATATGTTTCTTAAATATCAAACACAAAAATATGTTTCTGGAAATATTTCTCTCAGTTATCAAACACTCATCAAAATGGGAATCGGAAATATTTTTCTCATTCCCTTTTTCCAGAAAATATATTTCTGGAAATATATTTCCAATTCCATAATTCCATAACATCAAACGCCCCCTTAGGCTTTTGGCCGGCCCGATGTCGGCGCGGTTATAGTAAACAAATATTTTTAAAAATAAAAAAAATAATTTTTAATTTAAAATATATTAATGAATAATAAAAAATATTTTTTAAAGTTATTGTTTCAGATCAAACCCCGCCGGGCCGCCGAACCGGCTCATCGGGTCCGGATTTGGGCTCATATTGAACCGCGTACTGGTTACCGGTCGGTGGCCTAATCCCACATCCACCCTTAACTATAATAATAATAATAATAATAATAACTTAATTATAATAATAATAATAAGAGACGGCATGGAAGTCCTCCATTTCCAAAACTGGTTGAAGAAGTAACATAGAGGAGCAATACGATTAAAAAGTTAAAAGGTTTAAAAAGTACATTCCGTTATATAAAAATATATATATATATATATATATATGAGGACATCTCAAGCTCCCATGTATTCCGATAACATGGTAGGCCACCACTTTTGAGAAAGAAATGGGACATGTCGGGATTAATCTCTCATTTCCACTTACCTTCTTGTCCTTACAAGGGACCTTACCAGACAGGTAGGTCATTTTTTGTGCCGGGAGCCGCTATCAAATCCATTGCATCAAATTGCAATAAGCTTCGACCTCTCAGGGGCAACTTATGTTTTATAAGGTTATAATATTTGTGACTAAGCTTTTCAACTGAATAAAGTCAGTCTCTACCAAGTGCAAGTGCAGTCAGTTCTCCTTTTACTTGCTACTACACAAATATTTGACGGCAAAAATTGACGAATCCCTCCTCCTTCGGCTTTGCAATCTCATAGTGTGACGGGCGGTGCTTACAAGGCCCGACAAGAATGAATCCACCACCCTATGGCTGACCGGAGATTACAACGGTGTTTTGCTTAGCCTGTCCTAATGTGAGCAACATAAAGAACAATTGCGTATTTGACACATAGCACATCCTTTTCTTAAATAGTTAAAATTAGGGATGTCAATATATCCAATTTAGATCAGATATATTAATAAAGCGTTCCGACAAATCAGATATGTAAAAAAAAAAGAATTAGTTTTTTATTAATAAATCAGATGGGATTCAGGTCTAAGAAATGACATCGATAGAGTTTAGATTTAGATATACATAAATATCTGATCAAATTAAGAATCAGATTCGGATTAGATTTAGTTTTAAATAAATATGCTACATCAAATGCTCTTACATTTTGAAAATCAGCCATATTTGGTTCAAAATTTGGATTTAAATTCAGATATGAATATAAAAACCAGATTCGGATTGTAAAATCAGATTTCAGATTTGGATGACTTTTCTTTGTTCGTAGTTGAATTTGAATTCAAATCCAAAAATGTAAATATTTAAAACCACGTAATTGTAGGGGGCACCTATACAATGAATTAGTAATTGTCGGAGACTACCAATGTGAAAATAACTGAAATTTTTGGGACTGTGTGGGCAACCAGCCATACAAGCTCGCATGAACCTCCACCCCTGTATAAGAGGGGAGGCATTCATCCATACAAGCCCACATGAACCTCCACCCCTGTATAAGAGGGGAGGCATTCTTATGCCTCCTCTTTACATGTTCCTGCTTAGGCACACATAAATAGGGAGACAACCTAAGATAAAATGATGTGTGCAATGCTGCTATATGAGTTCCCTTTATTTTCTGGTGAGATCTCATCATACTACCCTATTGAGAGCCAAAGCCGTCACCCTTCTTTCTATCCTTCAAGCTATCAAGCCTTCTTTCAATGCTTCTGTTAAGACATGTTTATATTGAGTGTTAAGCTTGAGAGGGTACTTATGTAATAAGGTTTTCTTTTCATGACTTGCATGTAACTTCTCCCTCTCCTCTAGTTTATATAAAGAGGAGTTAGGGCTTCTTTCAAGGTTAATCAAAGTTATCTTTCTTAAGATTTAACATGGTATCAGAGCTACAGCCGTCTCCTCCGTCTCCGCGCGTCATCGCTGACTGAGCGGCGCCAGCCGCCGCCTGATCGGCGTCAGCTGCCGCCGTCCGATCGTTTGCTCGGCGTCATCTGCCGTTCATCCGCCCGCCTGCTGTCGCCTGCGCTCCTCTGCTGTTCACCGCCCGCTGTCGCCTCATTGTCAGCAGCCATCGCCTCATCGTCGTCTCTCCTATCGTCCGCTCCTCTGCTGTTCACCGCCCGCTGTCGCCTGCGCTCTCTATCGCCTGAGCTCTCTTCCGCTCATAGCCTGACCTCCCTGTCGTCCGTCGCCTGAGGTCTCTGCCGTTCATCGCCTGAGCTCTCTGCCGTCCGTCGCCTGAGCTCTTTGTCGTCCATCGCCTGAGCTCCCTGCCGCCAGTCTCCTGCGCTCTGCCGCTTGCGCTCGTCGCCCCGACGCCTGCGCTCTCTGTCACCAGTCGTCTGCGCTTGTCGCCTGCGCTCTATCGCCCGTCGCCTGTGCTCGTCTGCTCCCACAGCGCCGACTCTGCCTCCTGCAGCGTCCGTCTCCGCCTTCCTGCGCAGCGTCATCTGGTTCTGTCCTCTTTACACAACAGCCTCCTTTGATTGCTTGTTTGTGATCTCATCTTAATGATCATGAAGTAGTTTTTATACATGTGATTGTATATTCCTGCGCTTCTTATTCCGTCTCTCGGTTTCCTCCTTTTGAATTAAGAGATGTCTGAAATTAGCAGTGAAGCTAATACCTCTTCATTTGTTTCGTCGGGAGAGATGAAGAGTTCCCCATTTTCCAGCATTATCAGCAAAATGAATGAGGGTAATTATGAAATGTGGGCAATGCAAGTAAAACGAACATTGATTGCTCATGACAAGGAACATCTCATCTTGGAGCCCGAGCCCGTACAGAGGGTTGGAAAGTATACCACTTGGTTCAAGGATAATTCATTGGTTATGGTATGGATTGTTGGTACTCTCTCTCAAGAGATTGCAAATGAAGTTTTGCACAAGGAAAGTGCAAAGGATATGTGGGATTCCCTTGCTGCCACATATTCACAGGCAATGAATGAAACGAGAATCATGCAGCTTCACCATGATATTCATCAGATGCGCCAAGATGGCCGTCCAGTTTTTGCTAATCAGACAGTATCTACTGATTCCCTCGAGCAACCCAAGCCTCAGTCTAGTGAGCTGCGTGTGGATGACATTCTCTCTCAGTTGAGGAACTTGATTGGTGACAGAGCCCATCAAGTCCCTGATCCGCCCACTTCTATTGTTTCTACCGCTGCGAGTGCTTCTTCATCTGGTATGTCTTCTGCTTATACAGTCTGCCCTGCTACTGATACTACAGATTGACTTATTGATTCTGGTGCATCGACCCATCTCTGTGGGGATAAGACGCAATTCACTTCTTACATCCATACTCCACCGGGTCGTTCGGTTATTCTCGCAGATGGGAAATATTCCCCAGTTGTTGGACATGGAGAGGTTCAACTTACTTCATCATTGCCGCTGCAACATGTTCTTCATGCACCAGACTTCCCACATAGCCTACTTTCTATCAGTCAGATTACCAGAGAATTAAATTGTCGTGCCATATTTGACTCTTCTTCTCTTGTGTTTCAGGATATACTGACGGGCAGGGTGATTGACAGTGGCCGTGAACAGGGAGGTCTCTACAGGCTAGTGCATTCCTTTCCCTTTGCTGGATCTACCTCGTCAGGGTCGTCCTCCTCCTCGGCGTACACTTGGCATTTACGTTTTGGACATCTACCATTTCAGAGACTGCTGCATGTTCTTCCTCAGCTGTCTCCCAAGTCTTCCTTTCAATGTGAGTCTTGTCAGTTGGGC
>JAANDH010000411.1:0-33401 GCA_011799765.1 Nymphaea thermarum
CCCTAACCCTCGACAAGCTGAGAAATACCTTTTGTTTTCAGTCAAAAGAGAGAGATAGCACCCAGACGTTGATGAAGAGGGAGGATAACGAAGAAGCTTGCTGGTTTAGAACAACGTCAGCAGGGTCCCAAGACCAATAGCTCTGATACCATGTTGAACTTCATTGTTGAATCCACAAGAACGAAGAAGTAGAGGATAGCACCGTTGAGAGAAGGTAGAGAAAAGAGAACAAGAGAGAAAAACGAGAGAGAGAAGAGAGCACATTAGTTTTCTTACGGCTCCCACACTTCTTATTAAATAAAAAGAAGGAATTAGGGTTAAGTTTAACCCTTTACATAAACAATGAAAATGCACGGCAGTGTTCACATTAAACATCCCATGACATGATAATAAACATAAGTAAGAGTTTGAAAGAGCAAGTTTAATAAATTAGGGCAGTTAAAGTTTAAAGGTTATATAGCATAAACAGAGCAAGTTTAAATATCACTGCTTCACAATAGTTAGGCCATGCAAAATCTTCTAATTTCCAAGTACCAACTATTAAACATCTAGTTGTAATCTTCAAAATAAAAAAGCTTAAACCAATGCCTAATTTGCCATTTTTTCTTTTTGGAAGAAGGGAACATAAAACCTCATCATACTAAAAGTTTCCATGTTAACATTGTTTGTCATAAATGTGTCTTATATATATATGTGTGTGTGTTTGTGTGTGTGTGTTATGTAGAAGACTTATACAATGTATCTGTTTTTGGTTATTTCATTAATTTACAAGAAGGTGTTGGTGGTTGCTTGTACTGGACGGAACCTTTGTCACATGGACACGGAATATAGGCTGCTGCATGCAACCTGACTAGGGTATAGGTGTGGGTGCTGAACTTAGCAGGTCATTGAGTTTAGTGTTTTATATACTTCAGACCCTAATTCGATTACATCACTACTTTTTTATACATACATATAAGCTTCTTCTAGGTGTGCATGTACTCTTGCATCCAAGTTTTAAAAAATGTTGTACCTATTATAAACACTTATGTGACATAGGAATGAACACTTATGCAGTGATGCTTTGGTTCAGTCCGTGTTTTGGGTTTCCTCCTTACATTTCATCTTCAAATAATGGACAAGATGGAAAAAAATCAGGTTAATTGTTGAGATCAAGCGATCGCAAAAGTTGTCTTGTGCACCTTTCATTTTCCTTACATTTGGTGGCAGAGTGAGTAGTGAATCAGGAATGCTATTTATGGCTTGTCAACAACTAATATTTAGCAAAACTTATCCATCTTTTACCACATGAAGGTCTTTGGCGCACTCTGTTTATCTATAAAAATGTTACTCATGTGGAACTCTCAAAATATTGAACCTGCATCAATTCCCATGGGACATAGGAATGAACATTCGAGCAGTGATAGTTGGTTCAGCCCCATCTTTGGGTTTTCTGTCTATTAAATGTTTCACTTTCAATTAATGATGGACAAGATGGAAGACATCAGATTAATTATTGAGATAAAGTGATTGCAAATGTTGTCTTATACACCCTTTGTATTTATCAAGAATGCTATTTATGGTTTGTTAACCACTAACTTTTTAGAAAAACTTATACATCTTTTACTGCATGAAGGTGTATGGAGCATTCCGTGTGTCTATAAAGATGCTACTTATGTGGAATTCACAAATTCAAATTGATGGTGGCGGAGATGCTGCAGTTGCTGTTTCTGTGCTTGAAGTTAGGAATCTTATTGTCCTCAGGGTATGGCAGATTCGAGTGTTCATGATAGTATTGTTTGGTTATGACTTGATATCATTATATCTTTTGTTAACAGGAAAACTCTGTAATCAGTTCGAGTGCAAACCTAGGAGTATATGGACAAGGCCTTCTCAAATTGTCTGGGCATGGTGATGCAATTAAAAGCCAACAGCTTTTCTTGTATCTTTTTTACAACATAGATGTAAGCATTTCAGACAATATAGTTCCCTTTCCTATATATCTTTTACTGGTTCCTGTTTTCAGCTCAAAAGTTGTCTTGTCGGATTAAAGACGGCCTTGATGAAGGATGTTTTTGCCATAATATTTACTGATGGATAAAGTCATCTACTTCATAACATCCTCTACTTCTTGTCTCTGGAATTTATCTCCTCTTTTCCAAATTTCCCTCTTCTAGAAGAACTTCAAAAAGACTCTGGGGTGTCTTTTTGTTGTTTTAATTTTAAATTCTGTGGTTAAAATGTTTCTTTAAATAATTATGGGTGAATGTTGTTATTATTCTTTTCTTAAAATGGAATTCTTTTATGTCTGTAACTTGCAAATTTATTAGTAAACATCAAAGTTGTTGTCTTGAACCTTATGGAATGTGCATGCCCATGCTAGTTCTAGATCAGGGTTTTCTAAGTTTCTAACAAAGATCAGCTATGTCATCTACCATTTTTTTCTTCTGAAAGAAACATCCATTCATCCCCTGAAAAGTGTTTCTAAAACTTCTGGATCAATCTCACAAGGAAGACATGTTTGATGGGTAAAAAGATAAAAAAAAAATGATTTTATTGTTTTTGCTTTTTTGCTTTTTTGCTTTTTCCTTCACTTATAACCTTATTTACACGTGCAATGATGTGGTGGGTGATGTCACTTTCTTCTTATCGTCAAACATTGCACCTAGAGAATGATTCTTGCCTCTGGGTAAAGATGGAGGATATGATCTTAACCATTTTATTGACCGCATGATTAGGAGTTAAAACTAAAAGCATGCCCAGACACCTGCTTAGGGCCGTCTGGATAGATTTTTTCGACTAGGCTGGGCCATCTAGGTGTCCAAGTGAAAAAGTGTAATCAAATTATTCGTTTCCAATTTTCTTCTTTTTTTTTTTAAGATCTTCACTTTTATCTTTCTTTATTGTTTCTTTATTCTTCTTCTTCTTCTTCTTCTTCTCCTTCCTCTTTTTTCTTTCATTTACAATTCTTGGCCTAGGAGCAACCTAATCCGTTTTACCATCACCTAGCACTTTTCATTGCGTAGCCACTTGACAATAAACATCTATTCTTGCTTGCCTCTGGTTGATGATGTCCAGCTTCTTGTTTTGATGGAAATGTATATGGCTTTGTAAAGAAACCAAGATCCTTTTATTTGTATATCCACAAGCAGATGCAATGATGCTACTAGGAAAATAATTTGATGTTTATACAGCTGCAGTTAGAAAAGAGCTTATATGCCCTTTGCTGATCCTTTTTTTGTCCATATCTGCTGAGGTGGCAGTTGAAGGGCTTGATTAGTACACGCCACATATAAACAAACGCTTCAAGTACAAAAGGGGTTGACTTTTGCTGACTTGGAGCAGGGTTAGTTTACCCATTTACTTGTAGTCAAATGCACCTAAGTGGCAACTCTGTTAACGAAACCCCTATTTGGCTGTTTAGAGTCAATCAGTTCTAGTCAATATAGAGGAAATAAAAGTACAAAATAAGAATTGGCAGGTTGGCCTTTCCCATGTCCATATACCAATGTTGTAAAAAGCGTATCGTAAGCCGTATCGTTCCGGCTTTAAGATACGCCGTATCGTAATGTATCGTAACCATATTGCAAATTTTTTTAATAAATCAGAGAAAATAGGAAAAAATTTCGAAAAATTCATAAAAAATCAGTAAAAAACAAGAATAATATGTTCTTCATAAAAAACATGTTTTACAGAATGATAGACTTATTATTGCTATAAAGTTACGGTTCATCATTCGTAAACATCAAAATTCATAACAATATCAATCTAGAAAGCACAACGTATATCATAATTTCATAACCATAGATTCATAAGTCTAAGGTATTAAGGTCCATAAGTCTATGAGATACCACATCAAAAAACAAGTTTTAGATGTTATGTTACATCACAAGATGATAATGAAATTGTGAAAATGTTCAATGTCAATACATATAAATGAAAGCACTCTTGACTCTCATTCGTAATCTTCATCATATTCATTCTCATCCTCATCTCCATCTTCTTCTTCATCTTCACGATTTAAAAAAACCTCTTTCCTCCCTGGGAATCAGCCACCCACGCACAAATCCATGGTTCAATCGATGATTTCATGGTGAAAATCGACGATTTCATGGTGGAAATCGATGATTTTTCTCCAGGGCGGCACAATCTCTAGGTTAGAAATGAAGAAGGGGCACATTTTTATGAAGAAAACTCGAAAAAAGGGGGTTCGGTCTCCTCTTTTTTGAAATAAGCCCGTACCGTACGATATGGGGGCCTGTATCGTATGTATCGTTCAATAAAAGTACGATACACCCCTATTTACAATACGGGGGGTGTATCGTATCATATTTCCTAAACGATACGATACATATCGTATACGGCCTCGTATCGTACCATACGTACATACCCCAGTCTACATGTTGAAAGATAAAAAAGGAATCCTTAAGAATAGAGAAGAAACTTTGTTTGAGCTGCCTACTTGCTCCACCCTAGAGATCTTTGGTGCAACTCACCTGCATAGCTGCTTTGATGTATTAGGCTTGTTTTTGGCTGTACACATTTTATGCCTCGTAGATCACAAACATTACAAAAGACTATAACAGATATTACAGTGATACATGTTGAAGGATGTGTTCTCATTGTGGTATATAACTCATGGATGATGAAGAAAAGGTTATAAAGCATTTTTTGGGTAAATATGTGGATGCCCATAGATTTGACATCCAATTTTCATCCTTTCTAGGAACCGAGTTGGCATATTTTATGGTATCTTCTCATTTTTTCGTCTGCATCCTCATGACAAGGTCTCTTTTGGGAATTGATTGGCTAATTCTTGTACAAGCATATGTTTTTTTTCTTATTTTTCTGTATTAGAATCTTCTTTGCTTATGTGTTCACATTCTCCGGTAGTTTGGTATATTATGTTCCTCCCCACTTAACCGCTTTGTTGTACAGGTTGGGCCAGGTTCCTCGTTAAGAGCACCATCAAATAGCCAAAATGGAAGCAGTTTGTACGTATACATTTTCCAGGCACCTACTATGAGCATGTGAAACATACTAATTTATGTTTATATGTTGCTTGTTTTGAACCCAATGTGAGGACCATCTGATTTCCTTTACTGCAGGGCTGTAAAATCATATTGTGAAAGTCAATCTTGCCCTGCAGAGCTCGTCTCTCCTCCAGAAGATTGCCATGTGAACACCTCTTTGTCTTTCACTCTCCAAGTAAGGGAACTTTTTGCTTTTCTGAGGAGCATGCCCTTCTAGTTTCCTTGTTGATCTTACATAAAATTTTATTTTATTCAATGAGGTTTAAGGAAAAGTCAGGTTCACATATTTTTATAATGTTTATTTATGGACCTTCATTTTTTGGGTTTTCATTTGAGCTCTTGTTGATTCTCTTAGGGGGCATTTGATGGACATAGGTAAATATCTGCCGATGTAAATCCATGGATGAAAATCTATAAATGAAAATCCATGGACAAAAAATTGCAGGGATAAAAAGTTTAACTTTTGGCAACAAAATTTTAAGTGTATAAAGTATCAACAGTCTACATGATCACAAGATGCAAATCCTGAAATGGGTAAGAAGAGACACAACTAATAGCAACATGATACAAGAATCCAATTGTACTGTATTAAACAAATAATCAACCCCATAGCAATGGAATAACTGTGTTTGTGCAAGGTGCAGGTTCATGCATCCATTATAAGTTTATAACTGAACAGAGAGAGAGAGAGAGAGAGAGAGAGAGAGAGAGAGAGAGAGAGAGAGAGAGAGAGAGAGAGAGAGAGAGAGTTCTTAGTGATGAAGCAAGATTTTTTGCTGGTAGGTTTCATCTGGGATGCCCATCCTCCACTGTGATCTTGAGGGCTTGGACTTGAGCCTCTATGCCTAAAACCATTGAAGCCTAGGAGGGCTTGAATCCTATGCCTCCATCTTGAGTGGCCAGAGGACGCCCCAATATCTACTCTAGTTTTCCAGCCCATGGGCTAGAGAAAGCTGGATAAAACCACCAGCCTCTGAGTAAAGCACCACTGAGGGTTCTCAAGTTTGCAAAAGCCCCAGTTGACAAGTCCCAATTTCAAATCAGAGAGAAAAAAACATGAGTAAGTAGAGGAACAATAAATTTGTAAGAAGAGGAAGAAGAAACAGAGGAACAAATGCACACCATGGCGAGAGAGAGAGAGAGAGAGAGAGAGAGAGAGAGAGAGAGATGTCACTAATTACAAACCAGAGCGGTGATGTTGGATGAGCGGCAGCAGTGGTAAAGTTGGATGAGCAACAGCGGTGGTGGTCAATCTCACTGGGGCAGTGGTGGGAGGCAATGAGCTCTGCTGTGGTGAAGAGGAGACAAGCTAAAACAGAAAGCGAGAGGAGAATACATTGCCCAATGACTACTTCTTTGGCCCACGGATAAACATCGGACAAACATCTGTGCTCTTGAGGTCCGATGTTTTTCCACAGACAAACATCTGCACTCTCACCATTGAGCATGCAGATGTTTCCTGCCTGCGTGATGGAGCGTGGATCAAACCAATAGGTCCATTTTTCCATGGACAAACATCCACGCTCTTGCCATTGAGCATGCATATGTTTCCTCCACACATGGACCGTGGATCAGACCATGAAATGATGACATTGATCCACACTCCACAGTCTATAGTAAGATCCATGCATATCAAATGCCCCTAATGACAATCTATCCATCTATCTCTTGTTTTTCTATTATGTTTTTTTTATATATCAAACTAACTTGTAGCATATATTTTTCTTTCTTATCACATACTAGGATGCTGGATTTTGCTTCATAATGTACAAACTTGGCTATGAAATTATCATTTGTAATTTTTCTTGGACCTGCTTGACATATATTTCATGTATAAAAGCTCACTTTTCTTTCTTCAGGTAATGGTTTCTATGGTCTTGCCATTCTTTCTTAATGAAACATGGTAGTACTGTTAAGGTCTCTGATTCATTTCTGCTTCTGGAAGGATGAGGATTAGTCTGCTATCTCATTTTATCTTTTCAAATCCTATAAATTGAAGTTTTGATGGCTCCTGCAACAAGTTGTATTATTAACCTTTGGCTTGATCCACCTTAGTATGGGAGCACACGTAGTGATTGGTTGTCTTGTGACAAAATTGTTGGAATAAGCAGTTTTTGTGAAAATTATGCATGCGTTCACCAAATCCTGATACCTTCTGAAAACCATATAGATCATTTTATATGGTTGGATCTAAGAAAATGGAAAAAAAAAAAAATTTAAGGAGAACTTCTGACTGGATTGCGTGCATAGAGGTTCTATATACATATATATGTATGTATGTATGTATGTATGTATGTATCTATTGTGTATTCTATTTACACATCAGATGAGACTTGAAAATCCTCCATACGGTAATGGCCGTGGAGGGAAAGGCCCATTTGGGACGAGGGAGCTTGTAAAATTGGGGAGTCAAGGCGGGTTATGAGAAGGCACACCCACCATCTTTATATGAAATAATTTGGATGTCCCAATTGAAGTTGTTTTGACTTGGTCCAATCGTGTAGATGTGTTCAACATGACCAAAACCTAACAATATTTTTTTTGTAGTTTTTTTTTTTTTAAGTTTCTTGTGAGCCTAAAAAATTTGATATTATCTTTCATTGTTGAATTGCCTACAAAACCTTGACACAGGGATTCCAGCAATTCAAAAGCTAATTTCCACCACCAACCTTATAGATCTTGGGAAAAATGAACATTTTGATAAAGCGAGAAAGGAAACAAATTTAATATATAAACAATTGGGGATTTTGACCATGACTTGGGCACCTATAAATGATGTAGAGATTATGATCCATGAATTGGGTGGAGACCAAATCTGGAATCCAGATCCAACACTATAGATCACGTTTTGAGGATAGAATTTAAGGAAAAAAATGCAAAAAGTGATAACATGAGAATGATAACGAGTTTGCACATATAAACAGTGCTGGTGATTGTAATTCATGACTTAGGTAGTTAGGTTACAAACAAATATGGCTTGTGTAAATAATTTCAGACTTTGTGATCCATGATTTAGATTGTGACCAAATCTGGCACATATAAACAGTTGCACCAATCATGGTCGGTGGTCCATGACATAGGTTGGAATCAAATCCAGAAACAAAGCATGCATAGATCAAGAGTAGAGGTTATGATCCATGAGTTAAGTTGAAAACCATATCTAAAATCCAGGTCTGCATGAGCCCCTGCTTGTTGATATACAGTAAAGGATGAGCAGAGGTGATTCCTGCCTCCCGTACTGTCCCATCTGGCAAAATGAAGGTAGACATCCTTTGCTTCTTTCCATTCTGGTTTAAAACAGTGATAGGAGAACAGATGGGTGTCAGAACTTCACCTTGAGAAGAAAATTATTTTCATAAAATTTTGAAACTGCCATACCTTATGTAATGTCAGTTGATTCAGTACCATGTTTGACTTGACCACATCGCCACTTGCATAACCACAAGATGTGCATATCGATGTGACATTTGTCCCTGAATGCATAAATTTATGGGATATTATTCTCTTCTAATTGTTAAATAGCTTGTTTTCTTTCTTTCCTGTATTTGCTTGACGAAGATAGGTTCAGAGCATACCTATTACAGGAGATTGGCTAACCATCTTATATGTGCTGTTAATGTTCCTTTTTTGTATTTATAGTTTGATTTAACTGGTTAAAATTTCTGTCAGATTTGCCGTGTGGAGGACCTTACTATTAGTGGCCTTGTGATTGGTAGTATCATACACATCCACAGGGCAAGGACTGTTGTCGTTAATACTGGGGGTGTGATAAGTGCATCAGGGTTAGGTAATATTGAGGTTTTTTTTGCTTTAAATTGACCAAGTATGCCAAATACATATTACTGAATTATCATATTGATGTGGTGATTAGTGCACAAAGCCTGAGTCATATTGTTCGTATGATGCTGAAATTTAACTTGATCTTAATGCCTACATTTATAGTTCTTTTTCTTTCCGTGACCTTTTTTAGGTTGCATAGATGGAATTGGCAAAGGGAAATATGGAGAATATGGAGTTGGAAGTGGTGCAGGACATGGTGGTCGAGGTGGTGCAGGATTTTATGATGGAAAACTAACTGAAGGTGGTAAAAAATATGGTGATGCTAATCTGCCTTGTGAACTTGGAAGTGGCAATGGAGATCCTACTAAAGTTGATGGTTACGTTGCTGGAGGAGGGTTGATTGGTAAGATTTGTCAAGTGATTATGTTTTACTAGCGGTGCTTTTATCTATTTCCTGAGCACCTGTCTGCTGCAGTATTATGTCAACTTGTTTGGATGTTTAAAAGATGTGAACTTGTTAATGATCAAAATATTGTAGTTAAGTCATGCTTTTTCAGAAGCCTACAGAGGTTCCATATACTATTACTGATATTTCTTTTTGTAGTGATGGGCTCTACCCAATGGCCATTGTCAAAATTGGACATTTATGGATCCATGGATGCAAATGGGGAGAGTGCTGTACCTTTGAGAAATCAAAATTATACAACAATTGGTGGGCTTGGTGGTGGCTCTGGTGGGTCAATTCTTTTGTTTCTTCAAATGCTTGTGCTTGGGAACAAGTCAACACTATCAATATCTGGTGGAAAAGGTGGCCTTTTTGGCGGCGGCGGTGGTGGTGGAGGAAGAATTCATTTCGATTGGTCGAATATAGCAACTGGTGATGAATATGTTCCTATTGCTGTTGTAAATAGCACAGTCAACTTGAGGTTAGTCAAGTTCTGACTCAATCTGTATGTGATAGCTGTTAGTAAGACCATCATACAGAGGTGGGCGTGGGCAATAAGTTGAGTATCTTGAACTTGACTAGGGTAGGCCTAATTAAGCTTGGCCCGATCTTGACTTGTATGATAAATGAATCAAGTTCAAGATCTATCTTTCAGCTCATTATGTCAAATGAGCTGAGCTTGAGCTGAATTGTGCAATTTAAGCTTGATTAAGCTCATGAAAAGAATTAATTCTTTTGGTGTATTGTATGTTTTACATGTTTGGTGCTGCAATAGCTTTTTGTGCTTTCATGTAGGTGTTACATGTTCAAATCCCCCAGTTGCCATTGTCTTTTGACACATCTCCCCCAAAAGCTTAAAAAAAAAAAAAAATCTTTCAGAGTCGGCTGAGCTGCGAAACTTGACCTTGACTTGAGTTCAAGCACAGCCAAGATTTCATGATCTGCTGTCGAGTGCTGCACAAGGCAAAGCTTTTCAAGGATCTAGCTGCGCCTGAGCCATCTTAACCAAGCTCCATGTCAGCTTATGTTCAGCCCCATACGGAGGTGTTAATAAAAATAACACATCATTTGCTATCATTTTATTTCCTCTTGCTGAAGTTATTAAACATTCATGGCTTGTCTTTATAGCTTGTAAAACATGCCTCAAGGACAGGAAAAAGTTTAGTTGGACTTTGCGCAGTGACCCTTTGACAAGACAATTCTGTAGTGATGGTCATTTTTTAAAGAAATTGCATTTCGATTGTCAACCAGTTCACATTGTCATGCTAGCTGTCCTGCATATGTACCTAGTGCACTGCTGTCTTAGATTAACTATGCTATATCATGATTTTTTTGTCTGTCTTATCATATTGTTTATGCACAAACACTCTGACATTATATTTTTGTGCTCAGGAATCTGTGCACCAAGAGCAACAAGCATGGATTTTTTTTTTCTTAAATGTTAACTTGAAATCATAGCTGATAGCTAAGTTAAAGCTGTGTGGCTTGGTTGTAGAGGTGGCTTTGGTAGTAATGATGGCCTTTCTGGTGAGGATGGAACAATCACAGGGAACAAGTGTCCAAAAGGGCTTTACGGCACATTCTGCAATGTAAGATTGTCATTTGTGAAGTCCATGGTTGACGTTTGTTGTTATGGTCAATGATTTTTTCTGGTTGGCATATTGTTTTGGCAAAGATATTTATTCTATTGATGATAACAATGACTAGGGTTATATGTAACTATACCTTACATGCACAGTCAGAAGGTTGATGATATGCACGATCTTCATTGTGAAGAAATAAAAAGGTTCTTAGTGAGGTTCTGTTGCTTTTTCATGCATTATATACCTGAATGAAATTCAGATCTATTCTAAAATGTTCAAGTGGTCTAACGTCCTGAGTCAATGAATCTAGTCTACTTTAGTTTCTGTTTTGTTATGGTAACAAGGCAGGTTTACATCCATGACCTTCTTGCTTGTCTAAAGAGTTACTCCCATCTGTTTGGTGGTTCAAAACTTTGATCTGTGAAATTTGTTCAAGTATATTGGTATTATGCCACCTGAAAAGTGACGCATTATTATCTTCATTTACAGGAATGTCCAGTTGGCACATATAAAGATGTAGATGGATCAGAACCTTCATTATGTTCTCCATGTGCCCTCGATTCTCTTCCCAATCGGGCAGTTTTTGTATATGTAAGAGGTAAATCTTTTGATGTTGCTGCATTCTCATTTTTCATGCATGCAGCTAGCGGTTGAATTGAAATTTCAAACAGTAGGACTTTCTTCTTGTTTTTCACCGTGAAACACATAAAACTACATTTTCTGATATGTAAAAAAGAAAAAGGTCATCATTCTTGAGAGCTACTTCTTTGTCTGGCTAGAAGCACTAAACAGCTCTATGCAGGTGGTGTTTCTCAACCTTCTTGCCCGTACAAATGTCTTTCAGACAAATATAGGATGCCGAACTGCTATACCCCACTTGAAGAGCTCGTGCATAAATTTGGAGGGCCATGGTTCTTTGGACTTATTCTAACATTCAGTTTAGTGCTCTTAGCATTGCTGTTGAATGCTATCAGGATTAAGTTTGTGGCATCTGGAAGTTCTTATGGACACATGAAGTGTAATGAATCTCGCCTTCATCACTCATTTCCTCATCTCTTGTCTCTAATAGAGGTATTATCACTGCCCCTCTAAGGTTCAAGTGTTATACTGTTTGGAGGTTTAGGTTCTTTGAGATTTATGGAATATGCATTTGTTATAAAAAATTTATGATGATTTAGCTTGAATTATCTAATTTTTCAACCATAGGTGCATGATACCCGCAGAAATGAAGAAACACAAAGCCATGTACACAGAACGTACTTCATGGGTCCAAATACCTTTAGAGAACCATGGCACCTTCCTCATTCTCCACCTGATGCTATTGTTGAGATTGTGTATGGATGAGTATCCATGTAAAGGCAATTCTGCTAGTTTTTCTTTATGTTTATTGCCTTTCCTGATTGGCTATTGTATTGACAGGTATGAAGATGCCTTCAACAGATTCATTGATGATATCAACTCTATTGCTGCATATGAATGGTGGGAGGGTTCAGTGCATAGTATTCTTTCTATGCTTGCTTACCCTTGTGCTTGGTCGTGGAAACAGTGGCGTCGGAGAAAGAAGATTCATCGCTTGCAGGAATATGTTAAATCAGAATATGATCATTCTTGTCTCCGTTCTTGTCGTTCACGTGCTCTTTACAAAGGGATGAAGGTACTTGTATTCTTTCCTTCGTGGGCTAGGTCGGAAAAACAGTTCCCTGCCTATGTAGTGAAAATCGCTGCTTAGTCAGCCTATTCTTTCTGGGCATAAATCTAGTGCCTAGGTTCACCAATAGCCTAGGTAGGTGCTAATCGAAGGCGCATAGTCCTTTTTCTTTTTTCTTGCTGTTTTAACATTTAAAGAAATAAATTATGTTCCTTTTTCGGATGTTTTGATTTTATCAGTTTTAGAATGAATTGCAATTTTTCATATTTACATTTTAAACTTCACTTTGCGTTCCAACTATGCTGAGTTCCACCTAGGTGTCAATTAAGGCTTTTAGTGGCCTCCTTGCCTAGGTGCCGGCAGACACCTTTGGCTACGTGGTCCCTAACAAGGAATGTTATGATATATGAGGAAAAGATTTATCTAAGTGCATTAATAATATGAGATATGTTTCATGGATAAGTATGTGATGTAACATGGTGTCTTAGGGCCATACCACGTTGACTAACTTAACCAGCTCTCAATGATTGAAAGCATTATTGTTACCATAGGGTCTTACATGTGGTCGATGGTCTGTTGGCAGCATCTCTAGATTCTTATCATGGCAAAGCTCAGTAATGAACTATGTGTTTGTCTTAAATTAATGTATATATGCGTGTTCATGTATGTGTGTGTGTGTGTATGTAAGATTTTGAGGAAATCTGATGGCACATGTATATAAACCCTTTACTGTCGTGTGTACTTGTTTATAGCCTTTTTGAGTGAAGACCATTAGCAAGTTACATGGGGAGTAGAGATTTACCACATCAGATACACTTATGGAAAACATGTTGCAATATAAAACTATAAATTATGCAAGATTGCAATAAAATCCTCAATCATAGATTAGGCTGCAGTTCCCATGAAGTAAAGAAATGAATCCATGGTGACTTCGTGATTGTATCTTGCGGGTGGAAAATCAAGTTACTTTCTTGAAGAAGTAAAGAGTGTGAAAGATATGACCATATGACAAAGTACATGCCTCTTATGGAAATAACTGTTGAAAAACTTCATGTTTTTGTGGCATTATATCTATGAGACTACAATTCAGAGTTCCAATCACTTTTGAAATAGATGGCTTAGATATCTATAGAAATGAATACTTGAAGATGAAGATGTGCAGTTAATATTATGATCATAGGAATGTTTTTCTTACTGGGACCAAATGAATTTCTTGTGATACAATGTCTGGATTAGCTACCTTTTTCATAAGATGGAACTGCAAACTCAGATCCCATTAGTTTAGGGACACAATTTGCAAATTTTCTGCTGATGAGAACAATGAATCTTTCTTTTGAAGATAAGTGAATGTTATGCTGGATATGCAATGATATATCCGTGGGTGCTTGTATATGTTCTGTCTGGCTTAGTAGATTAGTATGAATGCCTGGTCGTGCACTCACGAAGGTAAGAGAAAATCCAAGCTTTAAAACCGCTTCTTTGTGTTTTGTTGGTCGTACACAATTGCTACCAGCCTACCAGTTTTCATTGCTGGGTTTGAGGAAAAATGTGCATTAATCAAGAATATGGTTGAAGCAAGCAGTTTTTTTTTGGCTTGCCAGAAAGCACCCTACTGATCAGCATGATTTTTGATGCATTTTCTTCTTATCATTCTGTGATAACAGAAATAGTTTCTTGTACTGCAGATCAAATGGTAAAATGGACAACAGTTCTCTCTCTCTCTCTCTCTCTCTCTCTCTTTTTTCTCTTCCAGGTGCATGTGGATGCACATGGGGCTTTATGGTAAATACCAAAGTTTAACAGGATGCAAGATTTGCAATTACTTGTCCTGAAAAATAAGTTTAATACAATTGAAAGTACTGATAGATGAATTTTTTTGGGGGTCTATCAGTTCTGTTTATGTGTTTTTACTCTGCTGAGTACAGTAATGGCCTGTTGTTTAGCACAATGTTGTAAAAGATATAGCATAACACGTATCGGTCAGGCCAACCTATACGCCGTATCGTAACGTGTCACAAATGTAGCATAACGTCTCGTAAAATTAAATTTTTTAATTTAAAAATATTAAAAAATCAGAAAAAATCTTAAAAAACCCAAAAAAATAAATAAAAAAAATCAGATATCAATAAAAATGTATTCAAATATAAGAAATTAGAGATCCAAAATAACATAATAAGCATCCATGAAAATTTTAAACTTGAAAATTTTATAGAATCATAAGACTTAGAGTCTTAGGACTTAGATTACATCACAATTTCATAAGTTCAAAACATATAGTTATCATCTTTCATGATTCAATGATAATATCTCCCAAATCGATGAATCCTCAGTTATTTTTGATGAAAATGAGCAAAATCTCTCCCTCCCACGTCTCTTGGAGTCTTTAAACACAAGAAGGGAGGGAGGAGTGTTTAAACTTTAAAACATAACAAATTTTGTGTTTTTTCCCGTATCGTACGATATGGGGGTGTATCGCCCGTATCGTACGATATCGTGTATCGTAAGCATACCGTATAGGTTTTCTAAACCTATACGATACGGATTGGTTTAGCGTATTATGTTTCTTTTTACAAATTGATGGCCCTAACTTGCAGGTAGGCTCTACACCAGATCTTGTAGTTGCTTACATTGATTTTTTCCTTGGTGGAGATGAGAAGCGATTGGATATACATTCAGGAAACCTGCATAGGTTTCCGTTGTGCATTATGCTTGGCGGGGATGGAAGTTATATGTCTCCTTACAACCTTCATAGTGATATGCTGTTAACAAGGATTGTAAGCCAGGTATTATTCTTTCTGAGGCAGATTGAGTTCTCAATTATGACTTAATATAACCTTATATAATTTCTGCAGTATATTCCTTCAAAAATCTGGGATCGGCTAGTTGATGGAATCAATGCCCAACTAAGAACTGTGAGGCAGGCACGTGTTCGTTCCACATTAATGCCTGTTATTGACTGGATCAATATTCTTGCAAATCCACAACTGCAACTGTATGCTGTTAGAGCTGAGCTGGGATGGTTCCAGGCCACAGCTTCTGGTTATTATCAGTTAGGGCTTCTAATAACAATTGGGAATTCATTGCTCCAAAATAACATCCTTCCCAAAAGAACAAGCAGAGGCAGTTTAAATCAAACGAGGTATTGTTTGATAACCAATCATGTCGTGTTTCCGTCTCACACAATATCTGTGGCATAAAATAAAATCTCATCGTATTTACAATCTTCTTCATTAATAGATGGGGTCTGAAACTATTTTATCATTGCTTAATGACAAGGCCTCTTATTTACCATTCAATGTTCTACTGCAGTAAAAGTCCTACAGTTCCCTGCAACAGTAGTGACCAAATGCAGCAGAATCAGCACCTTGCTAATCATCTTTTATCACGGAAGAGAATAAGTGGAGGAGTAAGTGGAGGGATACTGAATAGTGTCACAGTACAATCTCTGGACTATAAAAGAGGCTTCTTGTTCCCATTTTCTCTTTTACTCCAAAATACTAAGCCCATTGACTGCCAGGTAAAATAATTAAGATTTTTCCTTTTTTAGTGCTGGTGGATTTGACTCCTAATCCATTACTCAAACGTATTGCAGGAGACACTGCTGCTAGTTATAACGATTTTACTTCTTGGGGACTTCACCTTAACCCTTCTTATGCTGCTTCAATTTTACTGGATTTCTCTGGGCACCTTCCTTTCGGTCTTGCTTATCCTTCCACTTTCCTTGCTATCTTCATTCCCAGCCGGTTTGAGTGCACTTTTCAGTCAAATGCCTCAGAGATCTTCTTCTCTTGCACGGGTTTATGCTTTATGGAATGCTACTTCTCTTTCCAACATCGTAAGTACATTGTCATATATGCTCCTCTTTTTATAGTAGTTTTGTAATATTGGTTTGGAAATATTGAATTACATGATATATACAACTGTGTACCATTTTTTTGTGGGTGCTTATATGTGGCTTTATGCTTTCCATTAGTAAGGAGAATGGTTGAGTATATTACTGGTATCTTAGAAAGAATTAACACTTTTTGGTGTTGCTTACTTTAAGATGACCCAAATTCAATGCAACATTGCAACTTAATCCTGCATTTGCTACTGGTATTTTAGTTGCAGCACCTGCCAATACGGGAAATATAATCATCTTAGAAAGTTGCTGCTTCATATTCTCTTCAATTTTTAATATTATATTTGTCTACCTTGTTATTTTATGAGTTTATACTAATAGTCTTTTGTGGTTTTGGTGGTATACGTAGATATGAGGAAAATATTTAGTTTATGTATGTCCTTTTGCATGTTTTGGTTTTTTAACATGTGTTCTGCTTGTAACCTGAAGTACATTTTAGGAAACCCGATATGAATGTAAGCAATATCTTGATGAAGTTGATTTTCATTTATACAAGGCTTCTCATGCTAGCTTTCTTTTAGTAGCCCATGAATGTGGGCTGTGGAGATCTCTGACAAATTTTCTGGCATTAATGCAGTTGGTATCTTTCATTTGTGGCCTTGTTTATTACGGGTTCCTACAAAAATCTTCTCAAACTACGAGTGATCAGACATTTGGAAGGTATCTATCCAAAGATCCTTATAGTTTGTCTTAATCTAGGAGATTATACGAAGTAACTAAGCAGATGGTTGCGGTTGTGGATATATGGTATAAGCTCATACTGACTTTTATGATGGGCCATTTGTTGTCAAACGTCAGATATCAAGAGCAAACTAGTGAGAAAGTATGACCAGGTTCAGTGAATGTAATCAACAATAGTGCTGTAATTTTGCTTGTCCAGTTATTGTAAGAAGTTGCAAACTATGCCATGCCCTTAAAGTCCAACCTTCAGAATATTTACGTTCAACTAGGCAGCCTCTAGGAATCTTCCTTCGTAATAACGTCGACATTGCCTTGTCTAAGTCCAGACATTCGTTGCCGAGTATAAGTTCAAGACATTAACTTCAACAAGAAATTTTGGGTTGGCACGGTTGACATGGTCATGCTGTTAATTCTTCCGTTAGACGAGTTCTTAGTTGTTAAAAGGAGACCATGATTGGTCTGAGGATCATATAATATGCTTTAAAGCCTCCAATCCTTTTCATTGTTATTTGTGAAATTGTATTTCTGGTTATAACTTGTGATCCTCTTTTCTTTTTCCTATGCAGAAATAGGGAGGGTGATGGGTGGTGGGTCTTGCCCGTTGTTCTTTTTCTCTTGAAATGCACTCAAGCGCGGTTTGTGGACTGGCACATTGCAAATCTGGAGGTTCAAGATCGTTCTTTGTTTTTCGTAGAACCGGAGAAGTTTTGGAATCTCTGATATCTGTCGGTAGTGTAACGTCCACATGGACAGGTGTGCGAGTTTGGATGCCTTCTGTCTATGTGCTCTGTATATACATATTGCATTCTCGAATGTAAATATCTGTTTTAAATGTAAATTATGATTTGTCTTTTTGACCTCGAGGTTTTCGCAACCCCAAATGTAAAAAATACAAGGTGAAGTTGTTTGTGTTCATAGTCACCAAGATTCTGTTAATAAAGAATTGTGAAGAATTGCTCAAGAAATGAACGTATAGCGAAAACATGTCCTTGTTTCACAATATTTCAACTAAACGTGTAACTTTCTAAAGGGTGTTCAAACAGCCTCTTTTGATTACCACCGTGAAGTTACCTCAAGTTTTCATTTGAGTCATTGAATAAAATGACTAAAATGACCTCCATAGTCTTGCTACTGCAAGACGTTCCTCTGAAAGAAAAGTGCCTCAATAAGAGAACAGCACAGTTCACACCCCTTTTTTCCCTCCTGAAAATTTTATATTGTTAAGTCTGGATTCCTAAGAATCACGTTGCTAATGATAAACCTTGTGTCAGGATAGGATTTGATCGAAGATCCAAATAAATAAATAATTAAAGGATTCTGAAAATGGTCAGAGGCTACTGATTTGTGCATTTCTCTGTCCTGTTACGACCAACGGATTCCTTTCCAATGGTGCCCCCGAGCAATCACCATGGCTTCCATAGCTAAGCTTATAAGGCCTCTCAAGAAGCACAAACTCACCCCTTCCCCCTTAGCCGCACTAGACGATCCTAGCTTCCATCCAATCTGGTGTCCCACCAAGAACCTCACTGGTAGTCCTAAGGTCCTGCTGATCAGCGTCTCTTCTTTCGCGCTGCTTGTTTGTATGTTACTAACCGGGCAATAATGTAAAAAGACATGAAACATGAGCACGTTATTTTTCTGTGCTCATGCGTTGTGTGTGTTTTGTGACCTCTTCAACATTGTGTTGGTCCAATGGTCTTGGTTGCCTGTGTCATAATAACCGAAACTTTGTGGTGAAAAATGTGTTTATGCTGCAAGCATCTCGCTTTCGTGATTTTGTTTCTTGGACATCTGAGATTGCAAATGCTAACATAACTGGAGATCAGTGTGTCCATTACCTCTCCTGAGGAATCAGGTTGACAGCAACTTGGAAATGTTGCAGCGGATTCTCATTGAGATTTGTTTTCACTTACTGTTTTCATGATTCTTTCTATTTTTTTAGTGGAAATTTCTCGTTTAAAAGCTCATCTTTGGAAACATTAGATAAAACTGGACTCAACTCTGGCCAGGGGCAGAACCAGAAATATTTCTTAGGGGGGGCGAATAGTATTTTGAAAATTTATGTAGGTGCCAAATAACAACTTTCAGAATTGTTACATATGGAAAGTTAAAAAAATTTCAAACATGTACGCATAGGTGTTGGGCATGGCCCCTGCCAGCCCTCCCTTCCGTTCGCCATTTTCTCTGGCCATTGTTCCCCTAAAAAAGCTCGTGAAACTAATAGCTTTTCTGTTTTCTACCAGAGCAAATAATACTTTCCAGCTTGAAAAGAAAACTATAGAATTTGAAATCTTTTAGAAATATGACTTTAAGGCAAGCTCCTTGTCAGCAAAATATCTTCAGTGTCTGAAATATTCAGAAATGAGACTCAAAGCTCGGATTAGGCAAGAAAGCATAGTTCACAAATTCAAATGCTTCTTTCTTATGCTTGAACAAGTTGAAGTTAACTACATTTCCAAACCAAAAATTGTGGAGGGTTCACAGACCGGTATGGATCATTGGGTTGTCTATCTGGTAACACCAGCAATTGGGTTGCAAGTATTATCCTTTGAAGGATGTCTAATAAAGACATTGTTTTTCTGAAATAAATGTTCTACATTGTGTTTACGTAGAACAAAGTGTTCGACATGCGGGATGCAGATATTACTGGAATCCCTCCTTCAGTCCTTCTTGCAATCAAGTGAGGTAGAGGAAACTTAAAAATTAATAGTTTGGTTGTTTTTTTGGGCATAATTTGGTAGGGATCTGCCTAACTTTAGCTTGTCCATTAAAAAAAGTTAAACTACTATGACCATCTCACCAAATCGACAAATCTCATTAGGTACGTTCATAAGATTAAGAATCTTGCATGGGAAACTGAGGGTTGGGATTGGGTTGGCAATGCTTGGCTGATTGAAAGGGATTGGTCAGGAATCTCTCTCTCTCTCTCTCTCTCTCTCTCTCTCTCTCTCTCTCTTATTTACGAGTCATAGAGAGGCAGATTGCCATCAGATTATGTGAATCCCGGGAGTTGGACTTTGAGATCCTCCAACTTGGTCTTATATCAATGTCTTAGCTGGAAGGATCAAACTACTGTTGGCTATAAATGAGTCAGATGATCAAATGCATTCAATAAGATAAAGGATTCAAGAAAATGATGTTACGACATGAAATGAGATAGAAAAGAGGGACAGCTGATTCACATTAATCAAACTGAAATACAAGTAGTTAAAAAGGGAAAGTGAACTTGAGTACTAAAAAAGAAAAAAAAAAAGGCAAAACCGAGAATTTTGACTTTGTTTCATGAAGCAAAAAAATTTAAAGAAAAAAGATCAGCAAGCGTGAGGAGGACTATGTTTTGAATGAATTTGAGCTGCTGCTGACTTTTAGATCCTCCCAAAAGTTATCTAACATTAGAATTCCACAACTTTTCATCAAAATATTAATGCTTGCAATTCCTGCCTGTCCTTTACCCAAGTCTCTTTCTCTCTTAAAGCTTTTAAATCTTCAAAGATAACAAAATATGCATTATACCCTTTACAAGGAAACTCACTAAATAGTGTTTGCCTGTCAATGTCTGGGTGGTGGCTTTGCCTTCTATATCAGTGTGTGTGCGGCGAACAGTTCTATGATTCTACAGCTTTTTACTGGATGTTTATCGGCAAATGGGGACAGTCATTTTCTAACACTAACTGAAATAAACAATATGTGGAGTCATTGATGTTAAACACTTGCCTAGAAGAGGTTGGTGCAAGTTCAGCAATTAAAACTTTGTAGACCAATTTTTTGTCTCTTATTTTTTCATTTGAACTAACATCATTAAAATAGCGAGTAATGAAGGAGAAGTGACACTAGACAAACCGCCTGAACTCTTTTCATAGATAATAAGATATGTCAAGTTTCTCTAATAGATGGAAAAGGGTGGAATCAGAAAATTTTGATTAAGAGGCACTGGTTATAAAAATTTAAAAATCTTATTCTCTAAGGTATCAATATTAAATTAAGAAAAATATATAAAAGATCATTAAGCCATGCCGGTTCCCCATAATAATTATGTTCCATCCCCTTAGCCAATTTTGCTCTTAATACAGGATCATTCAAGTAGAGTTTCTTTGTTATTGGGATAGGTGAATTCTTGTGGATCCATTCCTCGAAAGAACCGGACATGATGATTTTTGATCATCCAGCTCCAGCAATAATCAAAGGAATGAAATGGATTCATATAAAATCCATATGCTATCCACGAAACTATGTTTGTACAAATAAATGATCAAATGCTTTTTGGATTGTCTCATTTTTTTGTGAGTTTGTGTGAGCAATTTTCCATATGCCTCCACCCCTGTTAAGATGCATCACCTTATCATATATATATATATATATATATATATATATATATAGAAAAAAAATCTTAAAATTTTTTATAAACATAAAAAACAAAACCAGATCCTAAATCTCATACAAGTTCACCCACCAGGCCAACTTTGTTCTGCTAGGCTGCTACAGATCCCACGTAATCCCAAAACCATCTTTAAGCTCATCTTTGCCTACCAATCTAACCCTATATATTATTAAAAAAAATGATGGGACATCCAAGTGTTAGGCAGACAGCCCTATGCTCATCTGTTCATAGATCGAAGGCCGCCTATGACTGTCTATGATGTGAGAGTACCATCTTCCGAATACTATTGGCTTTATACAGAAAATTCCTGCCTTGCCGAGGTTTTATATACATATAAACTTGGTTTCTGTATGGCCCATTTTATAGGATCTATAAATTAGGGTAGGAGCATCTATTTTCCAATATAAAACTACTGGTCAGACGGTACGAGCTTCCAAAAGAGCGATCTTGTATTCCGGCAGAAGTGACAGTCACAGGAGAGAGAGAGAGAGAGAGAGAGAGAGAGAGAGAGAGAGAGGGAGGGTAGTGTATTATGCTAGGATAACATGTGGCTAGACATCACTTAATTAAAGTGTAGGGCATCCACATTTGAAAATCTGAAAGGTAGCTCGCCCATGTTAATTGAACTGATGGTTGAACTTCGAGTAGTCCGTCAGTTTGACCAGCTATGCAAATGCCCTTGTGGTGATTGCCAATGAAGGAAGATTCAGGACTCGGAAAGACTGGACATAAGATCGAGCTAATTGAGGTCAACTTGATTAAGTTTGGCGTTGATAGTGAGATTGAGTACTTAATCAATCAGCTTGATGATCTAACTAATGATACATAAGTTTGACCAGCTATGCAACGGCCCTTGTGGTGATTGCCAATGAAGGAAGACTCAGGACTCAGAAAGACTGGACATAAGATCGAGCTACTTGAGGTCAACTTGATTAAGTTTGGCGTTGATAGTGCCATTGAGTACTTAATCAATCAGTTTGATGATCTAACTCATGATACATAGCTTGAAACTAAGAGGTTTTTTGGTAATTAGAATACTTTGTGAGTGTTTTATGAATCTACCCCAAAGATTAAGGGTAGATTTATAAAACACTAGAACTAGGTCTCCATGAATCAACTTCAATTTTTTTAATACAGATTTGTGGGATATTCACAAGGTCTCTTTCATTTACCAAACAACCCCTAAGGTTCCATGTTCGGCCCCCTCTCTTTCATAATTAGCCATAAGTGCCACATCCTTTTGGCAAAAGCGTTGATCTTAATTAGAAATTCTAGTTTAAGAAGGTCAGATCATTGACAGCCTGCACACATCTCCTTGGCAGAATCTGATAGGAGTCGGCATTAATCCTGACTTGCCTAAAAGTACAAGAAAACTGATGGGACACAACCATGTGGGAGATGTTTTTTCATTTATGATGTAGCTGTTCAACTACTTAACCGGAACTACTTAACCTAGGTCTAAGATATTCTTTCTCACATATATGTTACATTGGAAACTCTATCTACTGCATATATGTCCGCTGCAGTGTGTGACTTGCAAACATGAAGAAAAGCCACAAATTTCAGACATTTAATGAGCTTGTGATCTAAACTGCTTTTGGAGGCAATCTTCTGTAGCTATAAATGAGTACTCAGACATGTTTCTTTCAAGATCTGTATAAATAAATGAAAATGCTGTACCGCCATCTTTTACTGAAAGTTTTGGACTATGGCCTACCAGTAAGTGAGGGTCCCCGTCGATATAAATAACATTAAAGTCATATATTACAATTAAGGGAGCATCCTATACAAAGCCAGAGAGGACGATAGCCCGAATGAGAGTTATGAAAGCAGCTAAGGAGAGCCAATAACCCACTAAACAGTACCAATATGGAGTCACAAAATACTTTTTACTTATATCCCTACCAATGTTCATTAATGCACCATCCCCTATTCCAATTTTCTTTTCTGATACTCAAATTAGTTGAGTTTGTAACGACTGAGCCCACTCCCACATTAGGCTTGGACTCCTGGTTTGAAGGATCCCAAAAAGACTAAGAACCAGGACGAACCAACCACTTAACAAAGAACTATAGTATAAAGCAGTGGCGGAGCCAGCGTGGGGCAGGTGTGGGCGCCTGCCCACGCCAGCCCAAAATAACGTATAGCGGTGACCGAAATCAAATAGCGGTGACGCAAACCACCGCTATAGGTGTTAGATGGGGGTGCCCACGCCAGCCAATTTTTCAAGGTACCTGCCCACGCCAGCCAATTTTTCTGGCTCAGCCACTGGTATAAAGTATAAACTGCTAAGTGGAATGTTGTGTAATAGAGCCTTCAATCCGGACCATCTGTCAAGAAGGCAAAGGATTATGAACCAATCTATCCATGAAATGAGGTAAAATTTGCAACCATGCATTTAATAGATGCAATGATCTTTCAAAAACCGCTGAGGCTGATTAGATGCTTGTAAGATCCAACGGTAGTTGATATTCCTGCTTAGTTCACCTGTTGGAGGTACCATCGGTCAATAAAATGGCATGCCACCTTTTAAAAACCAAGGCCAGACTTTAAATTCTCAGATTCTGAATCCCTAACCCACCTTTGATCTATAGGCATAATTGGCAAACCCATGTCTCGGACTCAGATCTGTAGATGATTGGGTCACTGGGTTGGTGAGTTGACTTGTCGATTCAGTTGAGCATTCAAATAACCATAACTTAAAATACTGCAGCTGAATCAGGTGATTCTGAGCGAGTCAAGGGCGAGCCAGTGCCGAGCATAGCTGAGTCAAGTCAGGGCCGAGTTGGGCCAAACCTTGACTTGTACGCAGATTTGTTGGTAATCCAAGCTTACTCGGGCGATTCCCAAGTCAGCCCGGCGAGTTTGCCAACTATGTCTTTAGGTAAACATAAGAATAACCATACCACGAGATGCTGCTAGGAAGCTAGAGAGAGAGAGAGAGAGAGAGAGAGAGAGAGGGACGGTTTAATAGTGATTATCAAGGTGGGCCTCTCGTGCTTAACGTGATAACTGTAAAACTTAAATTCTTGCATGCATGACCACGAGGGTAGGCTAACTGGTGCATCATCTTGGACGTCATGGGTTGAGAGCAGCTTAACTATTTGTTGTATGCGGATGACCTCAATCCTATACATTTAGGGCCGAAAGTTTGGCAGGATTTTTGACAAAAGTAGGTGAACAGGTTTAACTACCAGGTAGAGCATATCCATTTGACCAAACCTAAACAGATTATATATATATATATATATATATATATATATATATATATATATACACACACACACGCACTTAAAAACTTTTGGTGGATCACCAATGACTCTTAAAAACCCTTCATGTGTCGCTGATAGCACCCTTAAAAACTCTGGGCATGTTGTTAAGAGTTTTTGAGATATTAAAATATGAAATAATGTAAGTGGTCTTTGAACCAAGTACTGATAGGTATAAAGTTGACGATCATGCTTGGCTCGATAACTAAGCAGGCTAGGCTTCGGCCACCGCCAACGGTTTTGGGCCAATCCCCAGCCTGACTTTGTTGAGCATTAAGCCGGCCTGCCCCGACCCAATGCTCAGCCTTTGTAAGAGAGCCTGTGATATAGTATATGGGTGATGACCAAGAAAAGCATGTCTTTCCTAAATACTTATTGATGTCTAGTTTTACATCAAAGTTTTTGTAACTATAAAGACTTCGAAGGTGAAAAATTAGCATGCTCATTATATATATATATATATATATATATATATATATATACCAACAATCGTGTTCCTCTTGTGCATCCTGCCAACAAGGAATATTGGTAAAATAAAGATGGAAGATTGCAACGTGCAGCCTTGTTAAGCAATTTGGTCCATTTCCTTGCAATTTAATTGGAATCATTCAGTTCCCGTGATTTGCATAAAGTAAGATTTCAGAAAACATGTTAACTTTTCAAGTAAGTGGAGGAGACCCACCACCCCATAGAAAGCTGAACCTCCCTTTCAATTCCCTGTTCTTTTAATGTCTATTTGGAAAATTAAAATGTACCTCTTTCATGAATATGGTTAAAAGATTGAGGGAGATTTATGAAACAGTTACAAATTGTTTTATTTGCAAACATACCCCTAAGATACAAACCTTGTTTTTTATGTCTTGCATGCCGCCCTTCAACTTGTGCATCGGGCTTGCATTACATGAAGTTGATATCTCTTACACTTACCAGCCCCCCATCAAACCATTGTGTCAACCCCTTTAGGATGAAGACTAGTTAACTTTTGCTTCACTAGAAAAGGAAAAAAATACTTTGACAGAAGAAAAACTCTGTTGAACTTCGAAAATTTTGTTTTAATTTGTTGAGTAAATATTATATACAAACTGATATGCTTACGAAATTTTCTAGTAAAACATATATATCTAGATGTATATATGTGTGTGTATTGACATTGTGATAAGTTACTATTTTTCCCTCATTAATGTTCAATAGTAAATATTCAATTGGGAAAAAATGAACTAAAACATTAAAGTTGTCATGAATGGTAAAAGTCAAGATTAATTTCTGAGTTTATTTTTCTCATTGAATATTTACTATTGGACATTTAATGAGGGAAAAAATGAGATACAATAGTACGAATGTCACATTTAGTAGTGTATATATATATATATATATATATAAAGAGAGAGAAAGAGAAGGATGTCAATGGGTTGAGGAACTATTGATTGATTATGATTCGGTCCCCAAGTTTAAAACCAAATCCAAACGATTGCGCAATCATCCTAACGGCTTCTACATGAAAGATTAATCTTCCCTTGTCCAATTTAGATTGCGTCCAAACTTAGAAAAATTTTGTGTTCAAATATTCCAATTAAAGATGGGTTAGGGGCCTTCAAAGAAAAAGGTAATTAATTTGATTTTGTCGGCGCTATACCTCTACATAAATAATGGAATATTGTACCTAAGTTAAAGGGGTGCATGTTGCTAGTCGAGGGTTCCTTCTTCTTTTCCTCTAATCTATTCTTTTATCTAAGATCACTTCTGCAATTATGAAACTTAAAGCTTCAACGCTTTCAGGTGTTGTTGTACATTCATTTTAGTGGTTCAAGGAGGAGACATCTGAAGCATCTTGCTCCTAAATAAACTCCACGTGATACTCTTTGCCATGCTCGATCCACAAAGAACGTTCAGAAAAATGTCTTTTAAAATAAAAAGCACCAAATGGCAGCAGTTTCTATCAGATCGAACACCTCTGAGTTCTGATTAAATATGAGAGAGTCGGTGAGAGATCTAGAGAGAGAAAGAGAGCGTTGGGCGTCGAGGCATTTGGTGGAAGCATGATTCAATGCAGTGACATGATTCTCTCCATGGAACATTTATATCTCCATAAAAGGTTTCATTACTCTACGTACAGAAAGGGTTGGAATCGCCTCCTCCCCACGTCTCCCTCTGCCACTCAATCAATGCTCGCATTCAATTTCGCACCAGCCGCATCAACGAAGCCTGCTGAAACCCATTCCCTATGTGCTTAAGCTTTAACTTCTACTTCCAAAACTCCCCACCGTTCTTCTTCTTCTTCTCTGTTCTGTAATTGCAGTCATCACCGGATTTTTCTCCGGCATCCTCGTCGCCATGTTGCTCTCTTCATTACCTGAAGGTGCCACCATTTATGGAACTTCCGCATGCTAAGCTATACTGAACAAAAAAACTCCGACTGCATGAATGTGATCACGTTACAGGGTCTGAAAACCAGATTACTCACCGACCAACTAGTGCTTGGCGAACCGATTGGAGTAGGATCGGGCCCGAGGAAGTAACTGATAAGTGAAACCGGCCAGAAGCAGAATGAGTTTTATATTCCCTTGACCAAGCAAGATCGGGGGAACCACATTTAAGGCAGGAAAAGGGGAGAAGTGGAGTAGGTGGTCGTCATTCTCATGAATGAGAAAGTCCATTCCTTCTCCGAGCCCTGTGCAGGGGAGCGTGGAGCTTGAGGAGCCCATAAAGACAGGCTTCGTTGCACCCACGCCAACTGCTGCCTGCGTCCACAGGAGAGAGAGAGAGAGAGAGAGAGAGAGAGAGAGAGAGAGAGAGAGAGGGGGGGGGGTCACTTGCCCTCACAAAGATACCTTTAATTTCGAGATCAACATTCCTCAATACCATCATGATAACACCACAAGGATTGGAATTAAGAACGTGATTACAACATGCAACCCAACCTAATTGGTTGCTCTACTTATCATTTGGTGAGATAGATTGAAAGCTTAGATCGGATATATTCTTAATCATATCTGTTTTTTTCGGATATTCACATTTTGGATTCACATTCGAATAAAGAAAAGTCAAATCCAAATCAAAAATCTGATTTTACAATTTGAATCCTATTTTTATGTTTATATTTGAATTCGAGTCCAAATTTTGAACCGGATTTTGCCAATTTTCAAAATTTATTAGCATTAGATACATGATATTTGTCTAAAAATAAATCTGATTCGAATCCGAAGCCGATCTAATATTTATGCATATCTGAATCTGAATCTGATCCGATTTCTTAATCTGATATTTTCTATATCCAATTTTTTTCAGATTGGTTTGGTTATATATCCGATTCAAATCAGATATATTGACATCCCTATCCATCGGCCCAACTCTCAACATAAAAAAAAGAGTAATGTTAGAGAGAGAGAAAAAGAGAGAGAGAGAGAGAGAGAGAGAGAGAGAGAGAGAGAGAGAGAAGGGATGTGAACTTTTTGGAGTTTAGAGATGAAGACGGGAGATGTAGATGGTTTGGATTCACCATTTATCTGATCAGACATAATCAGATCTGACATAATCGGATACAGACTCAAACTCGGATTTGAATATGAGGCTTTATAATCAAATTCAGATCCGACACGCACAATGTCTGCAAGTTCGATTCTTGTCAAATTTTCAGACTCAAATTCAGATTTAATAAAAAAAAATGATCAACCAATCTGAATTTGATTACTGTTAAGATTTTTTTCATTTCTGGATCTTACTACCCAAATCCAAATGCGGATCATAACCTGATAACTGCTGAACATTTGACAACTCTACACCCCTGTTGGGTGAGTAGACGATATCCAATTTAAAAGAATGTTTTCTATTCGGATTTCTATCATTATCAGATCCAACTACATGCATGGGAGCATGATGAGATTATGTGCACCAGCAACCACGCTCAGCTATGGGTGAATAGAGTCGAGCTACTCGAGCTGGACTCGTGTAAGTAATCGAGTTGAGTTCGAGCTCAATACATAACTACCGAGTCGAGATCGATCCTTAGTCGAGTTTGTTGAGCCTTAACCAAGTTGATACAAACGAGTTTAAGAGTTTGTCGAGCCTTAATCGATTCGAGCTCGAGCTTAACACACGATGATTAACAATTCTATTCAAACGAGTTTATCGAGCCTTAATCGAATCGAGCTCGAGCTCAACACGTAACTGCCGAGTTGAGCTCAAGGTTTCATTAGTTGAGCCGAGCTCAAGCTGATTGAACTCGGGCTCGACTGGACACATGTTTATCGGGCTCGACTGAGCTCATGTTCACCCCTAGGTTGAATCAGTGAACAGACCAATTAACCTTTAACCATGAGGTCCTTTTACACATTCCTAGCTTATTTTCACTTTCAAATATAGAAAAAGTTATTCCTGCAAACGTTTCTCCTTTGTTTTTTTAACGCATTTCGACCTGCCTCATATGTCCACCTTCCAAATAGAGATAAGTTATTCAGGCGAAAGTTTTACCAGCGGCCAAACAAAGCTTGAAATGGAAAAATCTGGATTGAATGTCCAAATATGGAAGGCGGTTAACTGGAAAGCAAGGGCCTGACCGATGCCGGGTCTAAAAATATTGGAATTCTTTTAGTTTCCAAGTCCGAACCTTTCCGCATTCATACCGTTGCTTGCCCAAGTAGGCTTTACCAAACCAAGACGACAGTTGTCCCCACATGTCTCCACTCAATAATAATTTGATTACATGAGGGCAGAACAAGACCGACCTTGGCTAATCTCGATTTTATAAAATATGAAGTGAAATTCAAATTAATCCTTTTTTTTATTGTGATTAGTGATGGAGTTAAAAAAAAATACTAGTTTTACTTTTAATTTGCAATAAAGTCGGGGTATCAAAGGACCTGAGACGGGTTTGGTAGGCAGTCATTTTGAATCTTCAACTCTCTATACTGCAAAAGAAAGATCATTGATAAGGTGTTGGGTGGGCGGTTTCGATTTTCTGTCGAGCAGTGGGTCTTTCTATGCACCCGAGAAGGGCATTCATATGAAAATGAGGAGGTTTCAATATAGAAACAAATCAATTTTTGTGTGTTAGTGTGGGCAATTGCACACACCAACCTACATGTGCCTCTGCAATTGGTATTGCCTTTATATGCATTAGAAATGCAAGTGGTTCGAACTTGGGTCAGATTTAGCTTTGCTAAATTTGATCGGATTACTGTCACGCTGTGCATAGCTGGTCAGATTAAAGGTGCAAAATGTGGCAAGTCTCGTGTTTGATTGTTGGAGGCACTACTCTCTTTGTATCATTGAGTAAGTTAAAACCTCGATCGCTTAGCCTCATCTAAGACAATCTATGACCATATGATAGATAATGTTGCCCTGAGATATGTAAGAGAAAGAAATATACATGCAGAAGAAAATAAAAAATATATGACAAAAACACACATACAGAGAGAGAGAGAGAGAGAGAGAGAGAGAGAGATTTACTTTTTAGAAGAAAAGGTAAAGCTAAATATTCGTATATCAGAATGGATTGAAGGAAGACCTTAAAAAGCTAGCCATCTTGCTATTATCATTCTTGAATTCATGATAAGACAAAAGGATTTTGCTTCAACGTTGTTGCCCACATCAACTTTAACATCCGTCTGACATTGTGTCCGTTCACTAAAAAAATAACAAAAGATAAAAAGAAAACTGCATCTTCTAACACAACTTAGCGGCAAACAATCATCTGAGAGTAAAAGTCTCGAGTATCAAATGTTTGGAGGACAAACAAACAGGGAGAAGCTCAAGCTGGAGAATCATAATCGTGGAACTCAGAATCATGGCATTAGAAGTCGAACAGAAATCTTAAACTCGATACAATTGATAGCACTCTTTAGGTTATATAATGTTTGATATAATTGACTGTAGTTGGTGCAGTGACACTTAGACATACATATTTATGTCCTGATTTAAATCGTCATAAACATATGCTTTAAACTGCATTAAATTTCGGCAAAATGTCTTAACAGCTCATAAATAGGAAATGTAGATGCGGAGTGGCATGCTTCTTTGAAGCAAAATTAACTTTTCAAGAAACAGGATAAAAGAAGTTCTGGATTTTCAGTGCTCAACCAAAATCACGATCTTGGCAATATGATGGCAGTAAATTTTCATCATCATATATATTTACAAGTAGATGAAGAACATCAATGTATCTCATCAACCTCATGCAACAAATGAATAAAAGCTAAAAACTGCTCATTTTTGCTCCAAAAAATGTGAAAGGAAAAAATGAAGAGCGTAGTAATTATCCAACCTCTCCTATGATTATTACCGGAAAAGGGCGTTCTGTCGTCCGTATATTACGATCGTGCCGCTGAAGCTACTCTTGGTCAATGAGGAGTCAAAGGACAATAGTGTCTCTTCCCAAGGAACTCAGGCACTGTTTGGTTATTTTTTCCGTTCACATGTCCGACCTCAAGAAGAGCAGGAAGCTTTCCGCCGCCGCCGTGAGCCGGTCGCTGTGGCTGTCCGGCTCGCCGCCGGTCGCCGGGAAAACGTCACTGGGCCGACTCCTGCCCTCGTTGCTCGAACGGAACGACGTCGTCCTCAGCGAGAACGAGGACGACGCCGAAGAGACCAGCCTTTCCAGGTACTCCCTTAACCAATTGCGGCTTGTTCCGCCGACTCCATCCGCCACCATCTTCGGTTCCGTCCGGTACCCACCGCCCACTTCGCGGAAGTCCGCCTCCCCAGAACCAGAGAACCCGTGAAACCTGTCGGAGTTTTTGTCCCGGTCGGCGACGAACACCTCCGGCTGCGAATTATCCGGCACTACGTACTCGAACGACCCCATCGAATAAGACCGCCGGCTTCCGCCACCGCCCGAACGCCCGCTGATGCTCCCGAGCTCCACACGGAAACTGCGGCCGCCGACGGATGACTTCACCGACTCGACATCCTCCCTGTCGTTCCCGGCACCGGCGGCGCCGCTGTTGGTGGTGGCAGCGGGGATGGCCGGAGCGGCGGTGAGGTCGGAGCGGCAGAGCGGGCATGTAGTGTTGGTGAGCAGCCACGTTCCGATGCAGTCCGCGTGGAAAGCGTGAGTGCAGTAAGGGAGTAGGCGCAGGCGATCGTCCGACTGGAAGGGGCTGAGGCAGACGGCACAATCCAGACGCTGGTTGCTCCGGCTGGTGATGTTGGCGAAGGTGAAGATGGGGAGTGAGTCCACCAGGCTGACACCTCCGTTTCCTCCGCCGCTACTGCTGCTCCTGCTGTGGTGGTGGTGGAATTGGGTCTCGATGGTTACCGCCTCCGGCGGGCTGCTAGTGCTGCTGCTGGTGGTGGGTATGGTGCCTCTCGATCTTCGACGCTCAAGGAGCCGGAGAAGGAGGTGGAGGGACAGAGAAACGAGGAAGACGACGGCCAAGATCAAGAGCAGTATCATGACGGCATTGGCCTTCAGTTGGTGGTAGCTGGATTGCGACGACCTCTGCGTAAAATAGAAGCGTGGGGCTGAAGGTGGTAGCGGTGGTGCCGGCGGTGGTGAAAGGTAGGGATCTATAGAAGGCAGAAGGGTTTTCCGGGACGCCATTGCTCACCTCTCTCTCTCTCTCTCTCTCTTCCTTCGGTTGCTCAAGTTTGTTATATGAATAAATTAATGAGAAGAAGGCGGTAGGGTTGCTGGGTGTTTATATTCAGAAGATGAGGTTTGACTTGAGAATCATCTGGTAAAATTCATGGAGTTAATTAAAGCAAGGCAAAGAATGGGAGCTTCCATGGATGGTCCATTAACCACCTGATGACAGCTCAAGCAGATTCTCTTCGTCTTTATGCTCATCCCCGTTCTCAGACCACCTTCCTTCTTATCTCAACACATCAATTTTTATCTCCTGTTACAAGGGAAACTGTCAATTAAGAGACGCAGTAAATGCCCGCTTACCCTGTCTGATTCTGGCCCTTTCGTGTAGTACTCGAGACATTTTTTCTCCTCCTTCATCATAAGTTTTTGAATTGGGTTTTACTAAAATGGCTTCTAGTGAATGAAAATCTTGATCTAAATCTCTTGTGGGGTTCACTCAATATATATACCATCTGATCTGCTGCCAACTGGAGTCGAAGGCATGTAAGATTATGTGCTTGTCCCTTGGTAATAACAACTCGGAAAGTTTGTCATTCTTATGGTCATTCCAGTTTTCGCATCTCCTTTCTCCTCTCTTTAATAGAATAATAGGCTTAGTCAAATTAATCTTGCTGCAAAATTTTACACGGCATTCACAATGACCTAACTACCAATTTACCGTCAGAATTATGTCATTTTGCATGAAAACATCTATTATATATATACGATTGAATGGTAACTTGGCTATCAATAGTTTACCAAATCTGCCGTTTGTGATGAACGATTAAAGAAAAATAAAGAGGGAATGGTATAAACTAATACTAAACAATAAAAATACTCAACATATTTTTTTCCTTCTCCTTCTCTCTCTTAACTTCCATCTTAATGGATCAGATGACATTCACCCGTCGGATATATATATATATATATATATATATATATATATATATATATATATATATATATATATATATATATATATATAGAGAGAGAGAGAGAGAGAGAGATAGTTAGCTATCCAAACCAGCCCATATACTAGATTTGATGGAGATAACTTGTATTGTCGATTTCAAAGGGATGAGAAAGTAGTGATTAAGTTTTAAATATAAATGTCAAGTTGGTTTTCAAGAATACCAAATG
>JAANDH010000411.1:33501-241148 GCA_011799765.1 Nymphaea thermarum
ATATATATATATATATATATATATATATATATATATATATATATATATATATATATATATATATATATATATATATATATATATATATATATATATATATATACTTTGGATCCAGAACAGTCTTGGGTCTCTCGAGAGATTCGGATCCAACCATCCATCAAACCTCTTTTGGATCTAAATGGGCATCCATCTTAGCTAAACTGGATCCGTGATGCATTTTTTTCATATATTCATTAAATTTTCGTATTTCATAGTGGATTACAACACATTTTCCAAGTTTACAATTAGTGGGTACATCTCCAAATGTCTCCTTGGGGCATCCCAAATGTCGCCTCAGTGCAAATGTCAGTCAACTTGTCAAGGTGTCTTAAGATTTGTGACAATAATTTGTCATGGCGCTCTTAACAAAACTTACAGCTTCACATGGCCTTTTTCGTGTCTCTTTTTGTGTTATTCTATACTTTTAGAAACCTTCTAATAATAATAAACTAGATCATAGTGCCTTGGCTGATATGTGTTTTTTTTAATGAATATTTCATTAGAAGATCTGATGTCAGGAGAAATTGATCATTGGTAAGATTGGTTCATCTCCCTAAGCACTGCTTCAATCAGATACAGCGATTCTTTATTTGCAAGCAGGAGATGCGCAACTCTTGGAAATCGAACCTTTGACCACCTTTACTGCGTAAGTAAAGCAGTAAGTATATATATAAGAGAGAGAGATTTTGTGTGTGTATTAAGGTAATTTCATTTGGATATTAGTTTTTCAAGCCTTTCTTTCTTCCTTTTGTTATTTTAATTTTAAGGTAAAAAGAAATTATTATAAAGAAAACTTAGAGAATAAGGAGATGTTAAATGTCCAATTCATTTCTTTTATATATATATATATATATATATATGCACACACATGCATGGTGTCAATGGTAGAAGAAGCGGTAGCTTCTCCTCTTTTCCCTTACTCTTAAATTCAGAGTTGCTTCAAAATCTTGACAAAAGATGGCACACCAGTAAACTAAAGTGGCACACTTTGCATTGTTTGCAACTAAGCCTGGGCATTTGGCCCAGCCCAACATCTAAAACCCGAGCATGGCCCGACTCGAAAAACCCAAGCCAGAGTTGGCTTTGGTACCGAGTACCTGGCGGTAGCCCGGCCTGGTGCCTATGCTTATTTGCAACCTAATAAAATAACACTGATAAGAATCAAACTCATAATGCAAACTTTGATCTGTGCGAGCCTAACTATATTATGAACCTTGTTACATATACATAAACTAAGTGATCAATACAAAAACTATGAACACTAATTCAATCAATTAATAAACTTTATTAACCATTCACAACCTACTATTTGCATTTATTTTATCAAGAAGATAATGGTCACCTGTTCTTTAGCTTTCAAAAATTAATTTTGCCAATAGTATTACATAAATGAAGTTAACCCAATAACTCTTAATGAATTTATACAACTTTTTGCTATAACTCGGTCGACATATTTTACCATCATAATTAAAAACTGATTTCCATCCGCCCTTGTTAGGGCAACCCTCTCCTTTTCTTTTTCTCTTAAAGAAAAAAGAAAATTAAATAAAAGGAAATATTAATTTCTCTGCTTCAGAGATTTGATGTGCTCATTTTTTTCTTGTGATATGGAATGAAAAATAATGTGTATTTTTGTTTCTTTCTCTACATTTAAATATAACGCATAAATGCGACGGTGGCGTACTCTGATTCCACGTGAAATTTGCAGCACTACTCAATCAATGCTCTCTCTCTCTCTCTTTGGTATTAAAAGCTTACCAAATCTGAGGCACGCCTGCAGTGTTTGAATGTAAGCGGAAAAAAGGGAAAAGTTCCACCAAGTCCGACGCCCCAGGACACCATTAGGACGATTTTTTATCTCCGATTTTTCTCTTTTTGTCAAATTGTGATTGGACAGACTCCCGCCTGCCAATGCAACCTGCAGTATTTAACAACTCTCCTAACCTTTTTTTTCTTCTAACTCGAATCTAAAGTGGTTATTTGGATACACTTCAAATTATTTAATTTATTTTTTTAACTCAGTTTTCATTCTCTTTTTAAAGTTATTCATTAACTTATTTAATCAAATGTTTCTTGCATTTTGATTTTTTATGTTATATATATATATTTATATATTTATATTATATAACGTGTACCCATTGAAAATTACCGTTTCCATTTCTATATCTGCATACCCAGTATCCCAATTAAGCCTGAAAACCACTGTTATTATGTAAAAATTTCACAAAAGGTCATAGTAAATTCCTTTTTTTAAAATAAAAGTATGGCCTTTTTCAAAATTGCAGGTGGCCTGAGCCCCTACTTCACGCCAAAAAACTTCATGTTTTTTAAAGTCTATGGTCTATGGCTCTTGTTGGCAATGTTTACCTTGTTTGGGAAGTTAGAAAGTGAAAGGGTAGCAGTCAACCAAGCAATCTAATGGCCGCCCCTTTCTTTTTCTAGAAAACCAACTAACTTTGTTTTTTAGTTGAACAACAAGAAAAAACCACACCTCCAAATCAGGAAACTTTTCTTAATTAATTGCTCTTTGCAGCATAAAATCAGACTCTAGGGGCCTATGGTCCTAATATGAGGATTGGCAGATGCCGGCGGCCGGACACAACCAGCCGCCGCCGGCGGCGGCAACCCACTCCATTGAAAACCTATTTTACAAGAAAGTCTATTAGAAAGAAAAAATTTCCCATAGTTCCTTCCATTTAGCAGCATTCGGGCACGAATGCTTGTTGGTTGGTTTGACACTGCTTCACTCTCGAACAAGAGCGAGCAACGTCTGAACTAAGCTTAGAAATAAAAGTTGGCAATCTCTCTTTCTTGGAGCTCTTACAGGTTTTGATTTGATAGTTGCAACAAGACAACCAACTCGATGTTTGGTCTCTTTCAAAAATGTCTTTGTTAGGTCACTGGTCAGAATTGAGGCTTTAATTTTAATCTTTGCCATGCAGAATCTTAATTTATGCTTTTTAGTGAGAGCAACATGTACAAAGCAAAAGGGGACCGATTAAAGAAAGAAGAAGAACAAATAAATGAGATTAAATTATGGAGAGGGAAAAGGCAAGGCATCATTAATGAGGCAATGTAATTGTGAAGTAGCCTTTTTTGGCCTTTTTCTAGACTGTTGGATGGGCTTTCACCACCGCATCTTTCCTTTTATGTTTTATTTGAAAAAAACGCGTATAAAACATGAAAAAATACATTAAAAAAACACCAAAAATAAAAAAACACGAAAAAAAAGGTGTCATACGGGTATAATATGCATATAGTATGGGTATTATATGGGATACAAAGTATAATACACATATAATACATGTATTATATGTGCTTTCCCCATTTTTTCTATTTTTTTATTATTTTTTATCTTTTTATAATTTTCATGATTTATTAAGTGTTTAATTTTTTTAAAAATTCACCAAGATTTTTTATCTGGATATTATCCAGATATATAACTTTGCCTTATTATACCCAAGAAATTCTTCGCCGTATAATATCCATACACTTTTTTTTTTGTGACAATGCTTAAGACTATTTTTCTTGATTTTTTTTCCTTGCAGACCAAACTTTGAATCGGTATTTTGGAAGAAGATTTTTTTTTTTTGAATTTCTTGAATGAAGCTTAAATTCTTTAAACATTTTATAAATCAAGCTTGAGTTTTAATGACACAAAATATTAATGCCCTTAATACTCGAAATGAAAATTAACTGCATGCCAACCTCTACCCTAAGCTATTGTACCAATCCCCTGAGGAACACAGAAAACTTTATAAAACCTTTACGTAAAGTCCGTTAAACCTTCCATTTGAGGAGGTTAATCTAGGGTTTACATTTCTTGATTTGGATTATGAATTCTAGGAAAAGTTGGTGTCATCCCTTTGAGTTTGAATAAATTTATTGTTGTTATTTATTCATATATATCTGTTTTTAATTATTTTGATCTTGAAAATAATAACATATGGATCAAATGCAGTATAAAGTAAAGGCATATGTTGGAGTTAGAAGTTTAATTTTCTTTTTTTCCTTGATCGCCTTTGAAATATGTTCTTCAAGGAGAACTCTTTTCATATGAAAAATTAATATCCAAATAAGTTTTCTTCATTCAAGTTGGAGTTTAAATAAGCTTTTACCGGATAAGCTTGTGGAGACACTCCAAGTATTGAACTTTAATTCTTATAGCCTCCTAGCTGACAGCCATCATTAACCATCAACTCTCTCTCTCTCTCTCTCTCTCTCTCTCTCTCTCTCTTATATATATATATATATATATATATATATAAGCCAATACCACAAGAGGCTGAATTTGGACAAGATGGCAGAGTGAGGTCATAGTAGTACTACTTACAGTACCTCATATTGTATTTATAATCAATGTTTGTCATGCCATCTATTTTATAACCCATAGAGTTTAGTGTTAGGTGTTTGGAAGTTGAACTAAATTACTTTTTTGCATTTATTTTTTCCTTTTCAAGAATAAAATTAATAGACATGAACCCATATATGATTGGGTAATTTAGGCATGAGATGTAACATACCACAAAGAAATTGCAAACTGCAGGGTCATTCCCTAAACCAAATCTAGGTCCGCACCGCATCATTAATGGAATGACCCGGCTTCGAGTTTTCGTCCAAAGATCTAATCTGCCTCCTAATAATTTCAGTTACCAGCTCAAAAAAATGTTAGGAACAAGGGCAACTAAAGACTTAACAACCCTTTTATAGGTCGTAAGATTATTTACAATCTTAAATATGATACTAGACTTTTAGAATGTTACAATTTGTTTCCTCCTTAAAGCACAACATGTGCAGGATCTAGAATCTGAATGTTGTATATCAGCTCTAATGCCACTATAACGACTCGATTGACTGTCACACCAAGCTTTGGCTCATTGTTTGATGGATCCCATCTCCCTTGGCAGTTTTAGTTCGCAGTTCAAAAATGCGATGAACTAGAACAACCCCTCACCAGGGGCGGAGCCAGAAAATTTAAACAAAGAGGCACTAGTTATACAATTTTAGATTTTTAAAGGCCACGCCATGAGTTTCGATATAAAAATAACCATTTTTGTAGCACTATGTGGGCAATTGCCCACACTATGCCCACACCTACCTTCGCCACCTTCTTTACAAGTCCTTAAAGTTCTTCACAATTTTAAATACAGGACTTTTGGAGTGTTCAGTTAATATGTTTTGAATTAAAAAATGTGTAGATCTTAGGGTCGAACTTTGCCATGAAATGTCACAACCATACTTCGTCTTCTTCTTATGCCAACTGAACCATATTGATGGAGTAATTTCGGTTTCTTAACCTAATTCCCTTATCAATCGACCCGAATGTGGATCCATGGTGCTTTGACGGGTCAGATCAGATCCATCAACGCTGTCACTGATGCTTTTCCTCTGCGCAAGATCGATGGTGATCGCGTTTTGGCTTTCGATTGGTCGTGTTGCTTTTGTTGATGCCTTCGAATCTTTGCTTTTCATATCTTTTTGACTTTACCATCGACATTTACATATGAAAATAAGTAATAGAATATTGGCTCTCTTTTTCCATCATTTTTTGCTTTTTCGAGCCTTACGAATACATTAAGTAAATAAATTAGATAACCAATTCTTCACCATTTTTAACTTGAAAGGATCTGTGCCTTCAATTTTGAGTGAGCACGAGATACACAATAGTTGAAGCTCCTGCACAATCCATTTATAAGGTATATGGTTTGCTTTTGGCGTCTTGAAATGCTATTCAACTGCATTTTAACCTGTAGATTGCGACCTTTTTTTTTGCAGTATGGAAGGTTAATGTCCCTGATACTCGAAATTGAGACTCGCTGCCTACCAACTCCTACTCCAAGTTGTTGCATGAACCCTTTTGAGGACCAGTCTATGCCTTTAATTGTTATCCTTAGATTAACTGGTTAGCATCATAATTGTGAGGTTAATACAGTTGAGAAATATATAAATATATATATATATATATATTTGCAGAAATCAAGATCAGGGTAGTGCTAAAAAAATGTTGTGTATAAAAGTAGAAAGTAGTGCAGGTACCTAAAGTGATCTAGAAGCTGCAAAAGAAATGCAGGCAAAAATATAAAGCGAAAGGGAACCAGGAAAAAAAAACATTAAATTGACAGAGCATGAAAAAGTAAAGCAAATGAACCTTAAAAAAACACACATACTAAGATGCAGAGCATGAAAAAGTAAAGCGAAACAAAAAAAATAAAACATAGTCCGGCCCCATCGGCCGGACATGTATATTTAACTAACTAATTATTTCGCATATTTAACTCAATGAAAGGCTAATATATATAGTAGTGGATATGTAGATCAATGTTTTTCTTTTCTACTTAATTAGAAGTCACTGAAATAAGATGTTATTCTCAAATCAATTCTATAAATGTAATAAAGTAAAACGCATTTACTTGTGAGAAATATGCTCTCTCTCTCTCTCTCTCTCTCTCTCTCTCTCTCTCTCTCTCTCTCTCTATAATTATTGATGTCCCCATCTGAGGGATTCCCGCTGTAATGCATGATAAATAACACACGCACTCATGCGTGCATACACACACGCACACACATATCTATATATGCACTCTTTTTCACTTAAATTATTATTATAATTAGTTTTGAAGCCATCGAGGGGTTCCACCCGGATAATTAAGACATACTTACATAATTAAATTAATGCTATTATTTCGCACCATCGAGGCCGGATTCCTCCTTTTATTATTCTTGAATGCATAAAACGCTTGATAGTAAGCATCAGACTTCAAGCATCATACGAATGTAAATTAAATAACACCAAATAAAAAAGATATGCAATACATTTGAAGAAAGACCGAAAGAAGATGCAACAGCACCAAATAGAAAAACCAAAGGGATGAAAAAATGGGAGATATCATGCAATAACTAAAAAGTAATTGGAAATTTTCATATTCCAAATTTGACTTAATAATCTCCTATAATAAGTAATTAAGATAGGGTGTAGTGATATAATGCAGCTCGTCATCAACTGTTTAAGTGCGAGACAGAGGAAGAGCGGTACAACTATTCATATTAGAGTTATCATATCTTTCTTTTCTCTTCACAAGCTTACAGCCCCGAGGGGCATAGCATAACTGGTCGGACTGGTGAAACAGTGAATGACTGATTGTTGGTTTGATTCTCGTGTGCGTTACTCCTTTGGACTACAAAATGTGGGTGTATGACACTTAGTTGATGGGTATCCCGCTCTCTATCCAGGTTTCGGAGCAACCATTGATCTCTCAGGGTAAGACGAAAAACTAGATGAAAAAAAAAGAGGGGGGCGGGGTAAGTAAAAATTCAAACTTGGTTAATGACTCACAAGCAAAAGCAATTAAATGAATTAAAGCTAGAAGTGGGTAGAGGAATCACAATAAATTAGAAGCAAAAGACAAGCAAGCAGCTTGATATATGGAAAGTGAGCCTAAACCCGAAACTCCAAAAAATTAATAAGGAATGAGTTCCCACAAGCTTTGTTTCTTTTTCACAAGTTTGATCTCATCTAAGCTATCCACCTGAGTGTATCCTTAAATCAAATTTATCTATTAATCAAGATATTTCTCCTCAACAATTATTAAGAAGCACAAGTGACACAAGCTTGGGTGATGAGCTTGGAAACCTTGTATTCAGTATAAGACAAGTGATTAATTTGGATGATTTTAATTTTAGTGAACAACACAAAGTTTTACTGTAATAAAAAAGAATGTGTTGTAGAAAAATATAGATCAATCTTTTGAAGTTGAATCATATGATACTATTCTTGTATTTGTTAGTAGCAGAATTAGTTATGTATATGTAGGGGCAGAGCCAGAAAATTCTGGCTAAAGGGCACCAAATATGAAAATTTAAATTTTTACAAGCACCAACATGTAAATGAGAAAATTTGCTCATAAATATAAAAAGAGGAGTTTTTGGGGAGTCCGTGTAGGCAATTGCCCACACGTAGCCCGTACCTATCTTTGCGCCTGCATATATGAGAAACCGGATCTAGTCCAACCAAAATCCAAAATACAAAAACCATATCCAAATCATTTACAACACCACAGATATCTATCCCAAACCTCTTAAGCTGTCATTTTTAGCTCTTATGAACTGTACTCATGGATCAGAAATTTGGAAAGTGAAACAAGTACTTATTTGAGATGCTTCTTGGCAAGTACTTCAAGTAAAAGAAGAATCAGTTCTCTTAAATTTCTTGAACTGGTATGATCTGGAATAATTGATCACAAGCTTGACAACCATCAGACAATTTGTTCCCACTACATCTTGTGGAAACCATTGCTGCTGCAGTCTCACCCAGATGCAGCCACATCTTATGCTGTTTGCTTGTTCAGCTGCATCAGCCATAGTGGCTATTCATCCATGCAGGAAAGGAAAGTATTATCTGTTTTCTTCTCTTATTTTTTATTTTTTCTCTTCAATTTTCTCATTTCAACTACAACTACACTGGTTTTCCAAGGAGTTGGCAATTTGGCATGCCATGTAAAAGAGTTTATCCTTGAAAATATGCATACACTGGCTATCATCCAGGGGCGGAGTCAGAAATTTCTGCAAGGGCGGGCCAAATGGAGACTGGGTTTTGTGGGTTGGATTTGGGTAGGGCCAAACTGAACTTATATTCGAAAAATACATTGAGATAAAAACAATTTTTCAATTTTTACACTAGATTTTTTTAAAAATTTGGTTGGGTGGGGCCATGGCCTAGGCAGGCCCCCCTCCCTCCGCCCCTGCTATAATCTGATGATCAGCTTCTACCTTTACTTGCATGCTAAAGTATAGACAAGAAAGCCCAGAGTTTTTCTCACAACGGGGTTGTGTTGGATATAAATTAATTGTTATTAAAATGATTTATTATGATGTGCAGCTTAATTCTATGTGGTTAGACTTAGAGGTACTTGATAGTTCTTTAACTGTTATCATATTGCTTTGGTGCTAGTCAACTGTAGATCGGGATGTCAGTGGATCAGATTCGAATCGGATGTACCTTGAACATATATTCACATACTCAGTGAACAAAGAAAAGTCATACCCGAATCTAAAATCTGATTACATATTTTGAGTCTGAACTGCTTCTGATTTTTAGGTTCGTATCTGAATCTAAATCCGAATTTTGGATCGAATTTGGCCAATTTTTAAAATGTAAAAGCATTAGACATAAATATTTTGTTTCAAATAAATCCAATCCGAATATGATCAGATGTCATTTCTTAAATCCGATCTCATTTCCTAATCATATATATCTTTTATCTATATCTGATTTGTTAATCAGATATCCGATTCAAATTGGATATATGAACTTCCCTAACTATAGAATACTCGGAAGTGGCTTGTGCAAAATGAATTTCTGGAGCGGGCGTTTGATAGGTGGAAAAAGATGGAAGAACTTCTTCCTCGGCACGGTGGGTTAGACAATTCAGGAGAAAAAATCGGAACTTATTTTGCTGGAACAGTGTAGAAAAAAAAAAAAGACTTTAAGAATGTGTTTTTCTTTGTTTGGTGCTTGGGTGCACGGTGGACATACATAACTCCACCAAACAAGTAAACCGGGAAAACTTTTCTCACCCTTCAAACGCACCAGCTGCTCAGGCATTTCTTGCCAAAACTGAATAATCCAGGTTATCTTTTGTAAAACCTGAATTTCCCTATTTATCTCTCTTTTTAAAATTTTCATTCAAGACGATCCAAATGAAACTCAGCAACAATATCAATTCATGCATTTCAAAGGTTTTATTTTAATGCTTTCCCAAGGTTACTGCAACACAAATGGAGAACTTACGTGGAAAGGAGGAAACAGAAACGTGCATGGCGCAGGAATTCTCTTACTCTGTCTTTTGCTGATAGATAATTGAGTTTGAATCTGCAACTTTGGATCTTAAGCTTCAACTTTAACACAGAGGCTACTGGATTAAATCTTCTTGGCCAGCTTCATAGAGTTCTTCCTCCTGCAGATTGCTACGATAATGTCTGTATATATGAAGTACAAACCATGATAGATGTCTTGTTGCAACCATTAAAGAGGGGGAATATCAAAGTGGGTGCTGTTTTTCTTCCTCCATGGATTCATTGTTGGTGTGTTCAGTACAAGATGAAGAAGATAATTCGCCTAATATGCTGGTTGCTGCTCTCTTCTTTCTATTTTTGATAAATTTATGAGCAGCGCTAGCTAACTGTAGATGTTGTTTCCTTTGATTTTTTTTCCTTTTCAACATGCAATTAAGCTTTGGGGGAAGCCTTTGGTACTCCATTTGAAATCTACATCAAGGATAAACTAAATTCAACTGTCGCAGATATCACATAAGATTGAGCTAAAATCCATTTGAATTTGACGCGGAGGGAGGTGTGGGCACAATCGGATATGGACCCATAAGAAGTACTTATTTTTATATGGATACCTCAGAACAATTTTTCCTATTTATATGTTGTTGTTCCTTAAAAATTAAAAATTTAGTACTAGCGCCCCTTAACTAGAAAATTTCTGGCTCTGCCCGTGACGAGTCGTGTATAGCCTTGATCCAAAAGAGGAAAAGTTAAGTGCACCGGGCACAGTAGAGGAGGGAAGGACATTTTGGTAATTTATTAAAAAGAAATGTGCTCCATAGTCCTTTTACCTTTTTCATTTTCAATTTTGTTTTTACAAAAAGTTTGTTTTTTGGTGTGAGCTCAGAGTATTTTAATCATTAACCATACTGCTTACCAAAAATCATGCACCAATATGGCGCATATAACCAAGTTCCTATGAGTAGGCTGTATCTCTTCATAAATGTATGTTTTTAATTTCACTAGTTAATGATAAGGCAGACTTTCGTGACTAAATTGTCATTGTTCCCAATTATGTCATAATTATGAGAGACTGATTAAAGCAGTAGTGTGCCTACAGTAACATGAATTGCAATGTATATATCTTCGGGCGCTGTGCAGTGTCTTTTGGCACTATGTGCATCAGATTGTTGATAAGTTTGCAAGCGTTCCATGTACTATTTCGGGCCTTACGTGACTTATTTTCAGTGACGCCAATACCATGCTGTTACAGCCTTCTTGTGAGATTTTATAACGTATTTGTCGCTAATTCTTTTACTATGGAACTTAAATTGCTCGAAGGGCATAGTGCAACTGGACAGCAAAGCATCTCATGAAGAAATGGCTTAGGTTTCAAATCCCCGTGGTTGATTGCAAATGGAAGCATAAATTATCCTCAAGTTGAAGGGCGGTGAGGTTCTTTCGCGCTCACCAACTCCAGAACTTACATTGAGTATTACACAAATTTACGCCACTGTATGTTATGATCAGTAACGCTTACGATGTCGCTAAATATCATATGCAGTCACAACGTAATTGGAATATTTTTTTTGAAAGCTACTACATTTTGATGCATGCATGAACTTGCATAGGCTTGCAAGCAAAGAAAGTGAGTGTTTTTATCATTAAATAGTTCTCGATTTGGTTTTATCTGTGTGCAGATACATATGCGCATAAAAATACATAATTATACATATATATGAACATGAAGATATTCAACTGCAAGATACTTTGTGACTGTGCCATGCATGGAGGCCACGAAATTTGGGTGTTTGCTCAAGTCTGCAAGAAGATTAAGGGGTTTCTCTGAAAGACAATTGGAGTTTATATATATATTATACAGTATGTTAACTGAGAAAATATGAAAACTACACATGTAGACTGAGTATAAGTTACCTAATCAATTTAATTGATAATTTATCTTCTGTTTTTAAAATTGAATGATAATTTCAACTTTATCTCCGAAAAAGCAATTTTTACGTGATACACAGTAATTCATCAATTATGTTGCAGTAGAGTAGAATTCTCGTGCCTTCATGTGTGGACTGTCATTCCTGACAACCATCAATGTTCCCTTATCCACTTTCGTTTTGTATTCTGAATAAGAAACTGAGACCTGAAGTTAATGAGGTAGTTGTGTTTCCATATGCTGTGCAATTTTTCTCAATAAGAAACTGAGACCTGAAGTTAACGTTGTATTGTATGAGACAAAGGGGAGGCTTCAGTTTTCACTCGAGCAATATGATTAACTTTCACTCACCCGAAAGAAGCCCAGCACTTTGTTCACTTATTTGTTGTCTTCTTGTTTTCAACTAGTGTTGTTAAAATCAGTGAGCATCAGCGGCAGATTCAAGTTGAATCAGACCCTTTTCAATTCTGGCTCCTAGTTGTCATGGATCTTTTATAGTTTTCATTTTACTTTTCCGCACTTTTTTACATGAGTATATATACTTTTAGTTTCTATTTCACAAGTTATTTTGATTTGTATTTGATTCAGCTGATTGTTAAATCATTTTGCTGGCTGGATTGGTTAATGGAATTTTGATTTCTAAAACTTAGGCTATTGCCAACACAAAATTTTGTATCTGCAATATACCATTATACTTCATAATGTTTCCAAATTGTGCAGGCGTTGGTTCTGTTCCTTTGCAGTGTCTCGTTGGAATAACTTACGTAAAAGATTCATTAAGATCGAGAGAATGAAGTTGGAGTTTGAGTTATAAAACTGCTCTTGTGGAAGAAAGCTTCTTCCGTAGCACCACTGACCACAGATGACAGACGAGGGTCCTCCTCTCTTGCCATGGGAGGGGTCACCGTCGATGGGCAGCTTGGCGGACGATGGCCGGCGGAGCTGACAATGGAGATAGGGGTTTTGCTTCCACGCTGGTATACGAATTTTTCATGTGTCATTTTAATAATGACAAAAAATGCTTAGATTAATACAAAAGAAACTTTTTGTAGGAACAAAAAAGAAAACGGCACAAAAAAAAAAGATTTTGGGTTTTGATAACGGTAAAACTTATATGTTCGTTTATGCATAGACCAATATGTATAGAAAAGTATTTTCATTTTTGCTTGTCTTGTATTATTTTATACATCTGTCATTATCTTATACCTCCTTTGTTATTTCATTTGTCATTATCTCATACCTCGTTTGGTATTTCATATACATTGTATCATACTTTATTTAGCGTTACTTCATACTTTTATCATTAGTTCATACCTCTTTTATTATCTCTTATATATTATCTCGAATCTCTGTTTAACATTATCTCATACAACTGTTATTATCTCATTATCTCATACCTCCTTTGTTATTTCATTTGTCATTATCTCATACTTTGTTTGTTATTTCATATACATTGTATCATACTTTATTTAGCGTTATTTCATACTGTTATCATTATTTCATACCTCTTTTATTATCTCTTATATATTATCTCGATTCTCTGTTTAGCATTATCTCATACAACTGTTATTATCTCATACTCTTTTATTATCCCATACATATTATCTTGTATCTTTGTTTAATATTATCTTATACATCTGTCATTATCTCGTATTTTTTTTGTTATCTCATACACATTATCTCATACCTCTATTTAACATTATCATTATCTCAAACTTTTTTTTTATTTTATACATATTATCTCATATCCCATTCGTTATGTCCTACCACTCCCTATATGGGTATGACATAATAACAAACACTATGAGTGGACATTAAAGTAAAATATGCATATTGGTAGTAGAGCCTACATTTGACTTGTGCTCGTCATATAACATATAAACATAGTATGAGCCGACAATAGGCAAGTTCAACTAGGTATTGACATTCAATGTTAGTCAGAGGCAAAGATTATTCATATCATGAGTCTAGGCAGTTTTAGTGAGCCAAAGCTGTTGAGAGAAGGGCCGAGTTAGGGGTATGGGTGTGCACCCTGCACAATCCTATGTGTACTAAATCTATCCCTTTGACCTACTTTCATTGGGTTTGGCCTACTTGTAAGGGTATTTGTCATGCACATGAACCTATTTACCTTTGCATTGTGCATGACATGAATTTGTGCACAATGCCCATTGCGCATAGGTTGTCCATATAACCAGTTTTCGATTGAAGCTCTCTTGCACACTTAAGTTCAAAGTTGTTTTAGGATCTATGCGGACATGGCATACCAGTCAACTGAAGTGTCATACTCCTTAACATTTGCAAGGCAGGGGGGTAGTTCACACGAGAATTAAACTGACAATATGTCTTTTGTCCAACTATGTGCTAACCTGTTGAGTGTTGAGCATTTGGATAAGATTGTCTGACCCTATAGTGAAAATCTAGAACGACAGGGTCATTAATGATCTCTCTTTATTGATTGAAGTTGGGTTAGTAGAGATCCTTCTAACAAAAAACTTTCTCACATTTTAAATGATGAGGTTTTTACCATACAAGGCAGTGAACATGAAAAAAGAGAAAAATACTGTAAATTTTAAAAAAATAAAAGAATTAGAAAAGAAGAAAAAAATGAAAGCAGTGAAAAACTAATAACACAAAACATCAAAAAATAAGTAAATTCGCAATCTAAACAAACAATTTGGCTTTGAAAAACATGAAAAAATGAAAAAAAGCATGTTTTAAATGCATTTTTTTAATTTTTTTGTTTCACCGTCTAAAAGAAGCAGAGTTTTTTTAGTTTTAAATGGCTTACTTAATTGTCGAAAAAAATATGTTTTTTGTGACTATAATAGAAACTAACCCGTATGCTAAGCCATTACACAGGTTGATGATATGTTTCAACCTCGTGGCACTAGCGGTCAGTCTGTTGGGTCGGTTCCCGGTTGGTGTTGACGAAGACATTTGTCTTCTTTTTGTGTTCTTTTTGGTGGGTCTGTTTTTGGATCTCATATATCTTTAGATGTGATGTAATGTTGTTGTCCTGGTGTAGGATTGATGCGTTATTTCAGGAGGTAAATAGGATTTATAAAGACTTGAATAGATAATATACAAGCACATCTTCAGCCTTTGAAGGGAAGCAAAAGTATGAAAATATTATATTTAATCTTCAAACTACATACGAAGGAGGCGGCCAGATAAAAGAAATCTTAAACTTTTTTTCTTTTTTGACCAGCAGAAGTCTCAAAGTTGTATTTGTTGGTAGTCAGCAGAAGATCAATTTTACAAGTTTAGAGTGACAGAAGCGCATCCTGGTGGTTAGAATTTTCAGAGAAACATCATACGCTTAAGTTTTTAAAAATCTATTTACAATGTGAATTTGACTTGTGAAATTATGATTCTGTTCGCACATTTACTGTAGTGTTCCGTGAATCTGGTCATTTTACCTACCAAAATGATAGAACCCCATTTTCTCGGCAGATATGTTACCGACTCGTTGCTCTCTTTTGTTTTTGTCCACATTCGAGGACAAATTGCAATAAATCTAAGCCGTGCAATACACGATAGCCTGCTCTCTCTCTATCTCTCTCGGCCTCGAGCTCTCGATCTCTGCCCCCTTATCCCAAGCTCTGCGTGTGGCGTGCGAACGCAGCGGCATCGTCCGACCGCCACCAAGCGACAGAGCAAGGACTATCGAGAATGGAGTCGGCGGCACTATCAGCCCTTCCATCTCAGATGCTGCCCCTCTCTTGCTCAGGTATATCGACTACCAACATCCAATTGTTCGGGTTTTTCCACTCTGGTTTCTCCGATGGTGATTCTATGCTTACCACTGTGCTTGTTTCGTTGGTGATTTTGCTATAGGATTGAAGAAGTCACCATTCGCATTCCAACTGAAATTGAGTGCACCGAAGGTCTGTTTTCCCTCTTTTTCGGTCAGCATTGTGTAACTGTGTCTCGTTGGGTCCTCTTCTGCTGTAAGTTAGAGCCGTTTTCGTGTTTATAACTTGAAAAAGGTTGGTATGTTTGTTAATTTCGGGATAAATAGTTTGATGTATTTCTCATATTTTATAGCAATTTCTTCCTACCTTGATGGACTTTTTTCCTTTTGGTGCGATTGCATTAATAAGAATTATTAGCCATCCATCGCATTGTTATGGCACCGGTGTTAGGTATTTAGAATTTTATGCCTTATGAAAGTTAGTCCTTCTGGTAGATTTTGACGTGCTAACTTTCCTTTATTAGGGTTTATCCTGTTTTACTTGGTAGAAATGCGGCAAATCCTTGTCTTCAGAGATGATATACCCATGGCCGCATGGAATTCGCCATTTGTGGTCGTTCATGTTTAGAAATATATTCCAATTCCCAAATGAATAGCATCTACTCTACAGCGAGAAATTTTAATAAACGAACTTTTGGTCGTATTGTTTGATATAGTAACAATGCAATCCATGTGGATGATATTGACTATTAAGAAGCTGCAATCATTTCCTTTAATAACTTCATTAAAAAGAATGCAATTTTTTTCCGATTCATTGACTGGTTTCACCTGTCATTTTACAGGGGACTCGTTTAAGGAAGAGATGTGCTCCTATTACTGCTCAATTTGAGCTGAAGCCTCCTCCATATTCACTAGTGCGCAACACACCTCAAATTTTTAATGTTTCTTGCAAATTATTCTTGTTGTACAACAAAGTATAAGCGGCCATGAAAGATTTCGCTATTCAAAATTCCCTGTTTTCTTTTTTGTCTAATAGGATGCGTTGGAACCACATATGAGTCGCAACACATTTGAGTTTCATTGGGGAAAGCACCACAGAGCATATGTCGATAACCTAAACAAACAAATTCAAGGAACTGAGCTGGATGGAAAGTCACTAGAAGAAATCATTGTTATCACATACAACAAAGGGGATCCTCTTCCTCCATTTAATAATGCTGCTCAGGTAATTATCTTTAATTCACTTTTATCCTATATCCTTTTTCTTCTCTCCTACATTACAATCTCATAAGCTGCTTCAATTATGTCAATACATGTTAAACGATTTGTTAGGAGATGTATACTTTATGGGTGTTTATTGATAAAAAATTACATTTGCCACTCACGGTATTAGTGCATGCATCATTACTGATGTCTTAGATAAGGACTGTTACACTTCTTTATCCCATTCAAACTTGTTAGAAATGACAAGGGATGAAAAATCCTGATTAGTCCAGAGTACATCAGTCGTATCCAGGTAAAACAAAAGCAGCATCCTAAGCATTCATAGGTAACTTTATATGTGACCTATGAGAAGGTCATATAGAACTTACTAAGCATGAAATAGTAAGTATTTTTGCTTTATATACCTAGAATTTACAGAAAATTTTGCTATACTATTTCTGTTGCTGAGAAGTATTTGGGTTGCCAAGTAGCAACCTGGAGGAGGGTAATATTTATAGCTGATATTGCAGATCAGTAATGGCAGTCCGTTCTTGTATCCTTTGTTCAGTTGAAATGAAGTAGCAAACATATTTCAATTTGAAAGAATCAGTTATACGTCTTTCAGATATATCTCAGACGGCTGTTGTTAAGAATCTGTGAGAATATCAGGAGTCAAGGTTAATTTTCTAAGGGCAATCATGCTTAAAGTCCTGAACCTATTGAGCATGTTAACTTGTTTGATGATAAGTAATGTGAGTGCTAAGAGCCATCCACAAGGATGAAGTTCATTGACAGTTCCATAAATCTCATTCTAGAATTGGTGATCGTCTTAATATAGATGCAGATGAAATGTTGAATAAATCATGATTAGAATGTGCATTAAGTTGTGACAACAAATGTTGGTATTGCTTAAAGTGAAAATTCTTCAATTAAACATTTTTAGCTTTACTTTGCATTAAATATTACAGGAAGTTAATCTTTTATTTTTTTTGGGTATGCAGGTATGGAACCATGATTTCTTCTGGGAGTGCATGAAGCCTGGAGGTGGAGGAGTGCCATCTGGAACCCTTTTAGAATTAATCAAGCGAGATTTTGGCTCGTATGATGCATTCCTAAAAGAAATTAAAGCAGCTGCAGCTACGCAGTTTGGGTCTGGCTGGGCATGGCTTACTTGTAAGCATATTCTGTACTTGTCTGATGTCTCAACTAGATTATGAAGAGGACTACACATAAGATAGCTGAATGTGTTTTATTTTGTGTTCCAGACAACGGTGACAAACTTGAAGTTCCCAAGCTGGGTATTGCAAAGACCCCAAACGCAGTGAATCCACTTGTTTGGGATAATACCACGGTATGTTATTACTGTTTTCCATTTTTTGTGTGAATATATATATATGCCTATCAACTGCTTCTTCTGATGGAGGAATGATGAAGCCCTTGGTTTCTTGCTCTAGACAGAGCAGGGGCTCATCCTGTGCTGGCCTTTTAAGATTCAAGTTGTCAAGAATCCATAGATCATAAGACAGAAGCATGATCCCGTGTTATTTTTCTTGTTTATGCATTTTCTTTTTGTTTATCCTTGTCTCATGGAAACTGTCGAAATTGTTTGCAGCCCTTGCTGACCATTGACGTCTGGGAGGTAAGAGATCCACACCTTTGACACTCTTTCCTTGTCCCTTGCCAGTAGTTTATGATGAATATTATGGTTGATAACTTCCATGATAATCATTTTCTGTTTGTTTTTTGGTTCTTTTCAGCATGCTTACTACCTCGACTATCAGGTCAGTTCAGTTAATTACTTGAGCTCCTTATCAATTCAAAAAGCATGAGACACTTAGCTATTTTTGGCATTTGTGACTGCAGAATCGACGACCCGACTATGTCTCAATCTTCTTGGAGAACCTTGTTTCCTGGGAAGCTGTGAGTGCTAGGTTGGAGGCTGCGAAACTGAAGGTAGCAGCATAGGTATGAGAGAATAGGAGAGAGAAGGGATGAGGAACATGTTTTATGTAGAGCAAATATATAGATGAGGTTCCGAACGAGGAAAAGGGCCAGCCAAGTTTGCTTTGTTTATGGTAGGTTGGGTTCTCATCTTCTTCTCCGTTATTAGTGGCGCGCTTGACTGTTAAGTCCACTGATATTGATATCAGTCGCCTCTCTTACTGAGAGCTTTGTTATCTTTCTGGTGCGTATCTACAAATGTCAGAATGTATCTCGTTTTTGTTAAGTGCCTCTATTAGATGCATTATAAAATAGCCATTTCGCTAAAAGCCATCATGTGAGCTTGCGGAGGTGCTGTCCATCTAGCAAGGGCAGCTAGTGGACATCACCAAGCTAAATGGTGGAATAGATTCAAACCTTACGGGTAAATTTGGGTGTTTCTTGTGTACTCAGACTAAAAAAAGAGACCTCAAGAGACCTAACAATAAAGTGTTATCAACGGCATAAGATCATATTCGTTTATCTTGAAATTGCAAAATTAAATAACCTGGTGCAAAAATCTGGCATGTATCCAGGAATTTTTTAGGTGTATTTAAATAGGCATTATATAGCGCCGACATCTCATCTCTTCAAACTTGTTAACCAAGCAATGGAACAAGTCCTTGTCAGAAAGCCCAAGGCGACGTACACATCCACATCCTTGTTTGAATGAGCTTCATTAGAGGGTGTTTGGTAATAAGAATGTTGTGTTGGTGTAGTATGCAGTATTTCATGAACCTGACCTCATCTTTGGGACACAATCATGAAATCTGCATTCCAAAGAATACACTGTCCTTGTTACCAAATGCTCCCGCTCCCTTGGGTGCTAAATCAGATGATTCAGATCCACCAAATAGTCAGATTCATATTGCATCCTATAGAGTAGCTTTACCATGTGAACTCAAGTTTCCTTATTTCTGAGAGTTGTACATCGTTTTGCATAGCCAGATTATACACAAAAAAAAAAAAACAAAGAAAAGAAAAAGGAACTGCGTGATTTGAGTCTCATCTTACATACAATCCTCTAATAGTGCAAAAATACTTGCTTATGTGCCTGCAGTAGTTTCTATGTACAAATTCCTCTATAAGAGTATGCATCAGCTGAGTAATGAAGAGGCCAACAGCCTCTCAAATAAAATACAGTGGATCAAGATCAATAAATCACCTTAAGAAGTGCAGTGCAGCAGATTGTTGATGATATTCGAATTTGCAGCGCTGAGGTGAGTATGAAAGCAAGAACGTAGAATCACTTTTCTGAAGGAGAGAAGGCGCTTCACTTTTTCCGAAGGAAGAATAGAAACTTGAAAGGCACTGGCTGCTGCAAATCACTTGGCGTATGGATATAAAAGAGCATTTTTTTTCCTGCCATTAGACGAACACTAGTAGTGCACCATCCAGATGTACGCGACAATACAACAACCTTTAAAAGTTTTAAGTTGTGCCACCGACATCTATTTGTTCAATATTTCTAATTATCATATGTTGCCTTAGGTGCCCATATATTTACAACCAAGAAAGCCGCTGCAACTGTTGCCAGTGTTTCACAATTTTGATTGGTGTCTCCATGGATACCCACCTTCAAATGCTTGATCAAGGACATCTTCCATTCGCTTGGCCAGCAGCACCTATTTGTCATGTGGAAACATGGTACACGTAAGAATACAAAGAAAGTAGTCGACGTACTTAACCTGAGAAAATATGGAAGCAAGGCTAGACTCTATGCATAAGAGTACTACGTACATACTCGAGGTGAACCAAGCCAAGCAAGAACCATTAATGGTATACATGCATGGGCAGCCTTATGCACGCACGTGATTCAATGGTGAGAGAAGAAAACAAAAAGAAAAAGCTAGCATCAACAAGTGATGTCATGAATTTGGCACCAAACAAGTGGTAACTCATTATTCATGTCACTAGTAAAAGTAAATGCAATAATTTATTTATCATTGTTGATTTACTCTCATTGATATGTGGAACCATTGTCACAAATATTATTCTCAGAAAAATCTTAGCGAGGTTTATCTCAGGTATTTTTTTTGGCAAAGTTGTTCTTCTCAAGTAAATCTAGGGAAAATCTTGATAATTTTCAAAAAATTAAAAACAATAAAAGCCATAAAAAACCTTAAAATTTTAAAAAATAAAATTTTAAAATCTTAAGAAAAATCACGATAAATTCGCAAGATTTTCATTTTTGGCAAGATTTTCAAAATTTCATGATTTTTCCCCCTTTTTTCGTTTTATTTGATTTTCTGGTATATCACGAGACTTGTGATATTGTGTGGAACTAATAAATAAAGAATCTGAAGGAAAAAATATGCCAGCAAAAATTTAGGTTAAGATACAATTAATTAGAACAAAAAACATGATAGTTCCAAGCTGGCAGACCAAGACATAGGAGCAATGAACCAATGACCCCATTGCAAAGTTTCATTCCATACCAACACCGGCCATGACATACAAAGTACTTGAACATGCAATTATACATGGTCACAACCGGTCATACACTTAGATTTAAATATATCCTAGCTTCTGAAAAGAAAAGTTAAATGTAACCTTTGAATGACCATGTTCATTAGGTTGCATTGGATTTGGAACCTTGTATCTTCATTTTTTTCACGCCTTTCATTCTTTTTTTGCCTTCATATGGACTCTTAAAAGGTATACTGGACGACTACATTAATACGACTAAAAAAACATGCTAAACATATCTATAGGGCAGTACACAAGCCATAACTGGGAGTGCTCCTGGCTCAAGTCATAGTATCCCCAGATCAAACTTGAAGGCCTTATAACTTGAGCTCGGCTATGTCGAGCTTGACAGAAGATTTGAACTCACCAACTCAGCTTGGCCAAGCTCAAGCCAGAACCGAGTATGAGTCATAGTAGGCAAACCTGTGACTTGGACTCAGATGGACCGATGGTTGCATCATCAGGCCAGCGAGTTCACTCAGTGACTTAGCTGAGTTAGGTCATAAACTATGTCACATAGGTACGGATATGGGTGCCGGTGCGGGTACCGGTGCTGGTATGGGTCCTGACCATTTTAAGAAAACTTGGGTGCGAGGGTACGGCTAAACAATAAGAAATACTTAGAAAATATGTATCAAAATAAAGAATATACATCAACATAAACAAATAAATAACATAGAAAATATATATCAACGGTTCTTGCAGCAGTATGTTTAAGAAACTTATGAAAAACTTTAAACATATAGACAACCGAGAGCCCCCTAGTCAAATATGAACATCAATCGAATTTTCACATCTAAAGAATAAAATAAAAAGTAAGGTGAAAAAAATTAAATCAAAGTAAAATTAAGCACTTTGGATCTATAGGTACCCAAGTGTGTCTAAATACCTAGACTGGGCAAGCGTACGGCGACACGGGTACATGGACCTTACTGAAGTACTTATGTGACTTAGGTCATAAATTTTTATGGTACATTTTTCCTACAAATAGACGAAAAAAATAAGTCTGTTGGGGCTGTCTGATTTTTCCCTCAGGCAAAACTGAATAACGTACAAAATGAGTGATATGTGTATTTTAAATCAAGTTAGTGATTTAGATGTCCAAGTCCAACAGAGCAATAACTTGGAAGAAGACGGCCTAAGTGTGCACCTGTTGTTTACCTTCTTTTCATTAGCAAGTTGCTGAGAGTAAACATAAATACAAGTAATAATGTAATATCACCACCTGTTGTTTACTTTCTTTTCATTAGCAAGTTGCTGAGAGTAAGCACAAATAGAAGTTCACAGCAGAATAAAATATCACATATTGATATATATTTCATAATTTACAAAATAACAGACTTCAGCTTTCAGCAACACAAGACAAAAAAATTATAATTAGTTGACTATCCCAGCTGACTTGGTGAGTCTTGACTCATGACCTAGTAAATGGATGATCATAACTATAGTCACAAATAATGTTTTGGAGTTTTAAACGGTGAGGTTTTTCTCGGGTATAATACGGTGAGCTTGAAAAAGGCGGGAAAAATACAGTAAATTTTTTAAAAATTAAAAAGATAGAGGAAAAATAAAATAAGTGAGAAATTAATAACACAAACATAAAAAAATAAGTAGATTTGGAACAAATAAAAAATAGAACGTGAAAAAAAAAATGTTTGGGTTTTTTTTTGCTTTTAACGTTTTTTAAAAAAAAACACGTTTTTTAAAGTTTTAAATGGCAATTTAATTTATTGCGTGTTCTTTGTTCCTAGCCAACTTAGGTGACTCACAAGTCGGATCAGTGGGTTTGCCAACCATGGTATGAGTGAAGTATGAAAAGTACATTTTCAAGAAAAGCGTGATGGGACATGAAAGCAAGACCTTTTATTTGAAACGTAAAAGACGTCAACCATATCATTACACCAAAGGCATCATATATGACAACAGCCTATACATTAAATACATGATCTTCACGTGCCTAATCAAGCCAAGTATATACAATTTGAGTGCAATGCTTTTAATTTTGTTGGGTTCAACCATTGGATTGAACTTGACTCAATTAATAGACAAGCCAAGCTTGAGCTAAGCTCAAGTTGCTTGGTTCACTATGGAGCCTTGCGCATCTGTATAATTGAATCTAATATTTGCCAGCTAACTTCATAAAAGCAGAGTGTGCTAACAGAAAATCTCAAAAGCACACACCAAGAAGCATACCTCCATGCAAGCAAGAACAGATGATGGTACTTCAACCAAGTCCTTCACATTCCTTTCCGGCAGAATGACTCTTTTGATGCCATAACGATGAGCTGCTAAAATCTACAAAAGAAAAAAGAAACATTGCAAAACAATGAGAAATGCATGCACAAGCACACACACACACACACATATGCTTGACAACCTACTATTGGTACATCTTGACAACTCTCTCTTCTCTCTGATTCAATGCTCCAAGGGAGAATTGAACATGGTGAGAGATATTCTGTGTTTTGAGTTGGAGTCATGTCATATATATATATATAAACATATATATATATATATATATATATATATATATAGAGAGAGAGAGAGAGAGAGGAAAATTGACTGGTGACTTTGGCTTTTCAGAGTCACCTCTAGGACCGTCTGATCTATCATGAAGGACGGTTAAGAGAAAAACAGGCACTTTCACCATTACTCCACATTTTTTTCTCCTTGTTTTTCTCTCAACCATGCACTGTTTCAAATGGATGGCTTTGTTTAGATGGTTGGGTGATCTAGATAGCTGGAGTCATCATTCACTCATTATATATATATATATAGAGAGAGAGAGAGGGGGGAGAGAGAGAGAGAGAGAGCAAGATTAGATCATTTTGGGTCAAAATTTGCCATCTACATATCCTCTTTGGTATTTTGAGTGTTTTCTCATAAACCTAAGTTACCTAACAGCATAGATGAATGCAGAAAGTTTGGAAATATAGGAATTTAAAAAGAGTAATAAAAGTCCAATTTCTAGATCAGATGATATGAGGCAAGAAAGGTACACCACAAACCTTAAACTCGCTATAAAATTCAAGCTACACATCACATTTCATTATTGTTTTCTAAGAAATAACTTTCGACATTCCACATCTTTGACAATAGATAAAGACCTTGGCTCTATGACAACTATATCTCACTCCATGCTCAAGATTAAGCATTCAATGAGAGTTGTCAGATTTGTTGGAAGTCAGGGTCAAGGGAATATATATAACAAGGTACCTTTCACAACTACTGGATCTACTGAAATCATAATTGCAAATATCATTCTTGAGTTTTTATTGCTGATGTCCATTCAGATATTAAAAAAAAAATGTTTCTTCTCATAAACATCTCAGAAATTCAAAAGATTGAAATTATGGGTTTTCCTAATTTTCATAGAAAAACATCAGTAGAAGGAATCAATTTTTTTTAAACATTAGAAAATCAGAAAGATATAAAAATCTAAAAAATCCAAAAAAATATAAAAAACATTTAAAAAAATTTAGTGAAAACATCAATATTTTCATGAGAAATTGACGATGGCAATTTTTTCAAATATTCTTGTTTCTGTTTTCCTTTTTGGAAATGTTATTATAATATTCTGAAAAAATTGCCGATATTTGCTACCCTTGTAGTAGGTTCCATAAAAGGATTCACTATATTAAAGTTGATGGAATGCAAGACATACCAAATGAAGAAGCATACCTTTTCTTTCACACCACCAACAGGTAACACAAGACCCCGTAGGGTAACTTCACCAGTCATTGCAGTGTCTGACCGGACTTTTTTCTGACTAAAAAGAGAAACTAATGACGTCACCAGGGTCACTCCTGCTGATGGTCCATCTTTCGGAACAGCCCCAGCAGGAAAATGTATATGAATGTCCTTCCCCTCCAACAAATTGATCTCAGATGCTGCTGCAAATGTAAGATCTGGTGCCCTTGCCCTTACCTACAAAATAAAGAGGCAAATAAATAGCCAGGAAAACTAATTAAAAGCTAATAATTATCAAAATGAACGTCTGGTGGACCGCACCTACTTAATCGAAATCATCCTAAAGTAGATGTATTTAATCGTCTGTTTAGAAAGAAAAACTCCTGATGCTGTTTTTTTCATTTATTTTATCAATGTCATCCCGTTCAAAATTTTCTGGGCATATTTTTGTCATGACATATATATTGTCTTAACTGATTCACTTTGGTTGTCATTGTCTGGGGTTTACTCTATAAGGACCTAAGTTTTATTAACCACATTCAAGAAGTTTGCAGTTTCATTAAACCATTGTATAGAGAAGGAAAATATCTTCTGAAGTCACGGTTAGCCTTGGCAGGTTTGGATTTTAAAATTGGACTAGGACAACTAGGTGCCTAGTCAGGGTAGGGTAAGTAAACAGCTGGCAGTCGCATTCTCATATGACAGAAAATCCACCATTTTCTTCTATCTCACCAACCTGTTCACCACCATCAAATTAATTGGCTGCTTTAGGCCTCGCTAGTGATGTTTTTACTCCTATGTTGATACTAAGAGGTTTATGTGACAACTGACAAGTGTATGATGTTCAGACCTATGATCCACTAGAGAGTCTCCATCTTTGGCTGCAAATTTATAATCCCTTTTTTACCATCAAAGTATGTTCCAATCTTATACAGGAAAGATTAGGCACCAAAAAGATTTCAAATATTTTAAAAATATTGCACAACTGAAAAGGGGAGTAAAATTCAAGCTATCTGTCAATTGCACATTTAATGCTTTAATTGTTGTATTAAAAAGAATGTCCTAGGTACCTCAACTCTGGAAGCTGCTTAATCATGCTTTGACCCAGGCAAGCACACCTAGGTACCATGTTGACTACACAAGCTCAAAGCATTTCTCAAAATATACTAAATCAGAAGATTCCGTTTTCATATGACTACAAAACTAGATTGGTGGCATATCACAAAGTTCAAAGACCAAAGGTGGGAATGCTGACTACAGCGATAAAATTAGGCGCACTCTGGTGGGCAGGCAGGATCTTAAGAGAGATTTTTGGATAAGGAGGAAGATTGAGTAGGGAGAAAGCAAGAAGTTAAAAGATGTCAGACCAGAAGTTAGAAAATGTCTCTGACTAAACGTCATCTTTAGAATGCAAAAATGTATGCTAGGAAACTGGGATAAACCTGGATGAGACACAGAAAGTGCAGAAATAGATACCCAAGTTAATGCTATCTGAGCTGATTCCTTGATTACATCACCAAGTTGTCCAGTTAAATGCAGATCACCCTTTCCTACCATTGCTGTAGCCTCAACAAATTGAACCTCACCTCCAAACGAGGTCCAAACAAGTCCAACGGCTACTCCTGGAGTTGCCACTCGTTCTGCAGTTTCTTGACCATCAAACCTGGGTGGCTGCACAAGTAATGTACTGTAAACAAATTTTGCATCTCCACACCGAAGAGCATGGCAAACTGAATTTATTTGCTGAGAAAATAAACAAGCAGATGCAGATGATCCAATGCTTCTGTAAGGAAAAAGACTTACCCCCAGTACTTTTTCAAGCATCGGTTCATCTATGACCATTAAGGGTGAGCCTCTCAGACTATTTGATAGATCATGACTTTTTACCCCCATAGGCATGACTTCCAGTTCCACTTCAGCACTCTCTGCTAGTCTAGTTCCTTCAAGCAGGGATGTTGTAATTGGATGAACTTCATTGCCAACTGCAATGGAACATTCCTGCTCAGCTAATCTAACAGCAGCTGCACGAGCCAGGGCAGCCAAGTTTCTCTCAAGCCCTCGAACACCAGCTTCCCGTGTATATCTTTCAATAATAAGCCTAACCATATCCTAGAAAAAGGGCATCAACAATAGAGTGAGTGAAGCAAACAGAAACGAACATAGATGCAGTTGATGGAGTAAAGAAACAAGTGTTGCATTGGAGAGGCATTAGCTATTCTTGAAATAACTTGTCACTTTCTTTGCATCTGACCAGACAAGGAGACGACCTTAAAACAAGGAAATGAGCCACAATTTTGCATGTTACATACGAATAGCAGAGTCTTGAAAGGAACAAAAGTTCTAATAGAAGCTCAAGAAGAAACCCTACAAGGCAGTTGCCTTTAGTACTACAAAAGTTTTTTCTATACTAGAAAAGAGAAATTCAATCTCATTAATTAAAATAGAGAAATTTAATCTCATCAACTAAAACATAAATACTATAAAACAACCACTCAACTCTTCTCACTAACATAGGTTCATGGATGTGCATTTGAACCAAAGACAAGAAAAACATATCCTTTATACATGACAAGAGGTTTAAGTTCTGCCATATCAACATGATATTATTACATTAACTATGTTCAAGAAAAAATTCAAACTAATAGTAACTGGTACCTCTGGTATCTGAAGAATTTGGGAGTTCAATCCATGGTTATCCAGGACACGTGGGATCAAATGCCGAATAGCTATCTTTAGCTTTTCCTCATGTGTATACCCAGGCAGTTCAATGACTTCCATCCTATCCAAGAGAGGTGGAGGTATAGGTTGTATCCTATTGGCTGTTGCAATAAAGATCACCTTCGAAAGATCAAATGGAACATTCAAGTAGCTGATGAGAGTAGATCAAGGAATCACCAAGATTCAAAGCTTCAATTAGTTATTATATCAGATAGGAACAAATTTCACAAGCATCAAACCACGAACAACCACGCGGCACAAGAAAAAAGGTTCAGTAGGTCAGGTTAAGTAATCGATGGCCAACATGAGAAAATCAAGACAAGTAGTGCCCGACTAATGGCTCCTTCTCAATACAATCTACCAAATAAACGTTATATGTTAAAAGACTTTGTTTGACAACTCCTTTAAAACCTTCAATCATAAAAAGCGAACGTCGCCCAACATCCCCTAATACATATACAGGCTTAGCTACTGAACAATGAATACAATGAGAACCTTCCTTGAATGTCTACTCGGAAATTTTAATGCCCTTCAATCACAGAATAAAACGTCTATGACAGGGTTTGTTAGGTTACAAGTTCTGGCTTCTTTTTATAGAATCTAGAAACAGAAATTCAAACATGAACCACAAAACTGAATTATGCTGTGGTTCATAGAGTGCACCATAAACTAATAAGAATTGAAATTAGAAAAACAAAAGAGAAATTAATAAAGATCATTTAAAATCCAAAATATTGATCCATTAGGCAGCAGTGAAGGATGAAGCACATAAAGAACCCTATGATCATGAGGAAAGTGCACAGAGAGAGAGAGAGAGAGAGAGAGAGAGAGAGAGAGAGAGAGAGAGAGTTCAATAAGAATATTAAATAACTTATACAGCTAAATCCAATAGAAAAAAATAGGCATATGCCACCTATAGAGAATGGTTGAAGTTTAAACTACACTTTCCAAATCAATTAAAAAACACTAAACGCTAGAAAAACAAAGGATACTGATCATTGAAAGTCTGGTTCTGCTCTGGGTCAAGAACTTCTAAAAGAGCAGCAGCAGGATCTCCTCGCACATCAGAACCAGTTTTATCGATCTCATCCAACAGCATGACTGGATTATTTACTGATACTCTCTGCAAATATGGTATCCAGGAAAAGAATGGAAAAGACAACAAAGTCAAACCCAAAAATATCAAGTGAGCTTAATCAGTTCGACATGCTATACAATGTTCAACAAAGAAAAATAAAAGGAATAACCATATTCATGAGCAATTAGGCGTATGAAAAGCTAATGATAAAGTATTCTAAATTAAGATTGAAAGTGCATGTAAAAGAGCAATTTATTTTGCTACTATCACTATAAACAAGGGTAATCTAGAAATGTGTTATAAAAGTAACTGAATAAGTTAAGACAATTTGTATAACCATCAAAAATTGGGAAATAAGACCAAATTGAGGACACCAAACGTAGAAAATGGGAAAGGACAACGGTAGCAGAAGGTTGTATATCGGATTTGGAGGATGACCCCTGGGACTTGGTAGTTCTGTATCTTAAGCATGCCGCGTGCAGATGGTGTGGACTTCCAGATCACCATTCAAAGTATGTAGTCATCATTTAAGGCTCCAGTGGTACATATATTACATAAACAATGTCCAAATTACATGAACAATGGGCATCTCACAACCTCCAATAGCATGTATGTTACATGAACTACGTCCAAACTGTTAAAGTTAATAAGTCTAATTCTGCTCATGTTAGTCAAAGTCTATTTATGTCCTTCTTATTGTAATATGTTTTAACTTCATTTACAGTTTTACCCCTTGTAAGTGAGGTCAGTCTTTTATTAACTAAGGGTAGCCTTGTATTTTACTGTCTTTAGCAGAGTATTACTTACGGTTTTGTTCCCTATTGCAGTAACTTTCTCTTTTACACAAGAAGAGAACGACGTGAAGAATGTTGCTGCTGCTTGTGTACTCTCGTGCAGATTGAAAGAACATTGAATCTTCTTGTTTTCTATGTTTACGTTTGTTGGATTTAACACAAACCACATGAGAACAATGAATGCATGGCACAACCTTGCCTGGCATATTAAAGTCAACTCAATCACATTCAAAGAATTAATATAGAATGAGAACAGACAACACAAAGAAGCCAGACACTGAGACAAGTGACCCCAGAGAGCTGAATTTCATAACATAATGCATTAATTGTAAAGGGAAAAAGCTTGTTCAAGACTGAGGAAAGTCATAACCACAATTAATGATCCTCAGGCATATTGTGTAGTCTTAGTTAAAAGCACTCTGATTTTGTTCAGTGCAATCTAAACTCAAGCAAATCATGGTCAGTCTTATGAGAAAGGATGGCCACTAAGCACCCCAGGAACACCATTCTGTATGTAAAACTTTCATCACTTTTGGGGCTGTTTGGCAAATGAAACAGTTTGTAACTGTTCCATAAACCTGGACCCAAAATTTGTGGTAGATTCATAGAACATGTTTTAGTGTGTTCCATGAATCTTCCCCAAGCTTTGGGCCATGTTCATGAATAGTTGCATACCATTCTACTTGCCAAACAGACAATTAGAGTGCAGACAAGGGTGATAAGGTTTACTGTTTCATATAATAAAATGATATGCTTATTCTACTCCAACTATCACAGCAGAAAGCTTACACAAAGAAACCATTGAATTGTACCCAATTATTGTGACAGACATCTTGTAACCACTATTATGCATAGAAGAATTCACATGATGACCAGTAGAGTTGGTATGGATGCATTGATAAGTAGATTGTTTTCCCACTATTCTAGACAATGTACAATATTGTGTGAAGAAACTGAGATTGCATTGTATAAATAATCTTATGCATTTTGTTATAGCATTTTATGAATTTTTATTATGCAAGCAAGTCTTAAATGCATTATAAGCAATATCGATCACCTTATCACCTAGTTATTCAATGTTTCTAGACTCCAATACTCATTGAACACTTCCTAATAGTTGTGCTGCTTTTTCTTTTCAAGGACAGGAAAGAAGACTCTCCCTTTCCTATCAAATTGGAAAAACATAAATTGAAGGCAAAGGTAGAGGTGCTACCCTCCTCTGCTTTTTCTGTTAGGTAATAAATCAAAGAAGGAAGAGTATACACACTCTGCCCTTTTCTTGTAATCTCCAATGTCATATTTAAAATTTTAAATATATACATATAGATATTCATGTATTTATTTACTTATGCATTCATTTACATTCAATGGCTTCAAAATGAGTAACTAAAAGATCTAGAACTCGCAAAACTGTTTGACATCAATACTCAGTTTAGTGTCCATGCAACACAGGTGTTATGGGTACAGAAATAATAATCATGATAAAAGAAACCAAACAAGCTCATCTTTTAGCTAAAATGATACTGACATGCATGTCTTATAACTCCACATCACTTAGGCCAATGAACATAACAATGGATGCAAAAATAGAACCGAGACATGAATATGCAAACCAGAAAAGAAGCATGGCCTGTTTGGAGGCACCCCAGCTGTTCCCACTAGTATATGAAACATGTAATGAGGCAGATAAACCAAAACATGGAATAATCACCCTGACCTTCAAACCATCAATGAGACGGCCTGGCATGCTTCCAATATAAGTTCTTCGATGGCCCCTAATATCAGCCTCATCTTTCACACCTCCAAGTGATATCCTCACGAACTTTCGGCCCAAGGCAGCAGCAATTGATGATGCTAAGGATGTCTTACCAACACCAGGTGGACCAGCGAAACACAGTATAGGACCTCTGGCATCTGATTTCAGCTGCCCAGTTACAGTGTAAATGGAAAACATAAGCACCAAATTGCTTCCACCAATTAACACTGCCAAAAGTTATGTTTGATATTCATCAAGCCTCAAGGAACTTAGCAGAAAAAAAAAAGGCAAGAGAGCAAACCTTCCGAACAGCCAAATATTCAATAATTCGTTGCTTTACTTTAACTAAACCATAATGATCACTGTCAAGGCGATCCTTGGCGGCTTTCAAATCCAATTCTCGCTCATCACTCGATATCTGCCATGGAAGGTCAGCAAGAAGCTCGAGATACATCCGTGAACTAGTGTAACCAGGTTGCTGTGGCTGCATCTTCCTCAGCCGCCTAACAGAGAGAGAGAGAGAGAGAGAGAGAGGTTCAGCTCTAGCCTAGCACAAAGGAACAAGCACTTCAAGATATTTCTAATACCCATGACTTTTTGCAACCTTACATTGCTTGTGCAGCAACGTCATATCTTTTGGCATTTCAACATACCTTAGCTCCCGTTGAGCATGCTTCCACACATTTGGTGGCATTCCTGCAGTCTGCATCTTTGTCTCCAAGACAGCCACATCATCTTCTTCATCATCATTATCCCCAAGCTCTTCCTTTATTGCTCTCATCTGGACATGGTTGAGAAATGTCAAAAAATATTGCGATGACATCACTTTAAAAAAAACAAATGCAAGTGCTTCAATCTGGCTGTTCCTGTCCCAAATTCCTAGGGTTCTTCTAGCACATGCTAGTAATAATACTTAATCATCAGAAGTTAATACTAGAAACACAGGGACTAATGTAGGTATTTCTGGTGTCACAACCTGAAGAGACAATTCATTTGCCAGAAAAGTCAGAAAGAAAACTGACTAAAACAGAAATATGAGCTTAGCACTCTGGATCAGAAATCCATTATTGAAAAGTACGGTCATTGATGAAGCATGGATGCATGAAGTGTACATATTCTGTCATATGCAAAGATTTGTCAGCATGTACATAAAGACGAGCTTTATCATGGTATGTATGTTATCTTCAGATACAGACTAGAATCGAATGTATTACTTCTATTACCACCATCTGGGGAACAAGTAGTTGCAACAAGCTCCAAACAATTGACACACATTGATAAGAGGTGAACAATTAAATAAGAAGTGGAGGTAAATTCTTCAAGCTCAAATAAGGGTCATAGGAGGAAGATCAGGCATCAAAGGGCCAGAAGGGCGGAAATGGAACTGTGACCAGTATAAAATTTTCAGATGGAAAGAACCATATCCAAGCCTACAACCATAGGTTTTATATGCTGTGGAATTTATACCATTCCATTTTTCCCTTTAAATTTGGAACTCCACACATAGGTTGTGTATAATGTCAAAGGCCTTTTACCCATATTGAAACAGACAAGTTTACAGAAATTTTAACAAACTTTGAGTTTAACCTACCACAACAGGCATATTAATTTATCTGTTGAGGCAACCACCTTACTTAGAAAGTGATTGCAGATTACATGGGTATGTTCTTCTGAGATGCATGTCTTCTATTATCTGTCAGTCTATCATATTTATGCCTAAACCCAACCCCACATGAAGGCATCATAAGAATATTATGACTTTTCCAAGTTTTTTTCCAATTTTTTCTGCATTAGCACTCAATTCCAAAAACATTGCTCATTAAAAATGTCAGATGTATGCCATAAAGAAATTACTTAAACAAAAAAAATGGCAGATCTCCATTATCCATATATAATTTCTCTGCTTCAATTCCTTAAAGGATTTAGGACTGAAGTCACTGAAGACTATTTAACTGTACGAGATGCTACAGCCTCTAGCTCAGCATTCACCAGCACTGACATATGATTTTATACAAGTATCTCAGAAAAGGATGTTTTATTTTTGAAATATGCTAAGCTTCTGGATAATTTAAAGAGCCTGTTTGATTACAAATAAGCACACTGACCATGTTTGTAGTCCTACGGTTAGACATCTCACGTAAGGCCCATCAAATACTTATTTTCTTGTTCACCTATTGAGAGGAAACAAAAATATATATTGAGTTAGTCTAGTAGGTATACCCTGGTTACTTAACTGGTGAGTGATAAGCATCAGGGACATTTCCCAATGCTAAACTACCTGACATCTAATCACTTATAAACACGTTCTGACTAAGAGATCTGGTTTTTTATTTTAGATATTTAAAAAGAAAAAAGCCACTTCAAGTAAAATACACATGAGAAAGCCAACCTGCTGACGCAGAAGAAACTCCTTCTGAGATTTTGATAGTTGTCCCTCAACCTTTTGGGTTATCTTCTCTGCTACTCGAATTGACTGTCAAAGGCAAAAATCCATTGGCCAACATATATTTAATTATATTACAAAACCTAGGTGCTGAAAAAGATGAAATAACTCAAACCTAGGATCTCTACGATGCTACAATTTCAAGAAAGCATATGCTAAAAATTAAAAGAACATAAATTTACCTGCAAATGTCTGTCAACTAGTTCTGTAGCTTTTGAGATCCTAACTTTCAGATCAACTGAGTCCAGCATTGACAGCTGTTCCTCAAAGCTAATTTCAAAGCTTGCTACAAATATGTCAGCCAATCTATGTACAGGTAGAGTCTCAAGGAGGACTTTGGCCCGCCCTGCAGTTTTCTGCTTCTGTAACACCAAAAAGATGATATCTTATACAAAGGAAGCTGTACATAAACATACACAGAAAGCAAAAGGAAGGAAATAATGAAGCATTGATGCTTCTAATAATCTATTTGAATGACAAGTCATGTCAGAATGCTGATTTTGCAAAAAAACGTGTTTGGAACCTAAACATTGATGCTTAAATTAGGTTTCGGACTTGGTTTCAGCATCATGCAAGACAGATCAAATCAAACTGCTATATTGAATTCACAGAAGCTGCCCGTTATGAGCAATAAGAACAATAAAAGGCCAGATCAGCATACTCAAGCAGCAACCAGGATAAAGTTTAAGAGCATATAAAACTTTTCCAAGACAACTGCTTACATAAAGGACTTTTTACAGTTTACTTGCACCTCATAAAAATGTACAAGGACTAAGGTGTAAAACAATGGTATATAGGTCGAAGGGAGGAAATTCAAACAGTTTCTGGCTAATGAAATAAAGTTTACCCCCATATTAACAACTTGGAAACCAACCAGCTTCCACGGAAACAGACTTCCTTAGAGAGACATCCATGATCCATCAGACGAGAATAAAAATAGTCATTGGAACCATCCTTATCGTCATATATGGTGTAAGCTTGTTCACGGTTGTCTGTCTGGAGGGACCTCACAGATCCATGTGTTTCACATCCAAGGAAACCAAGGGGAATAAAACTGTTGTGAATAGCGATGTCATCCCTAGGACTGACATAATGAGCAACACAAGTAGACTAAATGGAAAGCAAACTATAACCGATAAGGAGACTAGTCGTTCACCAGTCATAGGCCTCAGTACCCCAAACAGCATGTACTAGTAGATTGAATACTCAAGGAGAAAAGACAAAACTTCTGTAAATCTTCACTAAAAAACAAGACATCTAAAAAAAATTAATTATGTTATGGTAATGGGCATGAATGTTAATTAGATCTGTCCCAGCAATAATGCCAGATGATTTTGCAAATACAAGAAAGAGCACCACAACACTCTATCCTTTAGGGCCAACATTTACCTGCTCAAGAACAGAGATCAATTCTGTTGCAGTTGCTTTGAATCGGCGAGACAACAAGAGAAGATCAGTGTCTTGTTCTGCTTGCTCAAGCTCTTAATGAAGCGTCAAAAAGAAATCATTTCAGAATTTGCACAGAGAAAATATTACAGATCCCTAACAATTTAATCCTCATTAAGCACTTCAACAAAATGTACCAAAGAGTAAGCCACAATGCACATGCAGTCAAGATTGTGAGACCAAGAAAAATCAAAACTGAAGCTCATTCCAGAATAAAATAATCATATGATTCTCATTGCAGAAAACTTGAACCTTTGGCCTTTCTGATATAATGGCACCAATGTGATTTACATTTAACCAAGTAATAGAATGCTTAATATGATTTGTGGTGCAATATAAGGATGGCAATCAGTGTTACTAATAAGGGTACCACAGATGCATGATATGGGGGGATTTCTCTCCTAAATTTCCTCACTCAGAGAGGAACCTCCATGTTCTCATTCCATATATTTTTCATTCATCTTCTTCTTGTTCCAACCCTTCTTGGTTATGTTGCTAGCTATTTATATAACAGGCCATCAAAATTTTTTGAAATTTCAGGCACGTATTTATAGCAAGCAATCACAGTGTTTTGAAATTTGAAACAACCCAAATCAGACAACATTTCTAATGAATGGGTGCATAGAAATCATAGTTACGGACATCATTCTCAGGTATCTATAGGCGAGTTTTTTTCTCAGATATCAATCAAAAATTTTGTTTTTTCTCATGAAAATCTCAGGAATTTATAGAGGAAGATTTGAAATACAAATTTTCTTGCAGACTCATGAATAAATTTAAATAATCATCAAAATGTTAAAAACAAACCTGAAAGACTTTAAAACATACTAGAAAATGATTTTTGACAAATATCTGTTCATGATATTTTCATTTGCAACATTTTCAAAGTATCATGATTCTTCTCCTTTTCTTGCTTCGCTTAATTTTGACATTATTATAGGGATATTTTTTTAAAATAAGCTGATATTTGTGACTATGGTTAAACCATTCGTTCAACAAGTTTCAAACTTGTAACCAATATTTCTTTTCACATTTGTATGGAAATCATCTCATGTGCAGAATCTACAGATACTCACTGACAAGAAATACAGATTAATCGCCGAGAGGATTTTTGATATGCAGGGCACACCATTCCAAAAGAAGAACGCATTTTGCAGAAAGGTGGAGCCTGCATTTGCATTTGAATGTGGCATGGCAAAACATACAGATGGCGGCCAAGTGAAGGCATTTTTGGCACAGCCCCACTTAACACAAACAGCAGCAAGGGACGGGTCAACGTGTTCTGGCCCAGTCTTGGAATGGAAGAAAACGGGAGGAATGAGACCTCTATTCCTTGCATTCTAGAAACGGGAACCAAACAACCTCTAAAGTCTAAAGTGAACATTGGTTGCTTGTTTGGTAGACTGATGCATTTCAAACACCAGCGTGAAAGTTAGCTGCATGCCTATACAGATTCCAAGTATGAACATGAAAATAGAAAATGGTAATTAATGATAAAAACCTAATCGATTTGCACTTCCCGTCTATTTAAAAATAAAAAGGATAAAACCCCACAGACATTTAGTGTATAGGACATGGTGTTCGAAAAATTACCAGCCCTGGTCATATCCAGACGTGAGATTTTAGCAATATAGTATGTTCCTCTTGGACTAATTTCTTGAACACTGAAACGACATAACCCTTCAAGGACAACGATGTACGTGACCCTTCCACTTGGCTTCTCCACTCCTCGTGATAGATGTAAAGCTCTGGCAGCAACACCCCTGCAAATGCAATGAATGAATTTAATGTCCCAGAAAAACTATAATCCATAATATTTCTTGCTAAAATACCACAAACATGAAAGAAGACCAGATTTTCCATACGAATTTGCAAAAAAATCAGAATATGTGATCTAAAATAGCTGAAAAAGAATAGACCAGATACCACAAGACTAGTCCACTTGTCAATATACAGATTATGCATCAGATAACTTTGAAATGGCCAAGCATAAAGAATTGAAAGTAGACTTCAACACAAAATCAACCAACAGCTCAACTCTTTCATATAAGACTAGACTTCATGCAGTGCCAACAACAGATTGACCAACTTAAATGTGACGCACCTTCACATTCAAAGCAACATAATAACCAGAAACTGTTCCTAACTAACGTATGATGTGATTTTGACACTTTTTTTTTGTCAAAGATCTTATGCTCACCATGTGTGGCCTTGCTTTATAATTCTATCCAAGTATCCAACCAATCATCATGCTATACAGACAGGCCAGATTGTCCTGGGTCGGTCAGAATTCATTAAGCATATGATGAGAAAATCGATAGTCATATGTCAAGCTAGCAAGATATTTTGTGCTGTTCCCAATAAATTTTTTCCATACTAAAAAAAAACAAGGAAGTAGATCTACATGTAGCATCATGGAAACTTGAGAAGTTTGACAAATGACTCCCTGATTCAAAAACTGGCGAAAATGTAATGCAATATATAAAAACAATGAAGCAACACGAACCATTTTGGAATTTCAACCGTAAACCATTTGAGAACTGGCAATTTATGTACGTAAAAGAAATAGATACTAACTAAGAAATAGTTCTTATAATCTGCACATAAATATGGCTCTATATGATTAATCCATGACAAGTCAACAGATGGATCTAATAAACAAAAAATCCAGTCACCTTAGCAAAATGACAGATGAGATAGGTTTAACTGAACCCCAAATTTGCAACTAACTGTCAGAGACAGCAAGGTACTTATGATAATTATGGTGCGCAGAATACATGATATGCCTTAAAACGAAAAATAGAATGACGAGAGAGATCAAATTCGCCACAGAGATGAGCGTGGTGTTAGTGCAGTCCTACCTTGTGTGCCAATGCATAGTCTCGTTCTGATTCTTTCCATCTTCCTTGGGCAAATCCGATACAGGAAGTGGAACTTTTGGATTGGTTCCAGCTTCGTTTGCTTTGCCAAACAGAGAAAGACATTCAAAAATGTGTCAGTGGTAGGCTGAGATTTTTTTCTCATTTTGAAACTCTTAAAAGAAAAGGACTAAAAAAGGCAACTAACTAAAAGAAAAAAAGAAGGCAGCATAGATCTGAACCAGTAGACGCGGCTTCAGTATCTCGCACAGGAAGCACCCCAATCAATCCCTTGTCTTCCCTCTGCCAGAGTTCTTGCTCCACCAATTTCACACTAAAGCAAATTCCCAGCAGAAAGTTATCAACTGAACTAGAAGCGATAGGTCACAGGTTCGAAAATAGGACCACAAACTACAATTTCCACCTCGATTCCATCTTAAGCGAATTCTAAACGGAAAAAGGTCACAAGAAACCCAATTCGACCACTTATCTCCCTTTAGACTAATAAATTCCTCTCCTATGGTTCATCAAAGCTCAGGCAACCCTCAACCGAACTCCACATACACACTAAACATCAGCAACAGAAGTATAACTCGTCGTAATACAGACCTCCGAATGAATCAACGAAGTACCGTAAAAGGAAAAAAAAAAACAAACAAGACCAAGAAGAAAACGAAGGACCGGTTAAATTCTTACTAATATCAAGCCCAACTGAAAGATGACAAAAGAAAAAAAAAAGGTTTACCACCTCACGCCAACACCAAAAAAAATTCAAAGGACTCCAAATTTCCAGGAAATTAGACGAGGACAGAACGTACAGCCAACCTGCTAGGAGTGGTGCAACGGATTCGAATAATGGCGCCCGGGAGAAGAACCTTGTTCTTGAATGGAAGGATCGCCAAACGGCCCGGCAATTCCACTGGTTCCGCCATTTTTTCTGCCTCGAAGCTTCGAAAAGAGAACAGACGAGGAGCTCAACGAAGTCGACAATTAGGGTTCCCTGTAGCTTCAGAACTCCAGAAATCCTCACGCCTCTCTGAAATTTTGCAGAATTAAAAGAGAGAGGGGGGGAGAGAGAGAGAGAGAGAGAGAGAGAGAGAGAGAGAGAGAGAGAGAGAGAGAGAGAGAGAGAGAGAGCTTAGCCTGATCCAGAGAACAGGTACAGGCCTTAAAAAAAGAAGTGGCAAGCACTTTGACAATATAGAAAAACTATTAACGGATTGCTTTTGACCGCAAACTTGGAATTTATTGCAGAGGACACCATTAATCGATCAGAACTCGGAAGTTTCCGAGTGCCCATCAAAAAGTTTTTGGTGCCTTTTTCTTTGCGTCTTTTTCTGCTCATATTTCACAGAAAGTGAAGTAGACTCCTCATTTTTAACCATTCCAAAAAAAAAACAAAAAAAAACTCCGTTTGAAGGTTCAATTTCGTCTGAGCATTCCATACAAATGGGGGGCACTTGAACGCGCCGAATCTGTGAAAAGGAAAACTAACAATATGAGCATCCGCCACCATTGCTTGGAAGAACAAAAAATGATGACTGCCATTAAACTTTGACGACATACCTTTCCATAACCGGTTGCATGACCTGCGAAAATGTGTGTTGGGCGATAAACACGATAAAATATTTTTAATCGGTAGAACAGAAGACCCTCAAAAGTAAAATACCAATATTTTTTTTCATGAAAAACGGTGGTACACTTGCTTTCGAGTCAATCAGAAGAGGAACCTCTCTTTTCCAGCATGAACGGAGTAAAAAAAAAAAAAATCTTTGAACACTAATAAATATATAGTTAACACCTAAGTGATGACTTTATATAAACCCAATCCACTTAAATCCAATTGCTAACCTAAGGTTTTAGATTGAGTTTTGTGGGGCACACGCCCAACAGAGACTCCACGTATTTTCACCTCCACTTTTGAAGATGTTTGATGATGGAAACACTTATATTGTGACATACTTCAATCTTTGAAACAAATTCATGAAACATAATATTAGTTTTTGTTGTTAAACGCCCCCTTAAAGGACAAATGAAAACACATCTAAAATGAACTTAAAAATTTAACTTAAAACAAGTATATAAGTTGGGGCATACGAAAATGTAGAGGTTTTTTGTGAGAAGGATGATTTTGTTGTTCCAAAACAATTTGAACATTTCAATCTATCTTTCATTTTCTTGCTAGGGGCTTTCCTCTTTTCAACTATAAAAAGCATCCAATAATTTTAGGCCCCAACAAGCATTCCCGAGCTTGATGAGACAACATGTTCCATACAATAACTTGTTTGGTACGGCATAAGAGGGACCGTGTGGAAACCGTCCTCTCCTTATTGACTTTGTTATAATATTTTTTTGCAACATAACAACCAACCAACTCTAGTGTAGAATAGGTTGTCCGGCACAAGGTGGTCCGGGCCGTATGGCCAACACACAAACGGTGGCGGACAAGTTTGAAACGAATGAGGCCTTTGACTATCATTTTCGAATAACAACAAAAATTTAGTTTTCCATACACAATCTTTTCACTTGAAAAATACAATTCTTGTGTGAAAAAATCCAAATTTCTCATTTTCCTCAACCTAAGGAAATTGTATAGCCAAATGGGTCACGGCAGATTGTCAGCAGAAAAGCTGAGCCCTTGTCAGAAAATTCAAAAAGCAGTAGGTCTCTTGTTGACTTTGCGGCCGAAGTTGGTCAACCTAGTTGAAATTTCTCTAAAAGAATATTATAAACTGCAATCATGGCTCTTCCTTTGCCCTCAATTGGTTATATTAAAAGATATAAGAAATTAATGTCATCACTCATTGTCTTGAATTATTGGCTCACAAGTCAAAAAAGAACAGAAGTTTATTAGTTGGGCTGTGTTGTCACTTGCACTGGTTGGTACCAGTTTCCAAACTTCAGTTCTTACTTCTTAGAACAAAATTGACATTTGCATTAAGAAATTGTCAAGTGTCCCTCTTTCTGGCCAATAATTCCAGCTTATAATGAATCAGATGCTCAGTATTATAGGAAAATATCATGCCTTGAGGCTTACAAAGCCTAATGATTTAATGCCTGAAGGGCGGAGCCAGGGGCCCAGGCACCCGCTCAAAAAAAAAAAATTACATGTAAATTAAAAAAAACAGAGTTTCATTTATCCTATAAAAAAAAATTAAAACATTATATTTCGGCTTCTATTAAAACCTCAAACTATAATTTGACCCTCCTCATGAAAAATTCCTGGCTCTGACCCTACGTCCCTACCTGACTATAAATTTAAATCCTATTGTGCCTTTTTTTTAAGAGAAGCAGGTGATGTCTTGGGCCCCTAACATGAGGCCGTGTATTAGGGGACATAGTCACATAAATAATAAGAATACCTTGTAGTAAACCAAAAGCCCCCTTTTATAAATAAAAAAAAAAATAACCTTAACCATAATTTTTCATAAGAACATGAAAATATACCCCGTTGTGAAATAGTAGAATACTCCATAAGGCATCACTATATTATAAATCATTGCTAGGTGTTAGACTCGTAAAGAATCATCTTTGACTCAAATAGTCTAAGTCTTTTGTTAATCAAAATTTTATATGCTGAAAATTATTGGGACAAATTAAATAATTATTTCATTTTTTCACATCATTAAATGTTAACTATTTAACATTTAAATGAAGTGAAAAATTAAAAAAAAAAAAAACTGCTTGAATGATCTCAAGTAGTAGTTAATATGAGATTAAAAGCAATTGTCTCGTTGTCTTGATCTGCAGTTGTGGATCATGGGGTGAGGAGACTACTGTTTCCATGATTCCCACAAAACATACGTCCAAATAAAATTTATCTTCTTTAATATTAGTAGGAATAGAATGGCATATGTTTTGACTATATTTAATTAGGTTTGGCCAAGAAGTTAAGTCACATATCATAAATGTAAGATTCAAATTATTGAGTGCAATAAGGACAAGGCGAAAACCTCACCCTTACATCAATCCCTTACATCATCGCTGACCATATTTACAATTAATGAACATCCCTTTGTTTTTATTGTGAATTTTTGTTTCTTCCCATCAGCAGAGAGGCAAACCATGAAACGACAAGCAAAGTCACTACCAGTTGCTCCAAATGGAAGATAACGCTGGTAATAGAAAGCTAAGTATATGTACACACATATGTATATACAGAATTCTATGCACATCTTGTACCAATGTTGTCAGATGGGTAGAAATTAAAATATGTCAGTAAAAGAATAATGAATAGTCACTAAAAATATCATGAACAGTTGTTGCATTGTATTTTTTTTCTTATAGAACATTTTTAATTTTAGTCATATGACGATATCCAACACACTTCAACATAGAGCTCTTAACTTCATATATATATATATATATATATTTCAAGTATCCATGTTAAACATGTATATGTTGAAGAATGACAAGAAGACAAGCATGTATCAGATTTTAAAAGAATTTATGATTGCTGAAAACTTTCTCAACTCATGAAGGCCAATCTAGTATTTTTTTTCTTTTAATTCTTTCTCTCATACCTGTTGTAATCTGCACCTATTTGTGTTACCAAGTTTTTCAAAAGAAAAATACCTAACAGCACTAAGCAGTAGGCTTGGGCACTGGGTCGGCCTGATGCCCTAAACCCAAGCCTACGCTCGATGCCCAAAACCCGAGTTCGGGTTCGACCCACTTTTAAAAATTAATATAAAATATTTTTTGAATATAAAATATATTTTTAATAAAAAAAATATATTATTAGTATATTTAAAACTTAATAGACCGAATCGAGCTCGATCGAATCCTGGGCTGGTTTTTTCTGTCCCAAACTCAGGCCCAATCAAGCTGGGTTTTGGGTCCCGTCCGGTACTCGACCCGATGACTACTCCTACAAAGCAGCTGGTGAAGGACAAACACAAAAAAACGCACGCCGCGCGCACACACACACATATATATATATCTCCGGTCGTATCAATGCATTTGTCTTTTTCAGCAAGCTGTCTAAAATGCATCGGGCTGCATATGTAAGAGGTGGGATGGGGGGGAAGATTTCATCTCCTCTCAACTACATCCACATGACCAGTCCCGTGGAAATTGCCATCTGCTATCTTTCACCAACTGGTCAAGCTGACCAGCTGCATTGAGACCTTGGGGGAAAGAAAATTATGTACATAAATGGACGACGTTGCTTCAATTTCGTAACAAAAAAGAAAGCGGGCGTCAGGAGTCACCAACATAGAAAAATTACTTAACTAAAAACATAGACAAAGTTGACTGTATAACAAAAGCATACTCCAGAAAGTTTTTTTCTAAATTAACGGCTGTTTATTTTTGCAGATTTTCAGAGTCAGATTAGATAAAGGTTCCAGGAAAACTTTCTGCAATTTTGTGAAAATTTAGTTTCATAAAAATTAAGTTTTTAATAATTAAGTTTTGTTATGAGTTTTTAAAGATAGTATTGTATATTTATATTTATGGATAACCTGTTTCTGAGAACTGGGTTTTTGTACTCACAATCCAAATACATCCACATAAATTGCTTATTTACCGAATACTACATCTTAAACATTTTATTTATTTATATATCGATTGCCCTTTGAAAGTTTTAATTGAAGCAGCATTAGTGCTTCTTAGTCAGAAATTTCTGATACAGATGGCACATCAATCGAAAGGCATCCACATTTTGTGGAATCCTTTCCAGCGTGATATCACGTAAAAAGGGTTGCAATATCTTGCCGACGGAAGAACTCTCTTTTATACTGACTGTCTCTTTCATGCGCTTATAAATAATCAGTCAATTTCGGCACCATGTGTCACTAGTCAAACACGACTTCAAGAGTCTTGAATACTCGTTTTTTCAATTTATCTGTACTGCTTTTTGAATTTTCAATCACTTAATGTGGAGGATATATGTATATATATCTTTCCTAGCATGTGACACTAACAATATGCTTACTTAGAAACTTTTAGTGCATCACCAATGACTCTAAAAACTCTGCATGTATCGCTAATGACACTATTAGAAACTCTACATGTGACGCTGATAACATTCTTGAAAACTCTTGGCACATTACTAAGAGTTTTTAAGATATTAAGATATAAAATATTAGGAGTTTCAAATATAGGTAGACATCAACTCGGGTACTCGACGAGCATAAATTTGATGGTTGGGCTCAGCCTGATAACTAAGCAGGTTGTGCTTCAACCACCGGCAAGGTCTTATAATCACCATGAGCCCAACTTTGTCGAGCCTTAGGCCAGCCCAACTCGACACGATGCCAGCTTTCCCGAGAATAAAACCAGATAGCGGCTTTGATATTATGGAATTTTACCTGCGACGATTAAATATGTGATTTGCGAGATATTATCATGTGATTTGTGCATGATAAAACCACTTTTTGTTAGACTCGGCTCGTTTGATTAAAGAGCATCATAAGTCAAACTTCTTTTTAACTATTTTTATCGGCTCTGATATACTCCGCTACCAATATAAAGTGATGTTGATGTGACGATCATCCATTCGGCAGTCTCCCTATCCTTCCCTTTGAAAAGAACAGAGGTAGAAACAAGACAAAATTATGGAGGAACCTTCCTACCACCTACCTGAAGGATGTTATATTGACTATGCACCACATGATCAGTCGACGTTGCTGCCTAACAAGAACAAAGTCTTGTAAATCAATAGTCCAATGACACATGTGAGTCATAAAAGATAAGGGTCCATTATGTACTTTCATCAAAATTCTACAAATGGTCATTATTGATTTAATAAACATTCAAGAGGACCACAAGGTGAAGAAGGAAAAGTTCATGCATGAATTTGAAAATTTCAGGGGGGAAATACGGTTTTGAGTAGGTTATATGTTAAGCCCTAAATTAGGAAGCAAAAAATGACAGAAATACCCATGATGGATCTTCCTATAAGTACAAACATGAAATCCAATTAGGTGAACCCATGTAAAAAAAAAATGCCCCTCAGGTAAAAAGACGGAACACGGCTATCATCATATCTTATTAATGACCAACAATTGATGCGCTTCGAGTTTAGCTAGTAACACCTTAAAAATTTAGTCTAGTATTGAAGATTATAAGAGATACCAATCATGGGCCTGAGCATAGAAGTGGGTAGGGCTGTTACAGTGATATCATAGGTGGTTCAACCATCGAACTTGAGGTTTTATACGCGCGGACGCGTGTGCTTTAAAGGGGGTGGATTGTACATCCCAAAAATAAAGTTCCCTATTGAAGATTGTGAGGGATCTTCAATATCTTATAAAATGAGTTATCAAATAAATGGTTGTTTATTCCTAACTTTTTTGGAGTTGAAGCCAAAACTATTAGAGGGCAGCATGGTTGTTTCAGGACATCAAGGTTTGATGAACAATTGGAATTGTACGCCATCCTTGCTTCCTTAATGGAAAGGAAGGCAAAACTCATTCCCCCAACGTCACGTTCTTCAATGAAAATTGTGATCCACCGAACCAGGGGCTCCAGCCTAAAAATGGGTCGGGTAATGAATTTCACAACGGTATATCTAAGAGTGAAGATCTCCAGCCACTGGTCCATGCTCAATTTTAAGACCTCCTGTAGATCCAAAACTATCAAACATAGCCTTAATATTGACTTGAGGTGCGGCTTTCTCCTTAAAACATTAGCTGTAATTTGGGATTAGCAAAACCAGATCTTGATTTTAAGCTGACACACTAAATCTGATTAGGTGAAATGAGTCTAGCAAAGCTTGGGTGGGATCGACTTTGAACTGCTGACGTTCCTACCCAAAATGTGAAGACGAAGGAAGCATGGCACCAGGGGGGGGGCGGGTGGGGGCTGCCTAGGCCATGGCCCCACCCAACCCATTTTTTTTTTTTAAAAATCTAGTGTAAAAATTAAAAAAAAAACTGTTTCAATGTATTTTTTGAATATAAGTTCAGTTTGGCCCTACCCAAATCCAACCCACAAAATCCAGTATTCATTTGGCCCGCCCTTGCGAAAAATCTTGGCTCCGCCCCTGCATGGCACCCTCCACACGCTTACGGTACCCAAGTCCCGTAAGGTTTCTCCCACTCCCTCTCTCTCGCTGCTGTCATTTATTTATTGCATTACCGAACGAACTTTCAAATATATAAGATTCCATGAATGTATTAAAAGTCAAATACGCAACTCCAGACAATATCGGTGACGTAAAATCATTTTTTTTTTAATCCTTTCTAAGGGACAAAGTATAATAATGAGACCCAGCCTTAGACCTTGAAGGCATAGAAAATGGAGGTCTTTTGAGCTTCTTTTTCAATGGTCTTTTTGGTTGGTGAGTTGGGAGAAGAGACATAATGAAGTAGCGTCAGAGTAGCCCAACTAGGGGTGAACACCTAGTCGAGTTACTCGAGCTCCACTCGTTAAAGCTTGGCTCATGAACGAGTTCGAGCCGAGCCATTTGCTTAACAAGTCGAGCTCGAGTTCATGAGTCGACTTGTTCAAATAATCGAGTCGAATTCGAGCTCAACATGTAACTGCTGAGTCAAACTCGAGCTGCTCTCGAGGTTTCATTAGTCGAGCCGACTGAACTCGGGCTCCACTCGTGTTCACTGCGAACCCCAACCCTCTAGTATTCCTCTTCTCTTTTATTGAAATTGATTCCTTTAGATAATCATAACAATTCTTTAGTCAGACAGTCGTGTTCTAGTCTAAACAATTGATTTGACATGTGTTGAAGTTGTTTATGATAGCAGTCAACTTGAGTCTGCCATGACTTTATCTGTGTTGTTTGCCTTAGCTTGAAGCAGCACCGACTAAAGTCTTCCCTAACATTTGGGTTGGTGGATCGTGGACGTTCTATCCCATGGTCATTATACAAGGTCATCTGAGATCACGTCACTCAGTGTTATTCGTTCTCTTTCCATCATCTTTTCAAGTTTTCTATGAACAAAAATAAGGTCGGGGTTTTCTTATCATAGTATAATTAATGAAACATAGTTGTTTTTGTGTACTAACTAGCACAAGTAAACCCTGGGTTAGACAATTGCAAGAAAAAAAAAAAAGTATCTTCAAGGGGTTGGTCCAACATGTAGGTCCCTGACAGGAGACCTTGACAGGAGACCAGTTTATGGTTCGATTCTCAAGGGTTAACTTTCTGCACTGCAAATAATGGGTAACCAATGCGCAAGTTGAAGCATGACGCAAATAAATGGTGAACAATGAGTTGTTGGGTGGGGCTTCGGCCTTCCATTGTGCGGTGGGTCAAATCTTGCTCACCCGAAAGACTAAAAAGTGGGCATGAGTTTGAAAAACTTGGAAATGAGGGGGGTGAAGAATACTATCCAGAATCAACCAGGAGAAATGTTTGTCTGAAGGCTTGTTTCGAACAAGGACCTAATGTTTTTGATATTTTTGACTTTGTGCCTCTTTAGTAACAAGCGTTAACATAAATCTCTACTTAACTAAAGCATAATATATTGAAAGACATGTAAATTTATAGTTTATCATAATTACCTGTCTGAAATAAAGTCGCATTTTTACAACAGTTAAAGGAAAATGGTGAAGCTGCGGATTCAATTAATTTAACAGATGGCAATAAGGTTGTGCAAGAAAAATAAAACCATGTATAAAATTTGATTGTTGAAGAACCTTTAAATCATTGTCACAAATATCATTTTTCAGGTATTAAAGAAATAAGATTTTTCTCGAGTACAATACAACAGAGCCGTTTTTCTCAAGAAAATATTGAGAAATTCTCATCTTGTTTTCAAAAGAGCTTAAAAAGAATTCTTAAAAATAACATGGGAAAAATATGAAAATAAAAATTTGGTAACTAAAAAAAAATGTAATAAAACACAAAAAAGCAAAAGAAATAAAAAAAAAAAGTGAATGGACGGCTGTGATAAGGGCGCACCAAGGCTGAAAGATTTTTCCGTTCACACAACAAACTCTGAAGCTAGCTTTAACTCCAACATCACATGATTGGTGATCAAATGGACGGCAGCGCTAAGGGCCAAATCCTTTCATATTTCCAAATCTTATCCTGATAAGATGCGTCCATAGTGTAGAAAGTATCTTTCACAAGGAGACAATGGACGACTAATAATTTCACCTTGAAATTAATATCACGAGGATACATAATAATTCTTAATTAGATAGTCATGTTATAATCTAAATTTAAAATGTCAGGAGCTAGCGCAATGGTCGGAGTGAGGGGTTGGTAGGCGTCCAGTTCTCGTTTTGAATCATTGATGTGTCAATTTTATGTGCTCTAAAAAGGAAACCACTGACGTGCAAGTCGAAGCACGACATGGGAACTACCTAGAGACACTAAAAGCAGTCCTCTTTAGAACATGAGAGTGTGAGATTTTCCGCTTTTCTTCAAGTAGTAGGATGAAATACTCCTCTCCTCACTCAAAAATTGAACTTGAGTCTACGACGACTTTCTCTCCTTAGCTTGAAGCAACACCAGCTGAAGTCTTCCTTTGGTTTGCATACATATGTCGAAGTTGGTGGATCGCCGACATTCTATCCATCGTCATATATGACATCATCTTCGATCACGTCACTCCATGACATTCGTTTTCTTTCCACCATTTTTTTGAATTTTTGTAAATATGGAGCTTGTAGGTGCAATTTTTATGTGGTTTATTTAGTAAACAATTGAATCCTTGTTCACGTGATTCTTGCTTGGTGAACACCCCACGGAATCTAATTTGAAACTTTGAATTTACTTGTTGGATTTTGGCGGACCCATGTTTAGTTAGGCCAACCAACGAGACTCAGGGTACCATCTTAATGTCAATTGAAAATTTGTTAACTATATATTTAATATTCTTGCCAGGCATGTTTGACGAACTCAACATGAAAATTTTGGCTGACAAACACTAATTTAAAAAATTAAGGGACACCACAGATTATTGAAGAGCAAGCAAATGGTCGCAACTACAAATACTTAAATAAATAGATTTTGTGTTGCTATAGCGGCCAATCATATTTAGCTTTTAACACCTCAAGGTTGGAAGAAAACTTTGTTTATCAGCATGCATTTAAAATCATAGTCACAAATAGGGTTTTAAGTGGCGATGTTAAATATAAACATAACATAAATGAGAAACTACTAAAATAGCATACGAAAACAAGTAGATAGAAAGCAAATAAAAATTAGAAAATAAAAACAAGCAGTATGATATAAAAAACACATAAAATGAAAAAAAGAGGGAAAACGAGTTTTCATAACTTTTTTTTTCCATTTTGGCATTAAAAAAAGCGTTTTTTGCCCTTTTTGTAGACATATTTTTCACATTTTTAACTCATTTTTTACTTAATTTTTATGACCGTGGTTAAAATAATCAGCTAAACCTATTAGGGTGTCTGGGCCAAATCACGGATTGACCTTTCACACCTAATTGTGTTAGGGGCATTTCTGTCTTTTTGATAACTTATTTTTTTCAATTTTTCTTTTTGTCTTTTCTGTCCTCTTTTTTTGTATTTATAAAAACCATTGCAACCATTTGAGCCCACTGGGCATGCTAAATCTGCTTGACAATTCCATTTTGCGGCCTTCCCTCTATTGTTAGCCTCTTAAAAGTTGGTCTCTTTTATTTTCAAAGGAGTTAGTGCAATGGCTAGGGCGTGAGCTAATAGGCAGCCATTTTAATCTCACATGACCTCAACCCTTTATACTGTAAAAAAAAGACACTGATATGCAAATAGTATATAGCGAGGTGCTTACCTCGAGGCACAAAAGCCTTCAATCGAGCTGTTGATTAGCCTGTCACTTACCCGAAAAATTGGTTGCTTTTAATTTTTTATCTTGAAATAATTTAAGTCATGTTATGCCGCTAATATATAAAACTATGTTACATTTTTGTTAATTTATGGGGGTTTTTATTATTTTATACTCATACCACTTTTGCCCTTATGAGGAGTCTTCTACTTTGTTGATAAGGACATTGTAGTCATTTTGGTCATAATAGCATGGTCTCTTATTATGGTCATAAGGGGTCTCACTTCTGGCCATAACACACGGTCCCTTGTTATGAAGAGACAATACAATTGCACCTGAGTTTAAAAGGTTGCTTGAAGAAAATATTGAAAAAATTTCTAAAGGGGTTGGCGCACTAGTGGGGGTGGGGGCAAATAGGTGGCCAGTTTTTCGTTTTAAACTTTTGTGGCGTAAACTCTTCGTATTATAAAAGCGAGACATTAATATGCAAGTTGAAGCATAACAAGGCATCACTACCTCGATGCACCATAAAACAGGTCTAGACTTAGAGGAGATGAAAGGAAGAGGAGAGGGGTGTTTCGGCTTTCACTCGAGCGGTGCGAATAACCACTTGCTCACCCAAAAAAAAGAAATGAAAAGGTAAACAGTACTTATCTCCTTATGGTACCAAGTTTGCTTTTGGCACCTCAGGATGACTGTTTAGAATAATCTCATCAACTTAGAAATTATGGTATTAGAGCTTAAATTTCAAGCACAAATCATAAATAAATTAATAAAATGTCATTGCATTTTCACACTAGTCAGCACAAATGAACTCTAGTTTAGGCAATAGTAAGGACAAAAAAAGGAGGCATGTATTTGACAAGCTTGAAAATGAGAGGGATGATTAATATTATGGAAAATCTACGAGAGATATTTGTTTAAAAAGCTTATCCCAAACAAGGGCCTAATCTTTCATTTTTCTGATTTGTGCCTCTTTTAGTGACAACCGTTGTGATAAATCTCTAATTAACTAAAACATAATATTGTAAATTTACTGTTTGTCATAGTGCCAATCTAAGGTAAAAGTATATATATATATATATATATATATATATATATATATATATATATATATATATATATATATATATATATATATATATATATATATATATATATATATTTTTTTTTTCTGCATACGAAGTCTTTTCTGCATACGAAGTCTCATTGTTACTATAGTTAAAAGGAAAATGGTGAAAATGGGCTTTCAAGGTTGATATTGACATAAAAAAAAGTTGTTGAGAAAGGAAAATAAAGCTTTTGATTAATATGTGTAGAAAATCTGACTTTAAAGCATTATCACAAATACCGCTTGCGGGCATTAAACAATGAGTATAATAAAACAATGAAATTTAAAAAAAAAATATCAAAAAAATCTCAGCAAATTTAAAAGAAAAACTAAGAGGAAAGAATCCTAAAAATAACATGTGAAAAATAGGAAAATAAAAATCTAGTAACTAAAAAAATTTAAAAAACATAAAAGAAAAGGAAAAAAAATGCAAAAAAAAAAGAGAGGGTCTTTTTCACGTTTTTTTACATTTTTGACATTATAAAAAAAATATATTTTCCCCTTGTTTTTTTGTGGCCGACCTGTTTTGATAAGATTAAATACACTTGTCGACTCGTTTGTGGCTCGTGGAAACTGCACCCAGTCTGCCGAAAGACAGTCGTTCACGCATCAAACTCTGAGGCTATTAACCCCAACCTCTAAAACGTAGACAGATGGATGGCTGCGATTCGAGCCGAACCCTGTATATTCCCTAAACTTAGCGTGATAAGATGCATCCATAACGTAGAAAGTATCTTCATTCTTCCACAAGGAGACAATGGAAGACTGATTAGTTTCACCTTGAAATGACAAGTGGATACTTAACTAGGAAGGAAACCTGATAAATGTGTATACAGTATAGGTTAAAAATGCGTGAATTTTACTATGCATATTATTGATATGCGCTATTCAAATTTCTACAGTGCAAAAGCCACCATGTGAGTCGTTCAGGGGTGGGCATCGGGCCGGGCTGGCCCGCTAAGACCCTGCTCGGGTCAGGCCGAAAGCCCGGGCCCGGCTCGCTCCTCGCTCGAATGGGAAGAGGGAGAGGAGGAGGGAGCGTCGAGCGAAGAGGGAGGGGATGCTCCAATGGGTGTAGCACAGCTGATCAAGAGTGCTCCAAGCTCTCCTCAAGTTCTTAAGGTCCTAAGCTGCATCGGGGTCTAAGTGGGGTACAGTACACCCATAAGCTACATTTTTGTTGGTGATACTCTAAAAAAAAAAAAATGCTCCAAGCTCTCCCCAAGTCCTTAAGGTCGTAAGCTGTATCGGGGTTTAAGTGGGGTACGGTACGCCCATAAGCTAAGTGTCATGATTCCGCTGATAGTTTAAGCTAGTATTATCAATGGAAATCAAACCAAAAACACTCACATTCTCCTCTCACATGCATGGCCATGCCAAGGGGGGATGGTAGGGCCCTAGCCCCTTCTTTCTCTCTCTACATTTTTCTTGTCACTTCTCTGTCTCTTTCTCTCCCGTCCCACTCTCGAGCTAAGCAGCTCCATCAAATTGTCTAAGGCCCTTTTTTTTTTCTTCTCTAGATTAATTCTGAACGCACAAGTAGAGCGGTTTCTGCTCCAAGTTGAAATTGGCAGCCAATTTTGCAAGCGGGTTCCATTTTATATTCCTTCTCTAGCATTCTATTTTGATATGAAAGAGCAACTTAGGTTATACTAGTTTTTGTCCAGAATTGAGATGAGCGCAGTCCAAGACTGGAGCTTTTGTTCCTCAGTCGGTCAAGTCCATCTGGTCTGCAAAATTCAAATCAGTTAGTGTATTGATTGAGCCTTGTTGGTAGGTTTGCGACTTTCAAGTCAATCTATGTTTCAAGACTTTGGCTTCGAAGGTGCTTTTGCTATGCCTATAATTGGATTCGTCCCACTTTTGGTTATGACTTGAAGTTGACAATGTGTAGAACTTGGTCAAGTCCATTCTATTCTCATAGCTGGTTTGGTCTTAGCACACCTTGGACCATAGACGTCTTCAAAGTTCAACCGCCCTCGCATCTTCTCCAGGTCTTTGGTCTGTTTCTGAGGATTGCAAAGAATTGCTTCGCACATGAAGAACAGAGCTGCCTTTGAAGGGTTGTGAAGAAAATCCTTTTGTCACCATGCAACATGAACAAGGAGTTTCTGCCCATATGGCTATACCATTTTTTCAGCAAGTCAATTATGGAGGAGAAATGAACATTTTTTGTGTTGAACTGTTTGGCAATGAAGCTCCAACTCCTCCTGCCTGCACTCCAAGAAGATATGAGGGGAGCTTTCTGCGCTCTTGCCATAGAAAATGAAGCAATTGACCAGACATACTCGTCGTCTGCGTTCGAACCTGGTTATATGCACCATACTGGTGCACTAATTTTTCGTGAGCAAGTATGGTTAATGACTAAAATATCTTTAGTTCATGTTGAAAAAGAAATTTTTTTGTAAAGACAAAATAAAAAATAAAAAAAGTAGGGAGAACATTTCTTTTTAATAAATTATCAAAATATTTTTTCCTCATTGGCTGCACACGGTGCACGTAACAAGAGTAGGCAGACGACCTTCACATGCAATGTATGCAAACCAGTGTTCCCGAGGATGTGCGTCTCTCTACCACACCCAGTTTCTCCATTGCTCTGTAGCGAATCTGTCTAGGCAGACGTTCATTTCACTTTCACCTTATAGATTTCTTCAGATCTTCAGAAGAAATGAAAGAAAACATGTTAATGGGGTTTCATAAACGAGGTTTAAACGAGTTAATCGATCGAATTCAACCAAGCAGGAGCTCAAATCGATCGATAGCGCGTAAATACAGAAGAAAGATGAATAGTTGTGTTCACAACTATTATGCAGTAACATCGACAAAGAACTAGTTACCTAAATAATGTCATTCCTGTTAATGACGATTAACAATGTGACTAGATCAGGTTCAGTTTGGTCGTTTTGCAATTTGTTGAGGTACTGAATTCTGTAAGAAATTGATTTCTAGGAATATCCAACGGCCAAGCTGAGCTGAAAGCTTGGCCAGCTCGAGCTGAACTTTATGAAGCAAGCTGAGTTTGACTTGTTTTTAAGCTCTTGTCACTTGTTTCATATATATTTTTTTGTTTGAAATGAAAACAAAAACCACTAAAGGTATTAAAATTCATAAAGAAAATATCAAAATACCCCTAAATATTAACAAACATGGAAAGAAGAGCCCGAGTCAAGTTTAAACCAGTTGAACTTATGGAGCTCCAACTTGTCTCATTTATAACTCGAGTTTTAACTTAAGTTTAAGCTCGACTCATAAATTAAACGAGTTGAGCTTACATGGATGAGTTCGAGTCAAACCCGAGTTGGCTCGACTCGTTGTACATTCCTACTGATTTCACATGTATCCAAACCCCTAATAGCAATATCACATATTCCTGCAAATTCTGGCCCTGAGATTGTGGAGTGCAACCAGCAGGTTGTTTAAGTATGGCATAAACTAAGCACCACATTCGACTAATTGGATACTTTATCGAACTGGATTGGGAGCTGAATTCAGACTGGTATGTACACAAACAAAGGGATTGTGGCTTTTTACATGTTTAGTGGATTTGGATATCAAATATCTGTTGGATTCAGTAAGAAAAACCCACATGTTTTGAATTTTAATTACTAATTAATCATCTATAGGTTGTTCTTCTCCAATTTAAACTAAGACTAGAAATTAGATGGCATATGAACCTTTGACATCCTAAGGCAAATGCAAAGAAGAAACTCATTCCCAGATCAGCATCAGATCTCATGCTGCCTTTATGAAATCGATTGTATTTTTTGTATACTTAACCAAAGTTTTATGTAATAAGGGGCTGCAGGAACTGAACTAAATGGATCACCTGAGCCGACTCCTTGAATCCCTTGAAACCCCTCTGGATATCCCATGCCTGCGATTTCTTCTTGAAAACAAAAAATCTTAGGCCTAACATAGTTAGTTGGGCAGGTGGTCGTGTAGCCAGTTCAAGTCCCGTGGTTACTACTATTCCCGTGGCTACTACTCTCATGTACAAGACACATCACTTCTAAGCCTGGGCGTCGGGCCGGGAAAAACCTGGCCCGAAACGGGCCCGACTCCCGCCCTCCGTCCCCCGCTCTCCCTCTCCCTCTCCGCTCCCGCTCTCCCTCTCTGCTCCCAGTCTCCCTCTCCCCCTCTCCACTCCCACTCTCCCTCTCCCTGAGTCCCTTCCCGTCTCCCTCGCCCTCCTCCTCCGTCTCTCTCCCCCTCCTGCTCCGTCGCCGTTGCTGCAGTCGGGAGGGCATGGGGGAAAGGGGGTCGAGGAGGGGAAAGGGGGTCGGGAGGGCGGGAGTTGTTTGGCCCCATAAATTTCTTTATTAGGGGCTGAGGCCTGTAATAAAGGGGCTGAGGAACACAAAAATAGGGGTGATCAGGCCTGACTGAGCTCCGTTTGGCCCAATAAATTTCTTTAATACATATTTGATTATTTTTATATATAATTATAATATTTTATTACAATTAATTATATTTATATATTATTTTATATTAAAGTATATGTTTTAATTTAATCGGGCTGGGCCTGGGTCAGGCTCGAGCTTGGGTTTTAAGTGTCGAGGGGCCTGAGCCTAGGTTTCGGGTGTATCGGGCCGGCTCCATCCCAGGCTTAGTAACATATAAACGGGTAGAATGGGTAAGCTTTACTTTTCCATGGAAAGATTCCCTTTATCTTCAAGGGTTTATTATTTGGGATTTCTATCTAATCTGCTGCTGTCTTTATTCAAGACAAATTGCAAAAGAATGTACCCATCTTGGTGAAAGTTGTTGAGAAATTTTTTCAACCTTCAAATATGGGTCCAATCATATAGTCACAAAAAATGTTTTCACATTTTAAACACTGATGTTTTTCTTGGGTACAATACTACTGAGCTTGGAAACAACAAAAAAATATGCGGTAAATACAATAAATTTGTAAAAAATTTCTAAAGTTGGGGAAAAATTAAATAGGTGAGAAACTAATAACACACACATCAAAAAAATAAGTAAACAAGTAATAAATAAAAATTAGAAAACGAAAACAATTATTTTCACATTAAAAAAATGTGAAAAAACATATAAAATTAAAAAAATTAAAAGAATGCAAAAAAACAAGTTTTTTTCATTATGGCATTTTTTTTAAGATGGTAGTTTTTAAAGTTTTAAATGACTGACTTATTTCTCACATTTTATAAGCCTCGTTTTAAAAAGTTTTTTTTTTTAGGGTAACTATAGGTCCAATTAATAAAACCACATAAGAAGACTCAAAGCAAAAGGCACAAACTTTGTAAAAGCAATTAAGCATAAATCTCAACAGGCAGCAAGTCGTCATATATGCTCGTGCTGTTGAATAAAAAAGTTAACAAATCTATTTTTGTGAATCAAGCATGAAAATGAAGTACTTATCAACCTGACAACCTCTGCGTTTGTCTTTCATGTTGAACAGGGCATTGGGTTCTTGGTAACCGTTTGATTGTCCCAACATAGCAAACAAGTACCGGTCACATATTGTACGATTACTTTTTCATATTAATGTATATTTGCATCATTCCATAATTTTAATAACTAATAATGTAGGTATGCTAGTAATGAAGATACATAACTCTTTTCAATGAAAAGAACACAAATCTATTTGTTTTATGTAAGTAATATTTTTATTTTATGTTATTTGCACGTTTTAGAAGGTAGTGTTAGGACATGAGATAAATTGTATGTTTAATAGGTTGCGCAGTATCTTAACTGTACAATATCTGCCCTTGAAATATATTGCAAAAAACATTTCTGAATCGACAATGCATAATCGATAGGAGACGATACTGTTCATATCATTTATAGAGACTGCATCCACCAACTTGAGCAAGACGCAAATTTGCTTGTCAAAAGTTTTACGACTCGAATTCCACTTGTGCATGAGAGACCAGAAAAGATGTAGCTTGAGTTCATGCCAAGCTTGAATTGTAAGAAATTGATTCGTTTAAACTCGACTTGATTTTAACTGCATAGCGAGTGCTGAATTATAATAAGAAACGATACATGCTTAACATAAACCAGTTGAAGACGAGCACAAACTCGAGTTTGTAAAATCGAGTCGAGATCGAGCTTGACTTGAGTTGAGCTATTTTTCGACTCGGCGCTGGTGAGCACGGCTGCTGTGCGCCGCTAGTTGAACAGCCTTCGTTACACTTTCTCTATCCATGGCAGCAGGGAGACGAAGGTGAGGAGTGGAGATGCCAACGCCTTCTCCGATGAGCATCGCCAGAGAAGCAGGCTGGTACTTCGCTATTGCCACCTGCATCAAGCTCCTCCTCATCCCCGCATACCGCAGCACTGATTTTGAGGTCCACCGCCACTGGCTCGCCATCACCCATTCCCTCCCCATCTCGCTTTGGTACTCCGACGAAACCAGCCAGTGGACTCTCGACTACCCTCCCTTCTTTGCCTTCTTTGAGCGCTTCCTATCATTTTTTGCTGCCATTATCGATCCTACCATCGTCGACCTCAACCAAGGCCTCAACTATTCCGCCCCTTCCGTCGTCTACTTCCAGAGACTTACCGTCATCATCGCCGATCTCATCCTCTTCTTGGGCATTTCACGGATCGCCCGGAATGTCTTCCCCTCGACGAGGCGTGCCTTGATCCTAGTCGCCGTGTTGTGGTCGCCTGCTCTGTTGATTGTGGACCATGTGCATTTCCAGTACAATGGGTTCCTCTTGGGGATTCTGATGATTTCGCTCTCGTTCCTCGAGGACGGTAATCGGGATTTACTGGGGGGATTCTTTTTTGCTGTGTTGATATGTTTCAAGCATCTCTTCATGGTGGCGGGCCCTGTCTATTTCGTGTATTTGTTGAGGCATTACTGTTGGTTGGGTAATGGGCGCTTCGGAGGGTTCTTGAGGAGGCTGATTCTTATGGGGGCGTTGGTGGTCTCTGTGTTTTTGGTGGCGTTTGGGCCATTTTTGTATCATGGCCAGGTATGAACATCTATGGAGTTGAGAATGCTTTTTTGTTGACTTTTTTCTGATCTATGTTCTTGTGATGGTAGTCTGCTTCTATTCATTTCCGAGTGATTGCTCTTAATTTGCTATACTTTTCCAGATAACGTTTGGGCACTTTTAGTTGCTTTTGCATACTTCACATGATGCATTCTTCATTTGTTTTCTATTTATCCTTTTGAGTCAGTTATTTTTTATCCTTAGCCAACACCATTGAACCTTCTGGCTTCGTCTCTCTGCTGCCATGGGCAACACCATTGAGCCTTCTGGCTTTGAAGCCATTATCCTTAGACGAATACATAATTCCGGAAGATATTCCAATGTGTAGATGCATGGATGTAAAACTTGGGAAGCTATGTTGGAAACTTGGAGTTCCACCTTCATAAGTTTGATCAGACTGAAATTTGCTTCAGATAACTCTCACTTGGATAATTCAGCTCCTGTCTGAGTTTAAAATGTCCCCTCATTTTGAGAAGACTATTTTTCCACTCACTTGAAAGCAAATAAAAGTAAGAGGAGTATAGGCTTTCAGGGTCAAAGATAGGATGAAAATTTATCCTCAGATCTTGATGATGCGGGATAAAGCAAATCTAGAACATTCCCTTTTCGAGTCTAACTTGCAAAATCGGAGCCTCAGGTGCATGTTGCATCTTGTTTCCCATTGTCAAATAAAATTCCGAAACTTGTCCATGTAGAGCCTTTTCAGTGCACCCTTGCATATTTTGCTCTGTCAGTTACTGTGCATATCATCTTCATTCTATGCTCTGTTGAGGCATACTATTAATCATCATTAACCTGCTTGTGTCATAAACTATTTAAGTTTAATGACATGTTTTTTGCTTGGTTTCGTTAAAGGTGATAGTCTTTTCTTCTATGTCACATGGGTGCTTCTAATTGGCTGCCGCACGTGTCGACGTTGGTGCTGGTGCTTCTCTGACACGGACCAAAACTGACTGTTTAAAATCTGCACATAACTAAATTATCTTTAATACAAAAAATGTATATGTAAATATTGACAAAGAAGGCTACCAACCAGTTAAATAGCTATGTGAAATGATTTATATGCATATATAGACACACATATATATAAACATCATCGCCACACCCACATCTAAATTTTTTTGAAAATTGCTGCATCAGCATCAGCACCCACACCCCACACCCATGTGACAGCTTTTCTTACACGAGTCATATTGACAGGTTGCATGTGTATTCCAATGTTACACTAACATATCCCATTTCTTAATTGGGTAAAACTTCATGAAAATGGTGATAACTGATATCCCTGTTGCTATAGTTGCTCATCCCACATAGTTAGCATGTACCTGCATCCATGTTGTTAAACAACCACAGTGCATTCAAGATCTGATGTCAAACACACGTCCCCAACAGATGCAACAGGTTCTGCACAGACTATTCCCTTTTGGCAGAGGTCTGTGCCATGCGTACTGGGCTCCTAACTTTTGGGTATTTTACATTATTGCTGACAAATTCATCGCATTTATGCTGAGGAAACTTGGGTTCAGCATTCAGGCACCAGCAGCTTCATTCACTGGCGGGCTTGTTGGAGACTCCCCTTTTTCTGTCCTCCCCCAGGTATCATTGAATTGTTGTTGTCTCTGATGGAGTTGATTAACTTCTAATTCTTGTAACTCTGGCAATGTCAGGTAAGTCCTTTAACCACCTTCTGTATGGTGATGCTTGCCATACTTCCCTGCCTTGTCAAGGCATGGAAATCTCCTCAACCAAAGCACATTACTCGGTGGGTTGCATATGCTTACACCTGTGGTTTTATGTTCGGATGGCATGTTCATGAGAAAGCATCACTTCATTTTGTTATTCCCCTTGCCATCATTGCTACGAGTCATTTGGAGGATGCAAGCCATTACTTCTTACTATCTACAGGTTTGTGTCCATTTTTTTTTTCCCCCATTTTACTATAGGAATTGAATAGGCTAGCTACCAATTTTGACAAACCAAGATCAGTACCAATTTCCATCTTTCCACCTGTTGAAATGAATTAATCTGTCCAAAGCCTTCCATTTGTTTCTAAGCATGCCAAAAATTCTTCAAAACATTCATGCTGGCTTTTTATCCGTTTGTAAGGGCACATCATATACTCCCACATGCAGAAGGAGCTCATGTTAATGCAGTTTTCTGTTGTCTCAGAGTACTAAAAATGTTAAAACTACTTCTGATAATTCCAACAATATCTTTCTGGCTTTTTTAGCATCCCCCGTTGTATGAAACCATGGTCTGCAGTCTCAATACATCAATATAGTCTTTCTGTTTCCAAGTTTATAAGGTTGCGTTAAACCTTTCTGTCTTCTGTGCAGTTTCATGCTATTCATTGTTCCCTCTTCTATACGAAGCCAGAGAGTACCCAGTTAAGGTGCTGTTGCTTCTTACTCATGCAGCCATCCTGTGGTCAGGCTTTTCACAACATTTCAGCATGATCAGTGCTTCTGAAGACGGCAAAGACAAAAAGCGGTCTAGCGTTTCTTTGCAGGGAACAAGACTATTTGGTTGGCCTACCAAAATCTATCTTTCGGGCTTGTTGGCAATTGAGATTTGGGGACAGTTTTTACACCCATATATTTTTGGAGACAAAATGCCATTCTTACCTCTTATGTTAGTGTCCATATATTGTGCTTTTGGAATGTTATACTCCTGGTTCTTCCAATTGAATAGGATAATCAGATGTTCTTAGTGAAACTTTCTGTCGTGGACCTATCTTCACCTGCGTTCATGAATTTACATATAGCAGTTTATTATCGTTTTAAGTTACATATACATAGAGAACGTGTTCCACTAGGATCAAGAAGACAACTTTGCCGATCACTATATATGCGGCCTTGGTCTTTGCTCTATTTCTATACAATTTCAGATATCTTTGGATCGATATCAAGGTGAGGTAGAATTTTTGATGCATGGCAATTTGTAGCTTAGATATGTTGAGTTGGGGCTCCAGTGCTGCAGACAGCAAATTGTTGAATGAGATCAGATCAAAGTCTTGTCCTAGTGAGAGGGAGAAGGCCGTCCTCTCCTCTCCTCTCCTGCTTCCTCATTTTCCTCGGATAAGCTTAAATAAAATCATCTGGTATTATGCAGCATGAACCTATCCATCCATACATGCTCGTAAACGCATTAACATTTATATCAACACAATTTCACCGCATGAATGCTCACATACATATTAACATCTTCAGCATGAAATTGTTAAAATACTTATTCATTTTGACCATACTTAAAGCGAGTTGTAAGCAGTTTGAAATTTGGGCTATTAGGGATGTCAATGGATCATATTTGAGTTGGATATATTCTTTATCGTATCTAGTTTTTCAGCTGTTTTTATATTCAGATTCGAATTTGGATTCAAATGGAAATGAAGAAAAACTTATACCATATCTATAACCAGATCCAAATTCAACAATCCAAATATGATTTTTTGGACGAACATCCGAACCTGATTTTTAAACCAGATCCGAACCACTTTATGGACATTGGATAGGATACTTATTTAAAAATATATCCCACCCGAAGCCGATTGAATATTTACTCAATTCAGAGGGCATGCAAACGGATTGCCATGAGGACATGATCATGGACCAAAAACCTTTATGTTTTCATGTGAACTAGTTGCTGCTCTATTAGTGGACAAGTTTGAAAATGGCTTGCAAACTTGCGTGCACTGTTATATGTCTTCTTGATTAGTGATTGGCTGTCTGATCTTGCATGTAGGCAGTGAAAATGGTACCAGAGGGCACATTCATATTTGATTGGTAATCCCAATTTAACTTTAACAATCTGTTCCACTCCTTGATAAACCTCAGCTTGGGTATTGTATGTTACTGAGAGATCTGGATTTTTTTTTTTTTTTTTGTGGGATATGCTTCTTCTTATCTCCAAAATATATCATGCCATTTCTAGTCTTTTCTCAATATACGAAATTAAGCTTGTTAAATATACAACACAGATTGCCATTTCTGGAGACAGGGAGAGGGAGAGCATATAATGTTCTTGTAACTGTCACGTAACGGTCATGATTTCATAGGATGTTTGATGTCCTCCTAAGCGTAAATCAAAATTTACACAGGATTTTTCTCCACGACTATCAACTGAAAAACTATCTTGGTAAATCTTTTGTGCCCATCAAACACAAGCTGAAATTGGAACAAATAGTGGAAAAAAATCTCTTTCACCCTATTCTAGAAAGTAGGGCTCCACATGAGCTGAGTGGAGTTGGTGCAGCTTGAGCTCGGCTCGACTCAGAAAACTTGAGCTCAAGCACGGGTAGAACTTAAGTCAAGCACCATAAAACAGGCTCCAGCTCGACTCGACGATACAACGTCCACCTCGAGCTCTTCTCATTTAACTTGCTTCTATTAAGTTTGTCTCGTTTCTTGTAACTCATATAACAATTCTTGTTATATTTCAACATTCATTATGTAGTCAAGTCGAGCTAGCTTGACAGGTTGTGCATGGCTATTCAGATAACTCGAACTCGACTCATTTAACATTTTGTGCTTACATTTGAACTCGAGCTCGAGCTGGCTGGACACATTGTGCAGGCTGATCAGAACTTTTTCTTGGACAAGAAAAACAAAGTCCACCCACAAAAGTCTCACATTGGTGCATTTCATTTTGTGACAAAAGGGTTAGGTTTTATGTTTCGTGAACACAAAACATGCGTCATTGGTAGTATGATTTAGTAACACCCACCTCCCCATATCTAACTGCACCTGGCTCCCCAACTTGACTGTGAAAAACTGCAAACCTTCCCACCGAACAAACTTGACCTAAAGTATACCTGTTAGTAAATAGTGAATGAGAAATGTATCTGCAGCCTAACTTTAGTTGGACAAAAAGCATCAACAACTATGTTTCTCACAGGGGCCCAAACTGAGGCATAATAGCAGCGGTGTGGACTAACCCCTTCTCCAAACGCACACACAGCCACCTAACCGCTAGCTGTATATGCCTAAAAGAAAAGGTTTCACATTGCTTCCACCATTTTCTGCACATACCAAGCTAGAATGGGTGGTGGGGGATACTCGGAAGAGGAGGTAGCTCCTTCTCTCTTTCTCCCCGAGGTCTAAGGCTACTTTAAGACTTAGGAACTTATGGTTATCCCCTCAACTCGGAATAGCATCTGCCGTTGTATGCTGTTCATGAGAGCAGTACCAACAGGAATCAAATTGGTTTCACTGGCCACCAACTGGACCAGCTAGGCTATGTCCTAGATCTAGCTAGAAGGGGAAATGATGGCGATATCAGATATGGAAGATCTCCATGCATGAGAAAGCAATCTCCTTTTCATGGATCCCACTACTGGTAAGGAACAAATTTCACGAGAAAGAAATGATCAGAAACAGGAACGTAGATTCCCGGAAGATCATGACAGTAACAACCCTTTGTTTTCTCTACCATGCTATTTACCTGCTCCTAGAGACTGTGATGATCGTTTGGTATGGGTGTTTCCTCTACCATGCTATTTACCTGCTCCTAAGGAGACTGTGATGATCGTTTGGTATGGGTGACCTCCGCATGTTACTGTCTCAAAAGGAAAGACCAGTTTAATGTAATGAAAATATGTACTTATCACGCCACTGCAAAAAAAACATGGATTCACCGATGCGTGGGAAAATGGTCGTTGGTGAAAAGCAATATTTTACCGACGTCTAGAAAGTGATGTGGGTGAAGATTGACATCTTTTTTGACGCATCGATGAATCTGTCTACACCGACACATGCAACGACACTTGTCATGAAAATATTGGTGATAGTTTTCACCGACATTCTCTTCACCGACGACTTTTCTAAACATCAGGAAAAGTTGCTTCCTCTTTTACCGACGTTTTCCGGCCATTGGTAAAATACAATTTTTTTGTACTGCGGATTTAAATGCCATGAACAAATTAACCTAGTGTTTAACAAAGTACTTAAGAGTATGCACAGATCCTAAGTACTTGGAAGAATTCTGGCCAATTCAACTGAGCCATGTGCCAATTCTTTTTTTTTTTCCAAATTAATAACAAGTGAATTTGATAAAACTGGCTTCAACTAAGCCATGGTAGAAAAGAATTAGCAGCATGTTTGCACGTGAATACAGCCACATGACACCACCAATTACCAGCAACTGGTGATAAGCCAGCTCCCTGACAAAAAAACTTACGTGGATACTATCTTCATAGCAATTTAATGTGGGTTCTTATGCTATTTTATTTTAATTAGAAGAAATTTTATATATTAAAATTGTATACAAATATATGTATGTATGTATGTACGTATGTACGTAAGTATAATGGATTGCAGATGTTACAGAAAATGATAAAAATAAAAATTCTATTGTTTTAAAAAATAATCACTACAGGAGAATTAGCGACAAAGCAATGGTTCATCATGCTATTATAGATGTCAATATATCGAATTTGGATAAGATATCAGACCGATCCTTTCAAAAAAGTCAGATATGGAGAAAAAAATTGTATCCTATTAAGAAATCAGATCAGATGTGGATTTAAGAAACGACATCTAGATATTCAAAAGTATCTGACGACATTCGGATCAAATTTTATTTTAAATAAATTTTCTATATCCAATATCCTCACACTTTGAAAATCAGCTGGATTTGGCTTAAAATTCAGATTAGCATTTAAAAATTGCGTTCGAATTATGTAATTGGATTTCAGATTCAGATTCAGATATTACTTTCCTTCATTCATATTTGATCCGAATTCAAATTCGAGTATGTCAATATCCAAAAAAGCGATATGGTTAAGAATATATCTGATTCATATTGGATCCATTCATATCCCAAGCTCTATGACAGATTTTGAGTTTTTCGGCCTTCATCAACATGTAGCATCTAACAAATTTCAATTATATATATATATATATATATATATATATATATATATATTTTCCTCCAGCCATGAGAGCATCCGGCTTCTCACAGCAAACATGGCTGTGTGCCGTGAAGAGTCCGATGGATGGATAGCTGTAGGAATTCATATAACCTACTTTTTTTTTATGGGCAACCTGAAAATTGGAAGACATATACCAACCCATTTTTGCCATGAGAAGCACCCCCAGCATATATTAAGCTCTTCACTTCTTTCAGTTTGAATGTTTTGAAATTCAATTTTCTATTCATGATCAGTGTTCTTGTTGACGTATCAGATATCTATTGATGAAATATCCGCGAACAAAAAAAAAACCCACAAGTTTTGGAGCCACAACGAAGCACGTCTTTGTGTTTTATTTCTTTTCATTTGAGCACGGAGATCTATGTACAAAACATGTGGTTTGAATGAAATTTGAAACAAATCCAATCTTGTGCGTGATTTCTTGTACTGATTAAATGATATCAAAACAAAACAATCCATGCCCCTCATATCTACGGATCTAAATGAGTGAATCAAATATATCCAGTTACTGATCTAATTCAAATTCGTTTAGCCAAGTGTGATGAGATTGATTTAACCTGATTTGTAGTTGAATTCAGATGAGATATGCAGTTCATAACTAAATAACAATCTGAATCTGGCACCCAATTGAGATATGAGAAGATCCAACCCTCTACATATAAACTTTGGTAGATCCAAATTTGTTTTTAGAAAATTATTGGATACTGTCATTCTTTGTATTTTTATTGGTTTTTTCTTTCTTTTGATTAGTTATATCCAATTCAGGCTCCTTCTTTTGCATTTTTATTCCTTCTCTTCTTCTATTCACTTGATTGTGGACTTTAGCTAGGGCCGGAGTCATCAACACGTTTTTGGATCTAATTTATGCTTTGGAATTACAGTCTCAGCCAGATTTGGATTTTAGCCATCATTGTTCCTCTATTAGGATTGCATGTAAGAAGTGACATTAAATTAGGGTTTTGTCTTGTCTAGCTAGACTTTTGTTTAGAGATTCTTCCAGTGGCAATTGATTTGTGTAGACTAGAGTGATTCCCTTTTTCCTTATTTCTCTGGACTTTTTCTTAGTTGGTAGCGTAGAAAGATGCTACCGTTGAAATGAGATGGGTTTGGTATTTTGTATGGAATGGAAGCGGTCCTTGAGTAGAAGATTTGGACCAAACACGGCGTCCTACCGACCAAAAGAGAGAAGATATCTTGAACTCCTGTTTTATGAAATCTTGGTAGCTTGACGAAGAACAATTGACTCTGATATAGAAAATTGAAATCGACGAGCTACCTCTATGACCGGATGGTTTTTTTTTTTTTTTAAAAAAAATTACAAACTGTTGCAAATGTTGCATTTCATAGCTAAAAGCTATAGTCAATCAACTAGCATTGCAGAATGCAACATTTTGTGATGGTTTTTAACATCATATATATATATATATATATAGATGACCGTTGTGGTTGGCTGGCTGAATTCAATTCTCATATATACAAAAATAGAAATTTACCAGCCAACGTCCATTATGTGGTTTCTTCTTTTAAAAAAAAAAAAAAATTGTTGTTAAAAATTATTACAAATAGTGCATTTCCGTGGCTAAAAACAATTGTGAATGATTTGTTACAGTACTTTTTAGCGTGCGAACTTTAAATTTACCCATCCGGAAATGGATCTTGGCCGCCTGATTTCAAGAGTAAATGATGACTCTAGTTATCTAGATTTACCCTATGTCACCGCGGTACGGGTGCTGGTACGGGTACGAGAAAACAGGTACTGGTACGATGTTTTTTAAAATCATGGTACGGGTACGATTTAAATTTTATGCAATAAAGTTAATTTTTTAATTAAAAAAATTATAAATTTTTGAAGAAACAACAAAACACCATCTCATAAAAACAATCATTTCATAAAAACTTTAAAATAACTTCAAAATTTTGACATTTGAGTGAGGAGAGCTTGGTTTATTTTGAAGTTTGAGTGAAAAGAGCTCTTTTTTAGTCCTGTATTGCTAAAGTTTGATGTGAATCGGTGGTGGAGGCCTCGATGGCGTGAAAGGTTTTAAAATGTTGTGGGAGACTTCGACGGGCGTGAAAGCTTGGCATTTTAAAATGCTTTTTTCGGATAAACTTGATTTGGATCTGATTTCGATTCGAAACCAGATCCAAAGGTACCGCTACGTACCGCGGTACCGGTATTGGCGTACCGGTACCGGTACGCGAGGCAAAACCGCGTACCGCGGTGACATAGTCATTTACCCAACAATCTAACCAATGTCGCCTATTTGAAGCAGATAAATGATTGAAATAAAAAACAACGAAAGAAACAATATCCATCATTTTTTTTTCTCTTTGTTTTTCTTTAACTGTCCATTATGATGGTCCCGACTAAGTGGTTGGACGACTATAAAAATCATGATTCATCATTCCATCTTTCTATAGTTAATGTTGTCATGTGCTAGATAGTTGTTAGTTAACTTTAAAAATTTGTTGCTAAAAAAACCATTTATCATCACTAAAACCACCATAAACCATTGTGGTGTTACAAACGGTCGTTAACATCATTTTAACAAACTTTTGAATGATAAATTCTTATATTTTAACCACTCGGGCAGCATTCAAGATATATATATATATATATATATATATATATATATATATATATATATATATATATATATATAGAGAGAGAGAGAGAGAGAGAGAGAGAGAGAGAGAAAAGAAAGCTTCACGGGTTGGGTAGGTGGTTATGGGGAGGGAAGTGGGGGTCCATTTACTTGCATAATTAGCCAAAGGGTGTGGAAGAAAAAGAAAGGCGCCAAAGCAAGAAGACGTCCTTTCCTCTATCATCACCAAGCACAAGATACTGAAACATCACTTTAAAAGAAGAGAAAAATGAAACACGAGACGGAGAAGCATGTGAGACCCATCACTAGCGGTAGCGGCTTCAAAAGTTGAAGCCTGAATTCAACCTTTCCCTCCCAAACCATAACACAGATCCCCTTACTTACTCATCTCTTGTCTGTCTCTTTTCCCCTTCACTGCTGCTATCTGTAAGACTGTATCTGCTTACGTTTCTTTATTGCCTTCCTTGAACGGTAGGTTGCGAGGACAGGGAGATTGCATGCATGGCTTTAAAGCGTGGGCATGGAGAACTCATGGGGATCAGAAAAATAATGATAAAGAAGCGACCGAGCGACGTGGATGAAAAGGAAAGGATTCCTCTACACTTATGCCTACTCTGCTAAACTTTGTCCTTGTCCTTGGAGACAACGCTCACTCATCCCACCTATCCTTCACAACTATTAAGTTTCTTTTTATTCCTTGCTTTCCCCTTAAGGATTGGCGAGCTGGTGAAACCCGGGTGCTATCTTTTTAGATTGCAAATGGTGACCTCTAATTACCGGGTGACTCGCAGAAGCAGCTTTGAACCCCAAGAGCAGGAAGAAAAAGAGGTCGCTTTGAACCCCAAGAGCAGGAAGAAAAAGAGGTCGTTTTAACCTCTGGTGGGACAAGTGTCTCTTATCGAAATCGAGAAGATGAAGCCTTTTATTGTGATCTTAATTTTGATGAGTTGGGGCTTCCAATCTTTAGAGATTCTATCTAATGGCAAAGTCAGAAAAGTCAGAAAATTTTCCATGAGGGACACTCTTCATATATTTTCATATCGGATTCAGAGCACTCATGTACATAACAAAGCAAATATTTAAAGATATTAACTTGAACATAAAAAACCTTGAGGGCGATAACCAAGCAAATATTTAAAGATATTAGGGACACACCAGCATTTATGTGGCTCAGCCTCTAGTTATGTCTTTCATGACAGTAAAAATTGTAGAGGTCTACACCTTCACCAGACTTACTGGCACAGAAGATGTTTCATGGCAGTAAAAATTGCAGAGGTCTACAAGTTCACCAGACTTACTGGCATAGAAGTTGGCAGAGGACACACATATTGAACATTAACTGAGTTGTACGTTTGAGTTTCAGATCTCCAACTTTGAAGCTTTAAATGGGATCACCTACCCGAGTACATGAAGTTCTCGTATACGTTGTCGTGATCTCCTCCTTTAATGCTCTAAACTGAGGCGGGGGAGAGGTTATTCAAATCAAACACGGTATTCTAACGCTCGGTTTCTTCTTCAGCTCTGGGTCCCCAAGTACTACTATAGGGCCGGCCAACTGCATAATGGCTTTATAGAGGAAAGGAAAGTGACTCCATTTTTTTTGGATTATTGGATCCAAATTCAAGGTTGGCACCGTCATTATTGGGTGTCGTAATTGATCCGGCCACTGTGCGAAGTCTCAATCTTATTCGATCATTTTCTCACTGCATAGTCTTTCTTTTTTTTGTTAATATATATATATATATATATATATATATATATATATATATATATATATATATATATATATATATATATATATATATATATATATATATATAGAGAGAGAGAGAGAGAGAGAGAGAGAGAGAGTTGAATGGTGACTTTGGTTATCTATAGTCATCCACCTCATTCATGAGGGTCTATAGTCATCCACCTCATTCATGAGGGTCGACTCATTCGTCATGATGGAAAGTTGAGAATAAAACAAAAAAGAAAAAGGTGATGGGTATTTTTTTTCATAAATCTAACAGTAGCTCACATATTTTTATTCATGTATTTTCCTCAACTATTTATTTTAATGAATCAGACTGCCCTCATAAGTGAGCCAGATGACTCCAATAGAGTCATCATTCACATACTTTTTTTTTCTCTCTTTATATATATATATATATATATATATAACTTTGGCTTAATTTAAGGCTAAAAAGACATAATGGGGGTAGCGATCATTGGTTTATTTAGATTGTCATCCAAATAATTGAGATTATAGCATCTTAGATGAACTACTTGCTTGCTTATGGAAAATTGCCAATATGGCGTTTGTAATAGATGACGAAACACATTCTATCAAACAATGGGCCCTTCAATGGGTGGCACCTTATCAAGATTATTAAAGACAAGTGAGGCCCAAGTTACGCGTTCTTTCGGTTCCTGTAAGGCCAGGAAAGGAGGCATAATTTGAGGACAATGCTTTATATTAGAAAGTCTTAATCAACTAAACGAGCATTATATGTGTGATCTTCCTACCTTTAGACCGAACACATAAAAAATGTTTGATTAATCTAGAAAAGCACTCCCTGCGTGTTCAGATTCTCTATGTCAGTACCTTTGCAATTGAATAATGTGACTCCAAGCCAAACTTAATGGAAACTAATTAATTACCAGATGATAAAGTTTAGTGGCATGTGAAACTTGGATTGATCACGTATTAGTCGGTTCTGGCCGGTTAGTTTGTTTTTTCTTAAATAATCAAGACTCAATAGGATTTGGTTTGAGATCTTCAATATAATTAATGAGCTTCAATAATTCATTGCTCCGGGGTTATCGCCATTGACGCATAATCCGTAAGCTTCTGCCTAACCCCATCTTGCTTAAGAACATAAGTCTGTAGTCCACAAAACTGTTTTATCAAATCTTATTAGGTTGGCTTTTGATAATGCCTGTATCTTGCATCTATGTCTTTTTGTGCCTGCTTATGCAGAGGATGAGATTCCATGATAAAGCAAGCCACCTACAAATGCCTTAGTCATTGATCACCAGTACCCACCTGCTTTTATTTAACTACAGTGGTTCAAGAATATGCTTTGTTTCAAAGTTATTTGGCTTGTCTTTGGCACAAGATGCATCTAAGATTCTTCATGGCTTGTCTAAAAAGTAAAATGAAAAAGTGACACGATGCAACCTTTTTAAGTGAACATTTTGAACCACAAGACTTTCATGTTTAAAACTGTTCACAGTTAAAGCTATGCACACCCTAGGTCGTTTTGTGTAAATACCGGATAAATTTTGACAGTTTTTTAAAATAAATAACAAGTGCATTAGGTGGTTTTCTGAGGATTACTTCAGAGAGAAGTTTTGAAGAGGGCGACAAGACGACATGCAGGTATCAGAAGATTAAATGTCTTGGTACTTAAATGGTGCCTTTGTCATTAAAGATAAGTACTGAACCAAGTTAAATGCCAACAAGGGCTCTGTCTACCTAGTGATCAGGAGGTTGGTCTTTAGAGCTCAATAAAGAATGGAAAATAAGAGTTTGATACTCGGGATGTGTCGCCTAATTGACATCATTCAGTAAAGGTTTATCTAATCTCAGCTTAACAATAGAGAAGAAATGAAAGGTTTAAAGGTGCGTTTCAGCACCCTCAAACCTTGGAAGATATTTTTCTTTAATTAGGGTGGTTTGACATAACAACAGCCCCTCGATACTAGGGCAGATTTATGGAACACTTGTTAAAATGCTTCATGAATCTGCTCCAATCTTTGAAGTATATTTATTGGAAACAAATGCTTAGTTTCATGATTTCCTTGAAATTCATAAAGCTTTTTGATCGCTACAGCCATCGACCTCGTCGGTGACTGGACGAGCACATGGAGCTGTTGGGAGCCCATAGAGGTGACGCCTGTCATTCATTGCGGGACCTGCGGCTTTTTCCGAGTTACCGTATAGGACAGATGTCAAATTCACATAGATGTTTAACATTTAACGGCCACTGTTTTATCTGCTGTCTGGATATAGGTAGCTAGAACAAGTAAAGCAATTAATGTGAAGCAGCTAACATTCATGTGAAACCTGATTTTGTGTTGCAAGATTCCTACCTATTTCTGAATAGCAAACAAGACAAAGTATGTAGTGTCCGTCTTGGTGTTTCACATTAATAAATCATCATTGAAGGCACATGAGGTACTTGGAAGAGGCAGTTTCACACCCAGTCGTGGTAAATGCATATGCAAATGTTTTTGAAAACTTTGTAATTCTTATATCTGTCAACAACACGTACAAGCTTTCAAGATCTGTTTCTCTTGTTGTGAATTCACCTTGTATCATAAGTCATATTCTCGGTGAATTAGAGGATTACGACCCACCACCCAGAAAAGAGAACGAGACCCGCTTTCCCCATCTCAACCCTTGTATTGCAGAGCATTGTCTGTATTGATTTGCAGGTTGTTGTAGGGGAGAGGGGTGGTACCTGAGAAGCCAAAGCCTTCTCCCTACTCCATGCTTTGGGGGTCCAGGACCTGGGTGGCAGTGGTGTTGCGGTCCGGAAGAGTAAGCCTTCACAGAAATCAAACTAACAATGTGCTGTTAACACGCCAGTCAACTCGACCAACCATGCTATGCCTTTTATGATAACTTTAATTGAGAAGGGATTTTGGAACATGCATGAGCATTTTGTGCATTGAAACAGTAAATTGCATAAGCAGCGATAGAGGCGCAAACAATAGCGCAGTAACAAGAGTTACACCCACCAACCTAAATGGTTAAACTTAAAACCTTCCAGTTGAAGGGGGTGGGAGGGTGATATCTAACATTCCTATCTTGTCATAAACTGATCACAAGAATCTGCCAAGTCTGAACAGTTTCATCATTTTTCTAGAGGTTCAGAACAAAGGCAAACAGAAAAGCATAAAAAAGGGGACTTGTAGGGGTTGCCCAACCTCAACTTGTCAATTCACCAAAAAAAAAAAGACGAAAAAAAATACAGCAGTCGAAGAAACAAATGAAGAAAAACAACAGGAGAGAAAATGCTGAAAGTTCATTAATGAGTGGGCCAACAATCAGCTAGACATTACAAAGAAATTAAGCAGCTCTGCATGGTGATGTCCTAGCGAAAAGACAAGAAGATGGATTCAGAAAACTCTAATCTCTCTCTCTTTTTTTGTCTTCTTGAAGATTGAAAAAGAGATTCTTCTTAGAAAAGGACTATCAATTTTGGTCTGATATTATGGACACAGACTGTCTTCATTCATTTTTTTTTAAATGAAGGTATGCATTATCAGAAATTAAAAAAAAAAAATCAGAAATGTTTGTGTGGTGGGAGAAATTTGCATAATCATAATTGGGATCAGGCAGTTGCTCTTCAGGCGCTAACCCATCACTCGGGTCATATCACTTCCACTTTAACTGGCCTGAAACTTAAAATTATTGATATAATAATAACAATAATAATAAGAGCGTTGTTGTTTTTATTCTTATATAGTTTTGTTAGTAGTAGTACTGGTTGCTACATATTGTATGAAGAACATGCGGGTCTTTAGGTATATTCGATTTTTACTTGCCTTCAACTTTAAGATCTTACTAGCTCATATTGGCAGATATATGCCATTATTAATGGCGGGCCATCTGTTTCCCTGACACCTATAACGCCTAAATTATATGCAACAGCCATGGAAGTTAGGTCAAGCTTGGCATCCCCATTTTCTTGCTTGAAGACAACCCCGTCTTCATTGTGCACTTCACAAGCTACCAGGGGTGAAAAGCAAGAGGAATTAGTCTCTCTCTCTCTCTCTCTCTCTCTCTATATATATATATATATATATATATATATATATATATATATATATATATATATATATATATATATATATATATATATATATGTATATATATATATGAAAACTGAACAATGGGGACTTATATGTGAAAGAGTTAGGCTACATAATTTTGAATGCAAAGTTTTACTGACACTTTAAAGAATTATTTGAACCCAGATGAGCTAATCCAGCCCATACAGTATGACTATGACTCGGCCTTTTAAGGACAGTAGGTCCCAAAGCTGAGCGAGTTAGGCTTGAGATTGAGCTGGAAAAACAGTGATGTAAGGCTTGAGATTGAGCTGGAAAAACAGTGATGTATGGCAAACCATTCCAAGTTGAGCATAAGTGTGCTCGGCATACAAAGCAAGTTGGTACCGATTCATTTTTCTAGCTCTTCATGATGGTTGGTATAACACCTTTAAAGTTTGGTCTCTTATTTAAGATTGCAAAGAATTTTGGGGGACTTATAAAGGAGTTGCTAAGTGATTGATCGTTTTAGGCTAAGTTTTAGTTCTTAGCCGCCTTTGGGCTGAGACCTAAACTAATAAACAGTGGATTGTGATCCGTTCGATCAAGGGCCGCAGCTCAATATGAGAGCAGGGTGAGTTGTTATAGTGGTATCAGAACCAGTTCAACGCTCGAACCCAGAGTCTTGCATGCATAAACACGTGTCTCTTGAGGGGCATATATTGTAACAACTTAAAAGTTTAGTCTAATATTTAATATTGTAAAGAATCTTGAGAGACTTACTGAGAAGTTGTTAAGCAATTGGTTGTCATTTTTTTTTTTTTTTGCTGAAACCAAAGCTGTTAGAGGGCAATTTGGAATCCGACAAATTGGGTTGTGGCAACTGTGGAACTTGTTTATACTTTTCACAACCTTCCCACAAATGTTGCAAATTTTGAAGCTAAATGATGAATGAAAGATGAGGGTCATTTTATAATTAGTCAAACAACATATTTGAGTTCCACAGTTTTCAAGTTCATTTTACATTGAAAAACAGTGGATTAACGAGAGATCCAAGGAAATCAAACACAGCCTACTAATTTTGACAATTGAAGGCCTGCTAATATGTATCTTCGGCATGAAGAAGTAGTGTTTGAATGGGTTGGATTTCATTTTTGTCGTTCTCAGTTGTGATCCATCTGGTTCTAAACTCAACCTCTAACGCGTATAGCTGTCTGTGTTTCAACTCTTTTGCGACTCTTTCTTTCTTAGCCTCAAAAAATGATGAATTTCAAAGATGTTAAAGTCAAAACAAGCTTAATAAAATCATTAATAGGTTCGGATTTTTCTCGTTTTTTTAAAAAGTTGTTATACAACTTATCATTAAACATATCTCCCCGTATCATGCAAAGAAATGCATATATGATGTCCCCAAATAAACTGAACCCTTAATGGGTCGTTTGACAATAAAAATTTGTTTGGTGAATTATCCTAGAAAATAGAGCAAATTTATGAAACAACGTAACACAATGTCTATTGAATCTGCTGCGATCATTGGTGTAGATTCATGGAAAATACAGTGTTTATTGAATTTGCTGCAATCCTTGGTGCAGATTCACGAAACAATTTGTGATTATTTCTATTACCAAACAACACTAAGGAACTGTTCGACATTAAGAACAATGTGTAAGTGTTCTACGAATCTACCTTCAAAATTAGGAGAAATTAATGAAATCTTTGACAAAGTATTCTTTTTGAGATAGATTAATAAAACAGTAACAGATTGTTACTACGAATGAATTTGTCCAAAAATTTATGACAGATTCATGGAAACCCACCCTAATTTTTGGGCTAACAGACAATATAAATCTGTTACTGGTGCCAAAGGCCCCATGAAGGTGCTCAGCATGGCCCTAGCCGGAGATCTACGTCCGGGTAATGGCTTTAATTTTATTTGAAAACAAACTAATAATTATTTGAAAAATACGTATATGATAAATTTAAACAAAAAATAAATAAAAAAACCTATTTTTCCAACCTTTGTACAGGCTTGGCAACGTTTGTGTTTGCTGCCGACCGGTTCTGACAGCATTGGTTGTTTGGCACCCAATAATGGATCTTACCAGTTCAGGATTCTGTGACGGCAGAATTATGAAAGTTCCTGGTGCTTAAACAGTGGCTGATGATGCAGGTCAGTGATACGATCAGCACCAACGGAAGAAGATGGGGAAAGTGAAAAAGAATCTCGGGGGAAATAAAAAGATGCCGCCACTGTCGTTGTTGATGCCTTTTCCTCTCATTTACGGGGGAAAAAGAAAAAAAAGAAGAAGAAAGGAACCTTTGAAATTCCCATGAAATCGGAATTTTCAAATATCTTTAACTTTCTTGATCTTTGGTCTGCTCGTCGTCTTTAATTCAAAGAGCCACGCCGGTTTGCTCACAGATATTCCGGTGTATCTGATACATATCGTTGCCTATCAGCCCCGGATATTGCCTTATTATGTTGACTTTTTAAATAAATGAATGTTTCAGAAAGATTTAGAACATGAAAAAAAATGTAATTTAACCTGTATTAGTAGCTTTGTAGCGTTACAATCATATACTGAGCTACCCATAATTACAACACTGAAATATCCATCAACTTTGGGTGTTAGCCTCTTAGGTTCTCTTAATTCTTGCTTGCAGGAGCATAACTGGTCAGGTTGGCGGATCGGTTTAATTGGTTTTTATGGTGGGCGTTACTCTTCTGAACTGTTAACAATAGATGTGCACTTTAGTTGACGAGTATCCTGCCTCCACTCAAGTCCCGAAGCATCATCCGAGGGTCATGAAAGAAAGAGAGAGGAGATTCGGCCTCTTTGAGGTACCGAAGAGGCACCTCCATGCTTCCTCTTAATTAATTATTTTATATAAAACACAGTATTGGTTGGTGTAACAATAGACAAAAGGGTAGCATGTTTGCTTTAACTATGAACCTAAAACTTCAAATTCAATTGACAGCTTCTAACATAACACAATGATAATTTAAAAAAAAAAAAGTTTGGTGGAAGTCCTTGCTTGAAGAGGCATCTAGAGACAATTTAGTGCCGCTTCTGCGATAAAAAACTCAACGGAAAAGTTGTTCGTAATAAAAAATTTCCAAGAAAACTTGTCTTTGTGAATGGCCAAATTCTGCTTTGGCTTCATCTGCGACAGGAAGGCAGTCAGACTGCTGAGACTGAACTAAATCACATCGTCGATGGCATGATTCTCCAAAGAATAATCGGAACTTACAAAGCTCCAAACGGAGAAATCTTTCTCTCTGAGTTGTTGGTCCAATTACACTTCCTGGTGATAAGGAATACAGGGAGAGATCAGATGGACTAAGATGCTAAAAGACAGGTTGCGTAAGGCCCACCACCAGCTCGTTAATCAGGATTGGGCTGACACGATTGTCCGAGGCATCCACTGCTCGAATCTTCCGTCGCCATCTCCGGCCGTGGCGTTGAAGTTGAATCTCAATATTTCATGGAGGTCACCGGACGTGGCGTCGACGCTGATCGATCCTGCACTCAGTTAATTTTTTTTTTCCAATCTTTCTAGAGCAAATCTCCCTATCAAACTAAGCACCTCGAGATTTGAAATCTTAATTTTCTTGATCATCTTCAACTCTGAAGCTTCGTCTTGTTGATTGGTAAATTTACATTGCCAACCAATCCCGAAAACAGTAGCAGGTATCTCTCAATGCCAGCAAGAAAATAACGCCTATAAGAATCAAACAAGAGACACGTTGAACAGTTCAACGCCTTTTACCCGTTAGAGAAGGTTGCACATTTCAACATTCAAATTGCAAACAGAGAAAAATTTCATTTAAGGTACAAACATTTCTCAATAATGTCAATTATGAGCCTCACCTCCAATGGGAGATTAGTAGTCAATCCGATTCCCGTGTCAGCCTCTTAGGGGCACAGTAGGGTTCCCTCCCGTTCATCCCAAAATAAAGCAATAGTACAAAATAAAATTTTATTTATTATAGACTGTGCAATACATGCCACTGTATATCGGCCAATATGCCATACGATTGATGTTCGCAATATGAGATTGAAACCGGTAACTTTTCTTCAACTCACTGTCCGAAAAAGTGAGTTGAATTCTTCCCTGTCCGTAGGATCTAGAGCTGTGTCGGTGTCTGGTAAAAAAGTGGTGTACCGTCAACTTGGCACCATGCTTCACCCTACATGTCACAAGGGCATTACGCACCCACCACAACCCAAACTAATGTTGAAAACTGCAAAATTTCGCATCTTTCAACATCTCAAGATTGAATTGGAAGCCCTTTTTGGGAGCAAAAGTGATGCCCATATCAGAAAAATGTGATGCCCAAGTTTAAAGTCATACCCAATTCAAGAGGCCTAGAATTTTCTCTAGCAAACATCCTCATAAGTGGAGAGCAGGTGGTGGTGGCAAAGAAAGATGTAAAGTTCTTCCATATAAAGGCCTCACATCAAGCCCAATGCCTATGCATCTTTCACTTTCTTGTAGGGTTGTCCTTCAAGCGCATGGTAGTCAAGGCCCACTCAATGTTTAATTCTCACAGGGGCAAAAAAGAAAAGAAAGAAGCCATTAACTGGTCTGCACCTTGGAGGACTCATGATCAAGAAGAAAGGTAAATGTATATATTTTTTTTAACCCAAGGTAAAAAACTTAGGAGTTTGGAAACAAGTCTTGGAAGTTAGGGCATCTAATATACAAGGCCTAGGATAAAAAGAAGGAAATGGGGAAACACCACCCAAGAAAAAGAAAAGGAAAAAAAAATGAAGAGGCATGGGAATTTGCACCATGTTTGTGAAAATTTAGTTCATTATATAAAGCAAAGTGTTGATATCTGTGATATCTGCCTCCCACTTATGTCTCTTTGGTCCAATTTCCCAGTAGACAATTTTCCTCATGGGTTTGCTTTTCCAAGGCAATAAATATGCACAAGTGCTAAGCTTTTTTGGACCAACCATAGAAAAGGACAAGGGCTCAGTAGACCCTTGAAATTCTGACTGAGTTTTTGATCTAGGGGAATCTAAAGGCATGTTTTGGCCACCATACAGTTAATCTGTGGGAGTTACAGTGTTTGTAATTTTTTACCAGTAGGAGTTACAAAAATGTTAGGAAATTTATAGATGTTTCAAATTAAATCTGATACTTGTCGATGTGATGCAGTTCCATTGCCAGAGATCAACATTGGGTAGCGCCTAGAAGTTTATAAGCCTTGATTTTTTATTTGCACTGTGCATTGTGCATCAGATTATATTTTCGTTCATATTAGGTTCATGTGCTTAAAGTTACAAGGTATGAAGACCTTTGAGGTGAAGATTCTGCACCAATTAGTAGAAACTCTATCGACCAACTTTTAAAAACCAGATAAATTGAAAATTGTAAATTCATGCAGGCCTATTCTGTGCATAAAAAGCTAGTGCCTAGATAGGGATATCAATATACCTTATTTGGATCAGATATCCAACCGAACTATTCCAAAAAAAAAGATTAGAAAAAAAATTAATGTCCTAGAAAGAAATAAGATAGGATTCATATTTATGAAATGATATCCAATCTGATTTGGACTTGCATATATAGAAATATCCAATCAGATTCAGATTGGATTTAACTTTCAACAAGTATCTTACACTCCATGCCCTTACATTTTGAACCGCAGATTGGGTTCAAAATTTGGATTCAAACTCGGATGTCAAATGTAAAAATCAGATTCTAGATTCTAATTCATATATGACTTTTTCTTTATACATCTTTGAATCTGAATTCAAATCCGAACATGTAAATATTTGACAAAGCAGATATGGTTAAGAGTGTATCTGATTCAAATGCAATACATTGACATCTCTAGCAACAGCTTTTGATGTTCCAGATCTGATCCAAATTCCGTTTACTGTTCTCTGTTTTTTTTTTTGTATACGTAGAAACGAATGTATACTTTATATGCCGTAGCGACACATTAGAGCATGCAAATTGCTAACTTATTTCATTTCTTTTGGTAACCACAGGAATAACTCAGGATTCTTTGGTTATTTGTTTGAATTTTGCTCCTTAAACCAATAAGTATATTCCAACAAAGAAAAAGTCTGATCATTTAGAGCAATGCACAATGCAAAATGACTGTAAATAAAGGAACGAGAAACACAAACAAAAAGAGAAAAAAGCGTTGTTAAGCTAGCCTAGAAATTTTGGGCTGTCCCTAAACCATTCCAATCTCAAAAAAATTTAAACCCATTGAACTTCTGCGGCCCCCAAGTCAAGAGACTTTGTCGCTCGCCTGGCAGTGTAAAACCCCGAAGCCAATGCAGCCACCCAATTTGAATGTTGGGTTTGGTTGACAAGCGAGGGTGGATCCAAGAATCAGCGGCAGCGGCAACGGTGGCGGGGCGGCCGGATCCATTCAGACAAGAAACAACGTTAAGTTCCAGCTCACAATCCCACCGGGATCTCCTCTCTCTCATGTAAAGGGGAAACCAAAAAATTATTAACTTGGTTGAGGATTCAAGTAGGATCATCAAGGTACAAAAGCCTTCATAAAAGCAGCGATGAGACTGCTCTGACTGAGGAGGGAAGGACCCATCGCAAAGGGTCCCCGCCCGGTGTGGTTCGAATACGGAAAGGCTGGCGTGCCCCATCTACATCTTTCTGCACCCACCCACTAACCACGTGAACCGACCCCACACCAACCTTGGATTGGATTATTACAAAAGTTTAGGCAAATATCAATGTACAGAACTTACTAAGGTCCACCATTCACCTGCATGTCTTCCTTGCTGTTCCATGGTTTAGAAGTAAAACTCTAAGCAGGTAAAAGTCAGTTGCATTTATAGTGCCAGTTGCTTCGCGGCGCGAACCTTGCACATGGCTAGGGCGGGGCACAGGCACGGGCACGGGCACGGCATTGGTTAGGTCGCGAGAGTTAGATAATTACTGGAACTTAACCAGGAAGCTCACCAACTGACCCAGCTAGGTCTTGGTTACATTATTGTATAACTGTTGAGCCTACTTGCCAAACATAGGTGACATAAATACAGGAAGATGACCTCTTTGCTCTCTCTTAAATTAAAAATTTACAGATTTGTGGCCCACCTTGTCCCAAATTTCTAGTTGGCCTCTAGCTTTTCAAATGGTTCAGTTTTCTTTTAAAGATTGTTTGGTAGTATGAATGCTTTGCAGGCTATCTCAAATAGATTCGTGAAACACTAAAACTAAGTGTTCATGAATCTGTCAGTGTTTCATTTGCCAAACGACCCTTTAAGTGTTTTAATTGGTTCATGTTGAGGTCCATAATATGCCCACCTTCATGCTAAGATATATTCATCCGATACCCAGTCCAAAATGACCACACAAGATTTAATTCTGAATATAGACATATGGATCTAGATCAGAGAGAGAGAGAGAGAGAGAGAGATGTATTGAGGTTTTAGAATCTTAGTAATTACATTGCCAATTAAAATTTCAGACAAATAGGTCAATTGTCAAAGAAAAGAAGGTGTAAAAAAAAATGGATGGTAACAAAAGAAGTTAAAAGGAAAAAAGGAAAATTTATAGGCTCTCCCCCCGAAAAAGAAGAGGGGATCCGAAATATAAGGAAGAAAAAAAGGCCGTGGGGTGATGGTAGACGAATCGGAAACCCCGATTCGGTTCGGATCAGGAGAGGTAGGCCTGGATGCAAGCGGTTCGGACACAGTGGCAGAGCGGGCAGGCACCGAGGGACTGCGCGCAGACGGAGCAAATGGAGAGGTGGCGGCATGGCAGCACCACCACCGAGGCCTCCATCCCCCTGCACGCCCTGCAGAGGCCCCGGTCAGGGCGGTCCGGTTCGGAGGTGGACGACTCGGCGTCGTCGACTTCGTCTGCGGCCGGGCTGGTCTGCTGGGCCCGCTCGGTGAGGCGCGCCTGGAGGGTGGCGGCGACGGCCTCTTGGGCTTGGGCCTTGGCCTGCCAGAAGCGCGCCTCCGCCACGAGCTGCCCCACTTTCTCCTCGAGCTCGGCGTTCCGGCGGGCGACTCGCTCCCTCTCCGAATCCTTCTCCCGCAGCCTCCGCGTCGCGATTCGCTCCACCGCCGTGACGATCGCCTCGTACTGCTTCTGACGCTTTCCTATCAGAGACCGGCGCAATTGATCGCTCTGCTCCGTTGGTTGTCACAGAGAGAAAGACAGAGGAGTCAGCATTGCATTACAGCCATTACGAAGAAGCGACCAACGGTAGAAAATCGTCTGCTCTTAATGTCCGTGAGAGAGAGAGAGAGAGATTGTCGATATTTGAATGTGAATAGGGGAAGGGAAGATGGAAAGGTTGCTCTGGTACCATAAGATGGAGCGTAAAGCAGGAGGATTAGTAAAAACAAATTGGTTTCTTCTAACTTTCCATATGTTTTTTCATCCGTTACAGTAACTGTGATTGATAAAACAGAAAAGAAACCAATCACTTCTACAGAAAAGGAGATTTTGTTTGTTGCAGGTGATGTTCAGAGAGGGAAAGACAATGCTGGACCATTGAACTAGGGAATGAAAATGAAGAAAGAAGTGTTGGTTTTCATTTTTGGCCCTTCCGCATCACAAGAAACGATGGGTTTGCGATGTTAAATATCACATTTATAACTAACAATCCATGGTCTCGTGCAAGTAATGAAACGGCTGAAAAAACAGAAAAAGGCAGAATCACGAGCGAGAGAGAGAGGGAGAGGATTTGGAGGGCACCTGCGCTCTCACGAGATGATCGATTTCTTGTTGGTGTTGGTTGAGGAGGAGGGAGAGATCGTCGGCCACGAACGAGAGGTTGGTGGGTGGGTAAGAGGCGTTGCTGGTCTGGTTCTGTTGTTGGTCCTCGAGAGAGAGTCTCAGGCCGGTGAAGACGTTTGAAGGCGAGGAAGAGGCGACGGGTTTGGAAGCAGCAACAGGGAGGCGGAGGTCTTCCAGGTTGATCATACATGTCCTCTCCTGCTGCTGCTGTTGGTGGTGGTACTGCTGCTGTGGCTGCGGTTGTTGAAGGAACGCCATTGCTGAATTCGATTGAGGGATGTTTCCCACTGAAACAAGAATGGGAGAAATGTTATCAGAAAGAAAACAAGATTTGACAGAAGATAACTTGGAGAAAGAGAGAGAGGGAGAGAGAGAGATTTACATGCATCAATGAATTTCTGATCTGGAACTTCGAATGCGTAATCAGAGCCTATAGCGGCATCGAGCAATTCCTTCTTTTCCTGACCATTCCTGAAAAAGAGAGGAGACGGATGAACTAAGCAAGAAATCTTGTACAAGAAATGATTATGTAAATGAACGAGGAAAGAAAAAGAGAAAGAAAGGAAGAAGGAAGGAAAACAGAATGGGCAGACGAGGGGGAAAGAAACGAGTAACACGGAGATGGGACATGATGAACTAAGAAAAGGAATGGGCAAAAATTATAGAGAGTGCATATTGCTTTGGTTGCAAATGATGGAACCAAAAAAGTAAGCACAAAAGCAAAAGAGATGGGTCTCAAAAACTTGAAAGAGAAACCAGCAAACATGACAAACAAAGAGAGAAATTAATCGATTCCCCGACCTGTTCCGGCGAACAGTGAAACGGAGAGAGCAGAGAACTCCGAAGATAGAATTTAAGACAAAATCAGGACAGAAGAGGGGTGCCAAACTTTCCGATGAAGAACCGATTTCCAGAAAGAAAAGCGACGGACGGAAAGACGAAGCGAAAACCGGAGACTGGTGCGGCAAATTTCCACTACAAACCTGGTCATGAAATCAGAAAGCCAAACGTTGGATGGGTACTGAGCCTGGACCGCCATTTCTAGAGGGAGGAGAAGACGAGGACCAACAAGGACAGAAGAGGTGCAACGAAGAAGAAGAGGTGGAATCTACTCAGAGCAAAGGCCAAGAAAATGGGCTGGCAGGAATCAATCTCTCCCATCTATATACCTCTTCTCCCTCTTTTCTCTCCCTAAATCCCCAATATACGTCTCTCCAATACTTGTTTCCTTGTTTGCTTCTTCCTCAAGGGGGCCTCACCCCAATCTGAAACTTCCCTCCACACACGCCCGCACATTCATTCCTTTCGGTTCAACGAATTAGTCCAACCCCCCCAATAAAAACCCACAACCGAAAAAATTGCCCTCCCCACGACAACCCCAACCTCCCCCTTCCCTTCTTTCTCTCTCTACAAATCTTTTCTGTATTTTTCTTTTGTTGGGCAGGGGGCCGTCCTTCCCTTCCCTTACTGTTTTTTCCGTTCGTGATGATGGTGATAATGCTGCTTGCTCTGACGGTGGGGTTGTTTCCAGGTATATGAATGCGGAGATGGCAAGGCATGCAGCCCCTTCTCTCTCCTCCCCATAATTTTCCTTTCTTTTTTTAAAAACAATTTTTTTTATTCAGACCCAATTTTCCATTTAATTTTATATCCGCGCATGTAAAATGTTCAAATTCGAAAATGGGCATCTGTATTCTCAAAAACTATAAAATCAGGGACCGAGTATTTCTTATCGGGTGAGCGAGAGGGTTATGCTATTGCCGGGGCCGAAGTTTCAGGGTTTAGAACTGCATGGGTATCAATGATTAAGAGTTGTGTCGATATTATGTGGTAAGATCCCGGTGTGCTTCAATTTATACATAACACTCATTCTCTTATGATACAGAATCATAACTCTCGACCCTTGACGGGTTTCAAACTAGAAACATGCCTCAAATGTATTGATTTAAACTATACCTACCTATGAAGCGATCAAGAGCAACTAAGGATTTATGAATTTGTAGAAGATTATGTGAAGAAGTGTGTGTGGATAGAAAAGAGCAGAAAAGAAAATGTTGGTCCATTGATGTCACAACTACCCAGGCGGTAGTGTTGAGGAAACCTGTGGCCTTTGCATCAGAGAAATTCAGAGATGGGTGGCAGTAAGAAAAGGAAAAGTCTGGCCTCCATATGGGTTTCTCTTTTAATTTAAAGGAAAAGGATAAACAAATGCAGGGCGCCCGAATCAGCCTTTGACTTCACATGTAGAGGTGTCCAAAGGTGGCCTTAAAAGTTGGGGCGATTCCCCAAACGTGTGGGGACGTGATTGAAGCCCTGCCCTAATCTTCTCCCTCTTATTATATATATATATATATATATATATATATATATATATATATATATATATATATATATATATATATATATATATATATAGAGAGAGAGAGAGAGAGAGAGAGAGAGAGAGCCGATAAAATGAGAATATATAACAAAATTTGGAGACAAGAGGTCCTCTAAATACAAAAACAATCCGCGAAAAACACACCACCAAAACACACACAGGAAAAAGAAATATACAATACAATGTACAGATAATAAAAGAGAAGAGGAAAGACGAAGCGGCACAGTCACCCAACCGCAGACGTGCAACGGCGCTTAAACCGAATGGCAAACTGGATGGCAAACTGGACATCCCCTTGCACAAGACGAGCAACAGAATCTGGCGAAGAGAATGTGTCCCTGAAGACCCTGTTGTTGCGCTCCACCCAAATGCGCCACCAAGCTGAAATGAGAGAGAGAGAGAGAGAGAGAATAAGCTTTTATAATTATAATGATAGATTTTTGATAAAAAGCAAAAGAGATAACTAATCGACCTAATCAAAATCGCAAAAATAAAATAAAAAAAAGAAATATACAAGACGACAACACAATAAAATAGAGTAGAGAAAGGAAAAAAATGAAAAATAAAAAGATGATTCAGAGGGAGGAATCCTCTCCCTGCCTCTCACAATTTCAAAATACAAAACATGTGCGTGAAGTCGAGCAACATTGATGGGATACTTTCCTCCTGTTTTTCGGTGCCTATCAATCACCACATATGAAGAGACAAAAGTTAGGTCATTAAAATCAACTATTGAAGCATTTTTTTCAATATAATGTTATAGATATGATCTTAAGAATATTTGGTAATCAAATGTATTAACTTAGCTCTTATAACATCAAAATTTTAATAGTAGAAAGATATTTCTTAAAAAAAAAAACTTGAACTAAGGCATGGTTCATATTAAATTAGTGTTTATAACATATTAAGAAGTTCACATTTTGTTTAAATTACCTTCTTATCTTAGTACAAATTTAAAAGGTCTGGCTTTTGTTCCCTATCTAAGTGGCCATCGGCTGCAACCAAGCAATTATTTTCCATTTTATGTCGTTAAAAACATTGCAAAAGTGAACAATGAGACTATAGTTTTTAGAAATAGAATACACCTTTTGTGACAGTTTTTTTTAGTGACAAAAAACAAGAAAATAACTATTTGATTATAAAGGTAGTTGGCTGATTTCAATAAATATATATATATATATATATATATATATATATATATATATATATATTAATTTATTTATTACAAGAAAATAACTATTTGATTATAAAGGTAGTTGGCTGATTTCAATAAATATATATATATATATATATATATGTATATTAATTTATTTATTTATATATATACGTGTGTGTGTGTATGCACGTATTTAGGCGGCTTCGGGGGCTTTTTTCAGCTCTCATCCAAACCCTCATCTTTAGTGTGACCGCACGAGATCGAATTCTTTGTTATTTTTTGTCTCTGTTTTTGTTTGTTATTAGCTGGTAGATGAGGTGTAGGTGGGTTGCTGCCACATGAATTCAAAGCACACCAAAAAGAAAAGATAGCGCGTTACAGAGCACCGGATCACATAGCCATTTGTCTTTTAACAGATTCAACCACAACCTCTAGAACGAATCCTAGCCAATTGGTATTTTGAAATGTTTATCCTTCTTGTTGGAAACTAAAGTCTCTTGGCCAATTCCTGCACCTAATCTCTCCTATCAATTATGCAATCACGGGATTTTAAATCCCAGGAAACTAATTAGCATTTACAAATGGGTAGAATGGATTTTATTTGAATCGGTTATCATATTGTATTGGTTGGATGTTCGTACGCTTACATGCAAATTTAAGTAGGAATAAAGAAAAGAGTGTACCATATCTGAATTCTAAGTTCAAAATCTAAATTTGATCCAAATCCAACTTTTAAATATACACTTAGAATTCCCGATCCAACTTTTAAATATACACTTAGAATTTGGCCTTACCTGGAAAAGTTCGATGGACCGTTTGGCTCTACTCCTTAACATAACCATCGTTATATATTAAAAAAGGATTTTCAAAATGTATGGATATTGGATATAAGAAATTCATCTAAAACTAGACCTGAACTCAAACCTGAATCCGACATGGTATTTATTTAAAGTCCAACTTGAATTTAAATTCAATCAAATATCATTTCTTTAAGTCTAAATCTGATATGATTTCTTAAACGGACATTCAAGTGTTTTCAACCATTTTTTGAAGGAATTCCAATGGATACTCAATGCAAATTTGATCAGTTGACATTCCCTGGGCATCGAACAAATTAGTCAAAAAGATTAACAATGTAAAGTTCAATACTCTTTACCCAACATCAAATTGCATGTTGAACATGATAGATTATAATTTCTTTTCTTCTTTTTGACCTAAGAAAAATTGTCTTTCATGTAAAACCTTTAAGGTCGTACTTTTATACCTTCGAGTTACTTTGAGATTGAGATGGACTTGAGTACTCGTCCTTCAACTCGAGTATCGTGTTTGTCATTGTTTGCAGCTAAAAAAGTAACACCCCAAAACGCGGCAATGACTACCAAATTCGATCCTCATGTCGCACTACGCCCTTAAGGTAGTTATAGTTTTCGACGGAACAACCACTCTGATAAGTAAAAAAGGACGCATTGAATGCCAAGACGTGGTGGAAATTTGTGCAATTCCTCTTGCTCTTTCCATTTCTTTTTTGTGGTTGAACGTGTTGAAGAGGAAATGGAAGGCTGAACTGACTTGGTGGAACTCTTGCATTATACTTTTCTCTAGATCATCGATTTGCACAATGAGTAATTTGTGAGCAAAGAAAGCATGGCTTCCGGTCTGATGGCTGCACCTAGCTCGCCCCCCACGCTGGTTCTTGGCTATCTTTTGGACCTACCTACAAATATAACCAGTATCACATCTAGGGGCTGCTTGAATGGTAGAGGAGAACAACTCGAATTGACGTTCAGCCTCAACCGAGTACTTCTCTGTTCAAACACGGCAACCGGTGTTAAAGAACAATGTGGGGGCCCCAAGAGGAATTCTATGGGTTGCATAATTACATTTAGATACACTTTTTAGCAGTAGTAAAGATTTATTATATATGTTTTTGAGGAAGTCGGCCAATGACAAAGTTAACTCTTTGTGTTGTAAAACTTGCAATTAGAAACATGTAAGTTGAAGCATGGCAGGTACGGCACTTTAAGTAGGTCTTGTACCATACAAAAGATTGAGTGAAAGCTTTGGCTTTTACTACCAACAAAATACTTATTCTGTTGATCCTATATATATATATATATATATATATATATATATATATATATATATATATATATATATATATATATATCGGCTAATAAGTTCATGACAACCTAAAACTAGGTTTTACCTCGAAAACCAAATTTGGAGTTGATTTAGATGACTTGAGAATTGGGTTTTTTTCCCAAAACCCCAAAAACCTAGTTTGAAACACAAAAACTATTTTTTCAAAGTTTATTAAAGAATTTGGTTTTCATAGAATCAAATTTTCATAAATTGGATTTCAGATTGGTGTCATCTCAACACCTAAAAAAAAAGATAGAGGAAAAGGGTCATTTTTTCTGTAAATTGCATCATGCTTCAACCACCACAACAAAGGCCATATCTGCCGTGGCGTATAGGACCAGATTCACTCTCCCCTTTTATGTTGGGACCAAAACAACCTTTTTTTTGGTCTGTTCCTAATTGTCAGTGAAAATTCATATTCACAGACATTTGTCTCTAAACATAGGTAAAAGTCAACATTCACCGACTTGAGATTTTTCACCCGTCAGTAAATTCATCCTTTTGTTATAGTACTTCTACATGCTAAAATGACATAACATAAAACCCCTAAGGCCAAACTTTTATGTCTCCAAGGTTTTGATTTGTTTTGAGATCTCGTAGACCTACGGTACATCCTTGAGCTCAAGTGTCACGTTTGTCACCATTTTTAACTTACAGGAATAATGCACTAAAATGTGACAGTCTACAAGATTCGAACCTCAAGTCCCTTAAATGGGAACCACCTTATTGTCCAATTGCACTAAACCCCTTAAAGATATTATCCATCTGTTAATCTAAATTAGTCAATATAGAGCATACATTTCTGGTAGGCTGAAAGCCAAAGCCCCACTCAACCCCTTGTTTCCATAAGATATATGACTTGCTTCGGTGCTTTGGGGTACTATCCCCGCTACACTTCTACTTGTATAATGGTGGTCTTCTTTTGCAGCATAGAGAGTTGACACATGAAGAGTTCAAAAAAGAGACTGGCGGCTTACCAACTATGTGGGTGCCGGTGCATGTGCCAGTGCGACGTATCCCAAAAAATTTGGGTAAATATATGTATTCATAATATATGTAATTTTAACTTGTTTCTTAGCTTAATTTTTCCTTTCTTTTTACTTTTATTACTATACATAAAAAAAAAAAAAAGAGACAAAGAGAAGAAAAAAAATATTTTGAACGCGCAGTTGGGGTGCATGTCGGAGCATCACCATTGTTGTGTTGACATGGGTGCGGCCCCTTTTTTGAAGAGCCCGTGTGATATAGCTTACCAAGCTCCACTCCATCTATTTTGCATACTGCACATCTATTTCAAATATATTTTAGCAAAATTTATTATCAGATTTATGAAAAACTGTTTTAACATAAGCCGTGGAAGTACGTTACCTAAACTGTAATTGGTTATATCATTGAGATCTATAAAGTCGGGTTACTAAAATAGTTAGAATGCTATTTAGACTTTATAACCATTAATGAGAAATCGCAGTGCACCAATAGTATCGGTGAGTCTTAATGAAATTTAAACGGACCGTGCATTTGGAAGGTGGAATTAATTCCGAGAACATGTAAGATGTATATGAAACGGTATTTTATCTTAGTTTAAATATGCTTTCTCACAATTGACCCTTATATTGTTCTTTACGTAAAATTTATGACTTCATGCTTTTATTTGCCTTCAACCAGACGAATGATGATGTTTCATATAAAATTTCAGAATGAGAAAATGTACCGCTCTTAGCAATGCTGATGTGTAAGCATAAACAATATTTAACCATTCAACATTTTGCTTATATTGGTGTGGTTATAAAAGCCCAACTTGAATCTAATCTATATCAATTTTCTTTTTTCCACGTTAAGTGTTTCTGGAATATGATGAAGATTTCCGGATCATTAAAAGAGAAAGAGAGCCGATAAAATGAGAATCTATACAAAAATTTGAGGACAAGAAGTCCCCCAATTATAATAACAAACGCAAAACAGAACCAAAAAACAAAATATACAATACAATAGAGAGAAAGAGAGAGAGAGAGAGAACGATTCATATAGAATTAAATAAACCACCAATTAAAGGTTGATTTGAATGATCCAAATACCAATTCTTAGTAAATTCAAGATGCGGGCTCAAGAAGAAACTTGGATGGCACCAAGACACCGAAAGTAGGCACTTTACCTTAAGAGGATAAAAGGTTGGGTGGGTGTTTTGGCCTTCTGCCGAACAGTGGAAAACCTGCTCATCTAGAACGATATATGTTCAAGTTTTAATCATTCTATCTAACGAGCGAATGGTGACTCCATTTATATAGACTCAACTACCTCACTCACAAGCGCTGTTAATTTATTATTTTTTCTCTTAATCATTCATCATGATATACCAAATAACCCTTATGCATAAATTAATCGACCCATTGTCAAAAAAGTGGGGAAAATGAGGAGAAGTTAATGGGAGTTTTTTAAATTTTTGAAATAAAGAAGCAGCACATGCCTCTACAGATGAATTGAATCCTACCAGTGATTTTCTTCACGCAAAATATTTGTAATTAATGATCATTTAATCATAAAATAAAATTTTAATATAAAGAAAAAATAAAGCGACACTTGGGGATGGGTTGGTTGGGTTATGGAAGGACGTGAACAGTAAATTAATTTGGACGACTGGTTAGTGGGTGAGTGGTGCCTGCAGCAATGGCATTTGACTGTGTTAAAAATTATATATATATATATATATATATATATATATATATATATATATATATATATATATATATATATATATATATATATATATATATATATATAGAGAGAGAGAGAGAGAGAGAGAGAGAGAGAGATTTATGATATCACGAATTTATCGGTGCTCACCAAACGGGAACTACCTGCATCCCAATTGTGTGTGTGTGTGTACGCACGCGCTAGAGAGAGAAAAAGAGATTTTCACATGAAGAACCCTCAGCATCCCAACCACAAATATGTGTACGCATGTGCTAGAGAGAGAAAAGAGGGTTTTTCACATCATAGTCAGCAATATTAGTTTTTAGAGCCGATTCGACTACGTGATATTAAAAAACTGGGTGTTCTTGAACATACTTATTTTATTATCTTAATAGAAGAAAAAAATAGTTGCCATTTTGATTTTTTTTTGGAATAAACGAGGAAAGTGCTGTAAATAATGGTGGGGGCATGGTGTCGAATTAATTTATGATATTTTAAATATGTAAATCTGCATGTATTAATGTTGCTGTCATGAATTCGCTTTAATCTTTGAGACAAATTCATTATCGAAAAGTGTTTGAATGTGCTCTCTTGATCAATTAGGTTACGGTCGGTCTCCTTTAGATTGAACATATCATATCAATCATATGTACAACTACGGTGTTCGATTAAAAAACCATAGATTTAAGATCAGATCAATGCAGATCAATGCAATGATGTTGCTAACTAAACAAACACAACCTTAGGGTGGAGTTCTTATTAGCTATTATTTTATACCTGCCAATATCTTCCCAAGATTTTGATCGAAACTTTTTCTTGGTTGCCAAGTTTTTATAGATAACCACGGCTTAGAGAGAGAAAGGGGAGGTGGCAACGGCCCTCCGGTCGTCACGTGATGTGGAAGGAATTCACGACCCACGAACGGCGCACCTCCTGAACCATCACGTGATCTGGAGCGAGCTTTGAGTCCGCATCTCTTGGATCGTCACGTGATTTCGTTCTTCTGGTATTACGTAGCAACAGTGCTCCCTCTCTCTCTCACACTCTCTCTCTCTCTCTCTCACACACTCTCTCTCTGCTTTTTGTGGTTACATTTTTTTTTTACCCGTTTTACTTGGAAAATAATTCCAAGGGGACGTAAGCACGTGATCTGGATTATGACCAACTCCCTCATATGTCTGTGTTCTGAGGTACGCGTGCCGTACGGTTTGGTGACCCACGCAGGCATCCTCGCCCACCGGCTTTATTTTAATCCGTTGTGTTGTTAAAATATAATTAGTGTTTGATAATCTTGAATTTAAGATCTAAAGTAATGTGCGATTATGCACAACGAGTCGAGCCAACTCAAACTCGTTCATCAAAACCCGACTCCTTTATAGAGTTCGAGTTCAAACCTATACACGAAATGTTAAACGAGTCGAGTTCGAGCTGTAAAAACCTGACTACATAATCGATCAATGCTCAAATATAATGAAAGTATAGTTAAATGAGTTAACAAGTTTTTTTAAAAAAGGTAAGTGTTTAATATAAACGAGTTAAGTTAATCGAGCTCAATGCTGAATTGTTGAGAGCTTGAACTTGTCCAGCTCAAGCTAGACCCGGCCCGTGTGCATCCTTACTTTCATCAAGTGGCATAGCCACGTGGTGACTGGTGTGGGCAACTTTCAAAGTTCTTTATTTTTAAATAGGAATCTTAAATATTTATCCTTAAATATATATAAGTATCCCACCAGATTTGAGTATTTTTAAACAAGTGCCCCTTCAGCCAATTTTTCTAGCTCTGCCATTGCTTTTATGGGATGTCTTGATCACAAACTGAGGATTTGAAACCCGTTTTTCTCTTTTACTATCTATTTACATTGTGGGTCCCACTTAAAAGGGTATCTTAGATCATAATATTGAAAACCTAGATATATGGATTTGGATTGAATCCTAATAACCCCACTTGGATCCAATTTGGGTTTGGATGGGTCTTAAGAATGGGTCCTGGCAAAGACCTGTCCTTGGAGCATTGATGGAAAGAAGATGTGGTGCTCATCTCACTAGTTTAGTTATTAATAGAAAATTTTAACTAATTTAGATGTAGTCAGACCATATTAATGTCATACATATTCACACACATCAAGAGGTCAATGCAAATTAATGAAGAAGAAATTTAATTCGTTATGATTGCTTGGGTTTAACTGAGAGAGACTAGAAAAAGTAAGGGATGAAGCAAATTTGGGTTAAAGCCCACATGGAGAGGCATTTAACATAAGCACATGGTTTGTGCAGGGCAGCAGTAGCATTTCAAATGCACCTTTCTGCTTCTATATCTATATTTGATGAGAGATATCATATGCATTAGATTTATACCCCTTGTTTGTTTTTGTTGGATTCAGATTTGGATCTGAGCTCTTCCCTTCCTATTATTTTCTGCTGTCAATTGGATTTTAAATTTTCATATCTAATTAAGACATAAATTTAGAGAACTGCCATTTAAAAAAAAAAAAAGTGTTGCCAAGTTTGCCCATAGCTTTTCTGTTAAGCTCCAATCCATTTATGGGGCTTACATATTAAAGTTCTGGATCCATCGATACCCTTTCCTGGAAATATGTTTCAACGGCTATGTAATTGCATTTCTTGTTTTAGGAATTCTCGGTACATAACAGATGATCACAATTTTTATGGGAAGTGTTTTTTTGCCTTTTGTTAAAAAATTAGAAAAAGTAGAAACTAAATAACATTATGATGCAGTTATTTTTGAAGCAACAAAATAAGGTGATTTGAAATCTTGTAGTACTTCACACTAAAATTCCTGAACTAAGGTATTTCAAAATTACTTTCCCATACATAGATTGATTTATATTATAATGAGGAGAAACTGCCCATAAGGTAAGCATGTCTTAGTATTAATATAAATGTATAAAGCAGGAACCATAAAGGCGTGACTCCACGGTGAAGAGGCGTAGCATAGTTGGTTGGGCAGACGAACAGGCATTGTTTGTTTACTTCCTGTGGGTGCTAATCTTTTGGGCTATTAAACGTGGTATCACAACACTCTAGTTGATGGGCGTACATACTCCACTCAGTCCCAACCAGGGAGCGGAGCCAAGGTAGGACTCGCTTGGGTCCTCTTCCCACTTCAAATTTAAAAAAAAAAGAAAATTACATGTAAATTTTAAAAAAGTTTCAATTATTTGTATACAAATTTAAAAAAATGATATTTTCGTCCTAGTCAAAATTTAAAAACTTTAATTCGACCCCCCTCATGAAAAATTTCTCTCTGCCTCTTGTCCCAACGCTACCCAAAACCGGATCAGTTATTCTCAGTCAAAGTTAAAAATTCAGTTAAAAATAAGTGGGAATTAATAAACGGTAACACATATTAAAAACTAATCAAAACTTGTTGCGCGACGCTCTTGAATCGGCGTCGGAATCAAACCGATTCGACATGAACCGGCCGAGTCATGCAAACTCGAATCCCTCCATACATGCAAATACAGATTCGCTCCTACTGCACCGAACACATGTCGTGGTTTCCACTTGTAATAGAACAAATCCACTTGGCGGAATGCTGCCACGTGTCCCCCGGCATGGTGGGCGCCACCAGACACATTTTTTTTTTTAAGTTTGAGCAGGTAGTAAAAATGTATAAATATTCTACCCTTATACAAATAACTATAGTCTGAACAAGTACACATACATATATGCAGACCAAGTCAATTCACAAGTTATTGAAGCTAAAGTTAGGTTGTATCTAACCTGACCCTGACCTCTCAGCCCTGGCCAAGGTCAGTACAGACCTGGTCCTGTCCCATCTTTTACTGATTCAAATAAATGACACAGATCTGCTGCCCCTCTTGCCTTTGCCTTTTGATTGTATAACCACAGAGTAGACTGAAAAGGCTTGTGCCATCTTTCTGCCAAAATCCATCACCAGACCACTGTGGATCTCAAATGCAACTTGCCCATGTTGAGTTAATGGGACTCCAGGTGATGCTTTGCTTTGTCAGTTCTAGCTCTCTAGCTAGCTGCCCATATGGACCTCCTCCCCAGTTGATGCCATTGAACATGACATAAATGGGTCAGATCCAGATGGCCATACTGAATCTGATCTATTGGATCTCGGTTCATTTTCCGACCTCAAAACGATCTTCGAACGCCTTCCCGACAAGAAATTCAATGACTTATATCTCGTACGCGTCGGTGAAGGCCGATGTTGATCGAGGTTTGGATGGGGATGTTCACCGACCACGCTTTCGACATTGGTAAAAATTGACTTTCACCGATGGCTCCTTTTCCACGCATCAGTGGATCCTTGTTTTGTTCATAGTGATTCTGATGTGATCTAGACATCCATAGTCATAAATAATGTTTCGGAGTTTTAAACGGCGAGGTTTTTCTTGGGTATAATACGGTGAACTCGAAACAAACAAGAAAAAATGGTAAATTTTTAAAAATTTAAAAAAAAAAAACTAAAACTTGTGGGAAAATAAAATAAGTGAAAATTAATAACACAAACATCAAAAGACAAGTGGGTTTGTTGAAACAAATAAAAAATAGAAAATAAAAAAAACTGTTTGGCATTAAAAAAATTGGAAAAAATGTGTTTTGTCTTTAACTTTTTTTTTTCAATAAAGTGCATTTTTTTTAAGTTTTAAACGGTAATTTAATTTATTGTGTTTTTTCACGCTTTTCCGAAAAAAAAAACTTGTTTTTTGTGACAATGGATCCAACCCATCAACAACTTCATTCTGAATGCCGAAATCACTCTTTCTTTTTCAAATTTTTTTCTCAAAGCTGATCTTTCATTTCATAACATTGAAATGTTTGATTAGCATCCATCTTCTTTTCCCAGCTAATAAATTGAATTGATCACCTACTTCTTTGATTTGAATAGGAAGATTACAAGCAGATTTTTCCTTTTACAACAGTGAAACGTTTAATTAGCACCCACCTTTTTCTTAAAGGCTACTCTGTCACCACATTGACAACAAGCCCCAAATTAAATTCAGCAAAAGAAAAAAGAAGATTTCTACTAAAGATGGCTTCTCCAATTGCTTTTCCAACATCAGAAACAAAAGTACATTGATTCTGCACTGCAATTCTCCTGCAAAATTGGCGTAAAGAGGAAGAAGAAGAAGAAGAAGAGAAGAGGAAGCATCATTTAGCAAAACAGCGGCCCAAACTAAGCTGGAAACAAGAGATTCAATCGGCATGGCTTAATGGGCAACCACCAAGATTGATGAACAAGTTTGGGAGAGTTGAAGACGCTCCAGAAAGTTTCGGAATTATTGGTCTTGAAAAGGTGGTTTCTTGACTAAAAGTCTGTGGACATGCAAGCCCACGATCTTAATATCCTTGACCAAATGTCCCCCTGTGTCTTTCTTTTTCCCTGGTGCGGTTTAATGAGGGAGGGGAGACGAGAAGCCATCAATGGCTCAGGTTTCAACTTCAAACCTGATTACGACCCAACATCTGCGTGTTGACCCTAAACCCAACCCCACTTTAGGGCATAAAGTCTATACAGCTTTTTTCACTACTTTTCTTCTTTTGTCCATTTGCTTTCTCCCCGTGTTTGACTTCTAAGTGTGCATGTGGAACGGGTTCAACCAATCTCATTTTCTAGCTGATTTTTCAACTTTCCTATTTTTCTCTCTCTCTAGGCTCCTAGCAATTAGCATACTTTTTTCTCTCTCATTCCCTTCTTTTTCCTTTTTTGCACAATCATCGAGTCCACTCTAAGATACATTGGATCTTTTATATATATATATATTGGTTCATAAATTAAATTGAAACCAGTTGGTTACTTGTGATGTCCAATTTCTTAACTACTGTTTTTAGTGACAAAATGCCCCTTTTGAGACAGTTTTTACCAATAAAAAATAAAAATATAATCATTCAACCAAGTTAATCAATTGGTTTCATATATATATATATATATATATATATATATACTTGCTGCTTGAACTTCTCATACCCGCTGCTTGATGCGGTGGCTGGTGGGAAGAAAGAGAGAGAGAAAGAGGAATCTATGAACGCAAATTATGAACAATTTGATCTCTATAGTCAAGTCAAGTGAGTTGGTGATGAAACTTTTGAAGTTAAAATTGTCAATTGCCATTTATGTTCTAGAAAGCTTTTTCTTACCGACTGGATGATTGATTCATCGTCGGGCTCATGGTCTTTTGGTGCATGAGTGTCCATACATAGAGATCGAGTTGCTCATACATATCTATTTCCCACTCAAGTTAAGTTGTCAATCGTCATTTATATATTTCCCACTCTTTTTACGTTAAATTGTCATTTACGCAAACAATGTGACTTGGATCTTACAACTTGAGAAATTTAACTTAGTTTGGTGAAGTAGACATGGTGAACATGGTCGAGAAGCCAGAAATCGACTATTTACAACTGATCTAACTAGTTTTTTCGTTTTTAATACTTCCCACTCGTTTTCACTACAGTCTATCATATGAATGTGATGGTCAAATTTAAAAGATCGTGAATTTATATAAGATGGGTGTTTTTTAAATGTGTAAAAAAACGTTCAAATTTAAAATCAAGAGCATTAGTTTGCTTAAATGGTCCTTTAAGGAACATGATTTTTTATGTTTTTTTGCATATAGAAAAGGTATGTTGATTACATCTGCATCATTTCCTTTTCTAAAAAGGTAAGCACTAAAGTCTTGGGGGCGTTTGATAGGCATGGGAAAAAGTCCACGGCAGACTATTTTCCATAATTTTTATGGCCTTTTTCCACACTTCAGACGCCGATTAATTTTTCACCGATCTGGAAATAAAAATTTGTGGAAATTTAAAAGCCATTATATATATGTATATATATGTGTGTGTGTGTATATATATATGTATATGTATGTATGTATAGTGTCACGCATTCATCAACTTGTTATCAGCACCGAGAAGTTCAAACAAAGTGATGCTTAGGAAGTAGATAGCTGATCTGATTACCACTTCGCATTTTTTGAATTTCATGGAATCAGCTGATCTGATTATCTACCACTTCGCATTTTCGGAATTTCATGGAATCCCCATCGTCAATTGCTATCAACCAGCCAATCTAGTTACTAGTTCTTGTCAACATTACATCCTCAATGCTTTTAATAAATGAATTATGTAAATTATTGTGGAATCTTTCGACATGTTGATTAACAATCACTCCTGAACCAAATTGCACCGAGTTATTTGACTATTTCAATCATAGTTTCAAGGGTCTGATTCAGCATAGGACCCATTTTAAGTTTATAGTTCTGTTGGTAAGTTATGGATTTAGAATCCTCATTTTCAGATTTTCATTCAGATTCAGGGATTTCAAGGGGAGAGTTTCTGATCTGAGATCCATGAAGTTCAAGATTGCGAGGTTTATAATTTATGGCATAACTTTTCCATCCTTCAAAGCTACTTTTCCCTCTAGGGGATATGGTTTGTTTCCCGTGTTTCGGGATACTACCCACGTCACGTTTCAAACTTACTCATAAGTAACCCTCCTCTTGCAGCAGAGAGATTTGATGTCTTGAGGATTCAAAAAGGAGGCTGGCCGCCTACCAGCCCCCGCCCCGTCCGTTATGTTATTGTCACAAAAAACGTGTACGGGTATTATACTGTGAGGAATTTCTCTGGTATAATAAGGCAAAGTTGTATATTTCGGGAATAAAACAGAAAAATCTTAGTAAATTTTAAAAATTTTAAAACATTTAGTAAATCCTGAAAATTATAAATAAATAAAAATCATAAAAATTACAAAAAAAAATCATACAATATGTGTTTTATATGCATTTTTATATTTTCTGGATTTTTTTTTTAAGAAAGACGCATTTTTTCACGTTATATATGAATGTGTTTTGGAGTATTATATGCATTTTTTCCCAATAAAGCGCATTTTCTGTGATAATCAAACTCACATGGAGACAAGCTCCTCCTACCTCATGAGTGGTTTGTCTGTCGCTGAATAAAATAGTAAGAAGTCCCAACTCTCAATTTCATCATTGGAAAGGTGAGCTGCCCATAGAAAAAGTAGGAGTCACACCGACCATGCTCATAGGGAATGTGCAAATGGGTTAGGAAAACATATTTGTCAAGCAGCTCAGTATGGCAGATCCAATTAGTTGATATCTTTTGACAACATGCCACCCTAAATGCGGCTTAGTTGCTTCCACTTTCACTTTTTCAGCAGGGACAGAAGACACAAGCATCGATTGTTAATTGCCTAAAGAAAACAGCACATAATTATGTTGATGTTTGATATTATAGCTTTGCCAGCAAAAGTATCTTTGTTGATTCTGAGAATCAGGAGGATCGTTCTTGAAACTTCTGCAAATTGGCACCGAAACCGCTGCTGCAATTAAATTTTATGAGTATACCAAGATTAATTAGAAAAAGAAAGAAAAGCAAGTACTTTGCTCTAATGGGCTTTAAACTGAATGGCTCCCTATTTACTGTGAGGTTTTATAAAGTAATCCACGTCTTCTAATCTGCATTCTTCATTGAATATCAGTCCTTATGTTAAGACAGCGCTAAGAGCAAACATGGTTAATGTTTCATCATCACTAGTTGAACAACGATCTAATATAGCCTTGTCTTTCAAACAGGCATTTGCTTTCCCCAGTGGTTCCAGTAGGCCTCCTAGTTGAGACTCGCCTTTAATTTGAAGGATGTGTTCGGAAAGTAAATTATTTGGGTGCTATATCGATCTGCATATGAATTTTCTCATACCATACTTCAAAAATTTTCTGAAGGAAATGTTTTTCTTTATATATATATATATAATCTTGTGAAAATTTGAAGTGGGCAACAGAAAATCCTTCTGGACGCGAGAGGCATGGTGGCGCGGATTTAACCTGCTTGAGTATCTAAGGCCAATGTAAAACTGCAAAGAGAGTCTTTAGTCTTTGAGACTTTCACAAGTCCAGTAGAGCTTTGTCTCCACAAGTGGGAGGGAGAAAAACCTTGACGAGGCTAGAAGCCCCTTCTCCTTTCCCCTGCCCCCAACTCCAGGACTGCTTCAGGACCTAGTGAACTTACTGTTACTCCATTCAGTTAAAGAGTAGCTTAACCATCCATTTACAGTCCAAAGGATTAACATTTTGCAGGAATCGAACTGATGACAGACCGGCCAGCTTGATCAGCTATGCTATGCCCCTCAAGGCTAGGAGAGAATAAATGGATTAGAACCAGTGATAAGCCATACGTCATCGTTGTGGTAACTCCTTCAGTCGTGATAAGTATGGTATAGTTGTTAATGGTGAAATTTCAGATGTGTTTCGGCTTGTCTTCAAAGAAATATTTGCCTGGAATTCTCTTAAATCGTTCAAATTCCGAAATGGCAGCCGCAGGCCCTTACTGAAAATTGGTGGTAATGCACTCAACTTTGTCACCACCTATAAAAAAGACGAGCTAATGACCAAGTTTCATGGACCATGTCTGCAAGGAGGGCACCTGAGCGGTGCTTCCTGACTGCTCTCTTTCTCAGGCGAAGATACAGATCACATAAAACGCGATATCTATTCATCTTACAAGGACTGGCAAACTAATAACCACAACATGACAAGAAATAGTCTCGAACTTTCTCTTAGCTTGAATGCCACAAAAAATTTCTTTTGCAGTAAGCTTTCAGTGTCGCTAGATCATCTTATGAATATTAAAAACGGACAAGCAAAGTGCATTAGTGTATAGGCAGGTTGAAATACTTGAATTCATGTATGGAAATATTATTCCTTAGCAAGTAGTTTTTGTGGTTCTCCCACAACATGTCCAATTGCCCTAGAGAATCCCTCCATTCCAAGGGAACATTTGACAATCAGTTGTCAGTCTTCAATTTCTTAATGGCAATGGGAACAACAGCTTTTCTGAACGCCGCAAATTTGCTAACCGAGAAGACAAGTGCTTGCCATGTTTTGTTCCAATTCTCTTGGTTTGAAGTTCTCAGGTATTCTCCCCTTACTCACATGTAAACTTTTCCTGTTGCTTTAGCCTTATGGCAGAAGAGGTGGCAGAATTTTTAACTCTACATTTCCCTGCAAGTAAGAAGTTAGGGACAGCATCATCTCCATGGTAGAAGTTCAAACGATCAAGTTTTCTTTTTCTTCCCGTAAAGCTGAGATTTGGTGAACCCCTGCTCGCTTTATCACAAAAATGAAGATATACATCAAAAGGGAAACTGAACTCCCCATTTGGGGATTTCGAGTTCAGACTCTGTTCTTTACCAAAAGGGTAACACATCCTCAGTTCACTTTAATTCTTGTGGATGTTTATTCTTATGGACTGTAAAGGGTATCATGCACAATACTTAAATAGTTAAGTTGAATGGTATATCATAGGACCATCCAGTCTCAAAACAGCTATAAACCCTAAAAGTAACGGAAATAACAGCTTCTCACTTGGGTGTGGTGGATTCCCTTCCACTCACACAAAATCGACTATTTCATTTCGAGGGATGGTAACTTCGAGGAGAGTAGATAAAAAAAACGCGCCTCCTCATATGTTTGGTTTTCACCTTACTAAGTCACCAAGCCAGCCCTTGGTGGTGCTTGTGCTTCTCATCACTGCACAGAGAATCAGACATGTGGTTCGGAAATACAAACCGATAGCGATTCGATGTCAACTATTTTCCTGGTTCGTAGCAATTTATATTTGCTTCATATTGCTATTCCTGTTATCTATCAAGTATTTTAAGCTATGCATCTAGGTAGGTCGTCATTAGTTCGTAATTTTGTTGCAAACCTATCGGCAGAATGCATCCCCCTCCCTCCAGTTACGCGTGGTGTGCACGTTCGTATGCAATATCTATTGTAAATGAAACAGGTAGAGATTTCTTCATGCCTGCAAACTTCTAGATGTGCGTGTAATGAATAAAGAGACTTCTTAGTGCGTCTGAATGATGGAGGAGGTCATGTGATCCATAATCGAACTTGTCTTCTCGTTTCTTGGGGCACCTCTGCTGTACAACAGAAAAACTGGAAGATGCTTATAGGTTCACGTTCGAACAGACCCTAAGAAACGTGTGAAAGGTTTACAGGAGAAGGGTTTCAAATATAGTAGTTTTGCATCGACAATGAAATCAACTCAGATTGTACAATCGATTAGCTCACCAAAGCCACCCTTCTTGCGAGAAGAATAAACATAAGGAAAAAACACCAATTTGATTAAACTACAGCAGGAGTAAGACCATTTCCATTTGGTGACGGATAATACATCAAACGGCTAGTAGACTTATCTTGCCCCTGATCACTGGCTGCAAGAGTAGACTGGAAATTGGAAAAAGTTTTCAGTTTCCTCTCGAGCAGGCCTTTATTCAGTTAGCAGCAGAGCACGTAAGCAAGAGGTGGAGAGGACAACGTCCAATAACCTGGGATTAGGGAGACAGACTACTAAAAGGGTTCCCCTTTTTCCATTTAACATGACCCTTCTGTTTGGCAAAGAATGACATCATTTTTCGAAATGAATAACATAACTACAGAGCTGCGACACAAGTTATGATATGTAGATTATGCCCATACTCTTTTCTTGGGAAGAAGGTCTGACGTTTTAACCCTGTCTATCTTTGCTGCTATGATAAAATCATTCATACTCAGCCCCCCTGCAGGTTGAAAAGGAAGTTTGTTAAAATCACACATTAAGGAAACAACAAAGAAGATATTACAAACATTTGACATGGTAACAAAGTGCCAAAAGAATTATTCATGCATTATAAAAGCACCTTCCCGTTTTATGCTAATCCACCCCTTTGGCTAGGAGGTTTCGGCTTTAAACCTTCGAATTCGAGTCAGAATAAGAGACTTGAGTTATTACTTGAAGTCTACATAATCACTTGACCATAAAATATATACATATATAGTTTTGATGTAAAATAGGTGGCAAATTCTATTGCATGCCAAGCATATGAGACCCAGCAAGATTATTAAAAAAAGCCCACGTGATTCACCGCCGTCAAAGAAACTTTCAGTTAAGGACGGTTTCATAATCAAAAGCCCAATTCAGGATGTTGTAGCTTCAGTCAAGGAAAAAGGGAAGACTTTACGACTAGAAGCCACTTGAAGGAGCTTGCAATGTGGGCCCATGGATTCCAAGTACTCTATGGAAGCAAATGGTAGCTGGGAAGAAGATTCAGACACCTACAAGCACATAATCCTATTAGGTTTCCGATTAGTTTAAGTACATAAAGTTCAATCCTTGCATTCTTATTATGAACTATATCCTGGTTTGAATAGATTTTACCCAAAGAAAGAGAGATTCTTGACATATCTAATTTTGAAGAGTTACAATTTCGCGACTAAGCACCATATTTTTCAAACCATGCTATACAATCCAATTCCCATACTCACTATTCTTTATAAGCAATATACTATCTAGAAACTAAAAGAAGTCATTTGGAACGAAAAAGAAATTTCTAGCATGCAATAATAAACAAAAAACAAGATATGCAAACTCAGCACCAATTATGAACTCGAGATTACCTATACTTGAACTCCACAGTTCTGCGGTAACATGAGTTGAATTTTCAATGAAAAATTCTGGGCAGTGGCCCGTGTGTCCAACCGCTCTACGTATCCTGGAAACGAGTTCATCGGCAGATGCCGAATCCTTCAACTTCCACAAACAATGCAACCTTAAGGTGCCATCTTTATCAACCAATCGCCATCCAACAACCTGCAGAAATGTAATTTCATTATCCAAAAGGGCTCCAACATGTGGAAGGAAGAATGTCAACTAAAAGTCTTTAGAGTCAACAATAAGTCAGTCGACCAATCTAATTTTTCGAATCTCATTCATTCCCTCAAGAATCGTCCAAAGAATTAGAGAAAACGTGCAGAAGCAAAAGAATAGACAGCAGAAGATAAAGAAGGAGGCGTGTAAGTTCGATGGAGCGCACCTTTCTAAGGAAATTCTGGGCGTCGTCGTCGGAGAAGGGAGTGTCTGAAGGGGAGAGAGGGCGGCATTCCTGGTTCCAGAGAGCGAGAGCGGAGCTCACTGGAACAAGGATCTGGTGCTCAGTGTTGGCGTTACCGATCACCCTGTCGCAGAAGTTGCTCTCCAACTCCTGGGGGAAAGGGTCCCTTGCCCCTATATCCCCCAAGATGTCGCTTCCTGCAGCCGCCCTCCCCACCAACCTCACATCCCGTCTCCCAAGTTCCGTCCGCCATCCCGTTGCTACGTTCGCTCCGGCTCCCGCGCCGGCGAGGGGTCGCCGGAGCGTCGTACTGGGCAGAGTTGGGGCTGGGATGGAGTAGAGGTGAGCGGCCATGGAATTTTCCCCTCGGATTTTTCCTCTTTTTCTTTTTCCCTCCAGAAATGGCCTCAGCCTCTAGTCCTCGTCCCTCTCGTCGCCCTCATAAGAAGGCGAGGATGGAAGTCTCTGGTAGGGAATATTTACCTCTGTCTCATCATTGATTGCAGACAATGGCCTTCCTGTCCCTAGGAGCGCATTCGGATCGGGTTTATTTCTGGACCCGAAAATATCTTAATCCGAATCAGATCGAACTGTTTGATTAGTCTTCCCGGCTACGGGTACCCCGTACCCGATCTGATTGAACCCGAACCCGACCCTAGAAAACCGGCTTGGGCCGGCCCTATAATATATCGGGTCCGCTCGATGGGGCTCAGTTCGGCCAGATTATTTTGTAAATTTTTTTTATTATTTTTATTTAATAATATATATATAGATATATATATTATTAATAATATATTTTATATTTAAAAATTTTTATTTTAATCAGGCTGGGCCGAGGCCATGCTCGGGTATCGGACCCAAGCCCAGGTTTGGGTTTTGAGCATCGGAGTGACTCAGGCCCGACTCTTATTGGGTCGGGCCGGTTTGGCCCGATGCTGGGTCTCTTTGAGGGGCATTCAGCCAACACAATCTTAGGTACAAATTAAGCAACCAAACCTTTAGGGTTTACATCTAAGGGGTAGGATGTTCGAATCTCATGGGTACTATCATGCTTCAATATGTTATTTCTTTGAACTACAAACACTCGAATTGAAGGGTATATTATGGGTTCTTCAATTTAGAAACAAGTCAAAACCTTGAATGCATAAGGGTATGGTCTTAGGGGTTTTACACAAAACATTGAAAAGGAAAAACAAACCATGCTTTCAACCCTTGATTAACTTTGCTTAGTCCCGACTAAATAAACTCATTAATTTTTTTAAAAGATAATATAATGACAATACTATATTAACAATTATCATGTGTCAACTTAGTTGGAGAGAGCTGGGCCGCGTAACCAACATACTCTTAGCGGGGCTCGACTGGGTTCTTTCACGACGGTGGAGGTCGGTCTAGGTTCGAACAGGCCAAGCTCAGCCCCAACTGGATTTTCTAGAGAGCGGCCTGGAGAAGAAACGTATTGCGTGGTATTCCAAATTTGAACGAAGATGTGCTTGCCATTGTTTGTTTCAATGCTACCAAATGCAAAATTGAGTTTCATTCTAGCAGATCCTAGTTTCTATCTAAGTAAATACTTTATTTCGTCCAACTTGAACATATTAGAGAGCGTTTGCAATAGAAATGTTGTATTTGTTTTAGAACACAATGTTTCATGAATATGTCCAGAGACTGGAAAGCCATGACATATTCATGAAACACTGTTATTCTTGTTACCAAACGCGCCTTTCTAGTTCAAAAATAAGGTTCAAATTTGACTTAAGCTGATTCACGAATATCTGAAAATTGCAATGAGAAAACAGAATCAGCAAATAAAATATTTTCCAAAAGACTTGCTCCCTGCTCCGGCCTCAACTTTCTTTCGGAATTGGCAATGATGGATGAACCATTGAATTGGATTTAAATTCAGCATTATATTTGAAAGGTCTCTTTGAATAAAAGGATCTTCAGTTGCCATAGTTACATGTGTTTGCACTGTCACACTTATGTGTTACTTATTTCGGCTGCAAACGTTGGCAAGCGTGACACCAAGTTAAAAGGATGTATTTGTAGACAGGGCTGCAAACGAAGAGCTTAACAAGCTCGAGCTCGATTCGAGTAAAATTGCTCAAGCTTGAGCTCGACTTGAACTCAGTTGAGCTCCTTATAGCAATCTCGAGCTCGATTCGACTAGACAATGTTCAAACTCGACTCACGTTTAACTTGTTTAGCAAATTAAACTCGACTCGTTTCTAGTCGAGATGAATGCCACTCTTGTAGCAAGCTTGAGCTGGACTCAACTACACAAAGTCTGACTTGTTTAACACGTTTAACTAATTTAGTGTCAAATTCTTTAGCAAATTAAACTCTATTCCTTTCCAGTCGAGATGAATGCCACTCTTGCCTATTGAACAGGGGTGTTCATCAAATGATCGGGGAAAGCCCACCCCCTAGGCAAAAGGTAAGAGCAATTTGGAGGAAAAATGAAGCATAAACATACGCAAAATTTATGATTCTAGTCTGCATACCGGACAAGCTATCTTTAAGTGATCCTTTTGGAACAAATTCATGGAGTATCATCTGTCCACCACGGTCAAAACAAAGGCCGACAAGTCCAACAAGATTTTTGTGATGAACTCTGGACAGTAGCTCAATTTCTGTCTTGAACTCCACCCCATCTTGCTTAGAACCCTGCATAGCCCTCTGTCTAAATCTTCTACTGCCTTCTGGACCTCCAAAACGAAACAGAAAAAGGTCAAAATGGTGTCCTTTACCTTGCCATAGTCTCCGGATCCTCTCTCGTTTCTTGCTGAGAAATTGTCTGTGCACTTCTTGACTTCATCATAAGAAAACCACCAGCTCCTTTCAACTGCGGTGCATCCCCACTGTCTTTACCACTATTCACTCCCCAAGATGCTGAAAATCGTATGCGAAAAGAGATGCAGTTAAGGCTGAGAACTGTGAAAACCATTCTACGACATGAGGGATATCCATTTTTTTTTCCAATGAATGTAACACATCGCAGCACCTCCATGTGGGTGTCCAAAGATTTGAACAGAACATTACCAAAAGGCCTGCTTCCAGCCATCAGCTCCTTGTCTCACTGCAATTGCTATATCAGAAGCTTTAGCTCTTGTTGGTGTAACGGCGTTGGATGGTTTATCTTGCTCTCCAACATGTTGGTGGCAAATATTATTGGATTCCCCATGCTACGACACTTTCTGATTATCTCTTCCTGTTTTGCATCTAAGGTCAAAACTAATTTTCCTTTTCAATTGGAAGTTCTGATCTCTACATAAGACAAGAAGAACAATTGTGACGCTTGTCTAACATCAGGTGATGCAATTCAAGGTGAAAAATAAAAAAGTTGATAAGATGCCTCCCATAGTAGTGCAGATTTCCCACAAGCCTTAAATTTTGGCTTCACTAGTAACATCAACTAGGAAATTAAATGCAGCAATGAGAAAGCTGCCGTTTACATTTTTAAATCCTCACACTAAGTAACAAATGCTCTATCAGAATAGTCTCCAATTACTATCAATAGAGCTTGGCTTAAAGGTTAAGAACAAAATTATACAAGGACATGCTCTATTGATTAATGACAAATAGCAAGCTAAACTTCTATTTGGAAATCATTCATGAGAAACACCACTCTAGTTTCAGCTACACGGAACTTTATGCTAGAGATTAGTAATGTCCATAATCAAGAACATCAAAAATAACTAGGGAAAACAGTTCAATGGATTTCCCTCGATTCCTACGAGCATAACCAATTTTGTGGCAATTGGATGACATGAGTAAAGTAATACAATAAATGTTCAGTAAAGACAAGTACACATGGTGCTTCTACCCATTGTCACATATATCTTGTACGGGTATTATACGGTGAGAAATTTTTCGGATATAATACGGTAAAGTTATATCTCGAAAATATCTTGGCAAATTTTTAAAAAATTTAAAACATTTAATAAATCTTGAAAATTATAAAAAAGCAAAAATTAATAAAAAAATCCAAAAATGCATATAATACGCATTCTTTTCATGTTTTTTATTTTCTGACATTTTTTTAAAGAAGATGCGTCTAATTTCCGTAACTGCCGTTTTACGACTGACTTATTTCTTGCGTATTATACGCCCCTTTTTTCGAATAATACGCATTTTCAACTTAGATAGGGCTGCAAGCACAAGAAAGTAGAGTTCCTGCTGGGTTGAAATCAATCGATTATACAAACCAGTAATTTTTTTGTATCTGAATAAGGCGTGCCTCAAGTCTAGAAAGAATAGTTGTGCGTTTGAACTGGACCCAAAAAGATCTTAATTCGAATCAGATCATACTGTTTGATTAGTCCTCCCTGGATTCAGTCAACACAAACCCAGGTACAAATTAAGCAACCGAATACATCAAGGGGGTTCGATGTTCAAATCTCATGAATCTCATGGATACTATCATGTTTCAATATGTTATTTCTTTGAGCTACAAAATGTGACAAGAACGATATTGGAGTTGAAGGGTGTATTATAGGTTCTTCAAGTTCAGAAACAAGTCAAAACCTTGAATGCATAAGGATATGGTCTTGAGGGTTTTACACTAAAAACAGTTTCTTTTGTACAAAGACTAAAAAGGAAAAACAAATCATGCTTTCAACCCTCATACCTGATTAACTTTGAAAACTTATCAATTTTTTAAAAAATAATATAATGACAATACTATATTAATAAATATTGTGTGTCAACTTAGTTGGAGAGAGCTGGGCCGCGCAACCAACACACTCTTAGCCGGGTTCAGCTAAGTTCTTTCACAACTGGCTAAGTCCGGTCCAGGTTCAAACAGGCCAAGCTCAGCCCTAACTGGATTTTTGAGAGAACGGCATGGAGAAGAAATGTATTGCGTGGTATTCCAAATTTGAACGAAGACGTGCTTGCAAATGTTTGTTTCAATGCTATCAAATGCAAAATTGAGTTTCCTTCTAGCAGATCCTAGTTGCTATCTAAGTAATACTTTATGTAGTCCGACTAGATCATATTAGAAAGCGTTTGCAATAGAAACGTTGCATTTTTTTTAGCACACAATGTTTCATGAATATGTCCAGAGACTGGAAAGCCATGACATATTCATGAAACATTGCTGACATATTCATGAAACATTGCTATTCTTGTTACCAAACGCCCCTTCCTAGTTCAAAAATAAAGTTCAAAATTGACTTAAGCTGATTTACGAATATCTGAAAAATTGCAATGAGAATTAAATGGTTCTTAGTTCTTACCTTGGTCAGACGACCCAAATTCGGATTCACAATTTCAAGTCCGAATCCAAATCAAAGCTCAACTCTGATTCGAAAAGACCCAAATAAGGTAAATGGAGGATCTGACCCGGCGAACCATTTACATCCAATACAGTGTAGTTAGGCACTTCGTGTCAGGACCATGATCCAGATTCAATTGGATCCAGATCTGGATCCACTAAACCATGTTAGAAGTCCAACCCGTCGACTTAACTGGGGCTTCACGGACTTGAGCAACTGGCACAGCACTTCGTATCTCTCTTGATGCCGATGCCCTGAGATGAGTAGTTTATGCTTATGTCAATCTTCTTGTGAATCTTGACACTTTGATTATTGGTAGAGTATGGTGTTTGATCTATATGCAGTATAATTTGCATTTATCAGAAAAATATATCCAACATTTAAGAGGACTAATAAGTCATTCTTAGATGAGCAGAAGATCTGGAGCTTACTGTGCTCGTTTGTGCAAAGGCAATTTTATTATTGTGTTATTTATTGTGTTCTCTGCTCTTGTGACCATGTCCTTGATTACAAAGATAGCGTGGTTTCGACACGGCCGCATATAGTTGACAAGAACAAAGTGGTGATTCCGGTGTCTCATTGTATTTAAGACGACATGAAACAAAAATTATTGCACAAGGAAATGGCTGTTGTTGTATATTGTTGGGATAAAATGGGGATAGGACACAAATCTACTAAAGGAATTTAGCAATAAACTATAGCACAATCGATCATGCAATGAGCAACGAATCAATGACCAAGCAATCTAACCAAAACAATCACAAACACAAACTGCACAAGAAGATCTTTACGTGGAAAACCCCCCAAAACAATGAGGATAAAAACCACAGGGTACTACGACTCAAACTCATCCACTATAATCAATTATATAAGTTATCTCACGAGGGGTTACACAAAGTCAACCCTCAAACAATAATATCTCATCAAAACTATAAGAGAAAAACAAGGGAAATATCACCGATGAAATGCCCAAAACGTGGATTGGGAGGAGATGTGTTTGGCTTCCTCCTTGGAATCGAATCTTGCTCTAGCCAAGTGCTCGCAACCTTCTCTTCATTGCCTTCCTTTTCTCCTTCTCTCCTTTCCTCGTCTCTTTCTCTCCTCTTGTTGTGCAGCCACAAGAAAGCACACCCTTTCTTTTCTCCAAAAATGGAAAACCCTAAAAGAAAGAGAGAGAGACGTAAGAAAGAATGGGGGGGCACCATCGGGTGCCCTCCCCTATATCTCACGCCCGTCACTTAAGTGACGGGCCGGGTCCGGTCCTCTCTTGAGGCTGGACCCGACCCAACAAACTCCCCCTTTAGCTTCAAGAAAAGAAATATACCTGTAAAATGAACAAAATTAATATACTGTCTTAAAAGCAGTCATCCCAACTAAGTCTCTACACATATCATGCTTCTCTTTAGGTAGAGACTTCATCATCATATCTGCAGGATTATCATCTGTATGGATCTTATCAAGAACAAGCTGCTTCGACTCTAGAACATCACGTATCCAATGATACCTCACGTTTATATGCTTTGACCTTGCATGAAAAGTAGAATTCTTTTCAACGTGAATAGCACTCTGATTGTCACAGTAAAGCACATACTCGTCTTGACTGAACTGAAGTTTCTGCATGAACCTCTTCATCCATAGGAGTTCCTTGCTCGCCTCTGTAGCTGCAATAATAATGCTACACATTTTTGAAGTCTAGATTGCCAAGAAACTGCACCACCTGCATATGTGAATAAAAAACCAGATGCAGATCTTCTCCCATCAATGTCTCTCGCCATGTCTGAATCTGTATAGCCAACAAGAATAGGTTTTTCTGCCCCAAAACAAAGTGAAAAACTGCTAGTCCCACGAAGGTATCTCAAAATTCATTTAACTGTTTCTCAGTGTTTTTTTCTCGGATTTGAGACAAACCGACTAACAACTCCAACTGAATGAGCAATATCAGGACTAGTACATACCATAGCATACATCAGACTACCTGTGACTGAGGCATAAAGAATCTTCTCCATATCTTCCTTTTCTGAATCTGTCCTTGGACTCTGTTTGGTGCTGAACTTGAAATGCACTGCAAGAGGGGTGCTAACAAGTTTTCCCTTGTTCATGTGAAATCTTTGAAGTACCATCTCAATGGACTTCTCCTGAGATAGTCATAGCTTCTTCGACTTTCTATTTCGCATGATCTTCATATCCAAAATCTGACTAGCAGGTCCCAAGTCTTTCATAGCAAAAGACTTGTTCAACTCCTTTTTCAAGCTTGAAATTTTTGATACATTGTTGCCAACAATAAGCATGTCATCAACATAAATCAACAAAATGACAAAATCTGAGAATTTCTTCACAAAGACGCAGTGATCTGAAGTAGTCTTGGTGTAGCCATACTCCCTCATAAATGACTCGAACTTCTTATATCACTGCCTAGGTGTCTGCTTCAGACCATACAAGTTTTTCTTTAATATGCAAACATGGTTTTCTTTACTTTTCATACGAAAACCTTCGGGTTGCATCATGTAAATTTCCTCATCAAGATCACCATGAAGAAAAGTTGTTTTTACATCCATCTGCTATCTCCAAATCAAGACCGGCTGCCAAACTAAGAACAATTTTGATGGATGACATCTTGACCACCGGTGAGAATATCTCGTCAAAGTCAACTTCTTTCCTCTGATTGAACCCCTTCACAACCAACCTAGCTTTGTATCTTGGGTTTAGAGAGCTTTCATCATGCTTCACTCTAAAAACTCATTTGTTTCTCAATGTCCTCTTGCATTGGGGCAACTCCACAAGCTCGAATGTGTGGTTCTCGTAAAGTGACTGTATCTCATCTTTCATGACTTCCACCCACTTTTCCTTGTGCACATCATGCATAGCTTCTTCATAGCATTGAGGCTCACCGCTATGAGTCAAAAAAATATAGTCACGTGCGGGATATCTAATTGAGGGACGCCGCTCCCTCGTGGATCTCTGCTGTCGATCTGCATCTGAGGAAGAACCTTCCAAATTCTGATCGTCATCTGAATTAGGAATATATGGTATGTCTATTTGTCCTTCTCTATCATGTATCTGCCCAATAGCTTCATCTGACACTACTTTTGGAGCATTCTGCAATGGAATAGGCTCCACATCAACTGGCTTAGAGTTGCTATGAGAAGAATCATTTCTTGTTTTCTGACATATCCTCAATTTTCTGATCTTCAGCAAATACCATATCTCTGCTTCTAACAAGCTTCTTTTCAACTGGATTATACAACCTGTAACTAAATTCATCATGGCCATAACCCAAAAACAAGCATTGCCTGCTTTTTTAAAATCGACCTCTCATCCTTTGGTATATGCACAAATACCCTGCATCCAAATACACGTAAGTGCTCATAGGATACATCATTCTCATACCAAACTCTGTTAGGAACATCACCATCCAAAGGAACATGTGGAGACAAGCAGGGGCGGAGACAGGATTTTTTTCAGGGGCGGGCCAAACAGTCCAATGAACTATAATATAATATAATATAATATAATATATTATTATTATTATTATTATTATTATTATTATTATTATTATTATTATTATTATTATTATTATTATATATACTTATACACTTCAGATAATACTTGCAAACCAAAGGATAATAAAACTGAACATATGTCGTATATTATTGCACACGTCATGAACGTGAAGCGCGACCTGTCCTACGACACATTTAATAATTGCTTGTGTCATTAGCACAAAGCGCGATCTGTCCTCAGCAGATAAGGTGCTCTATTTCTATTACAGTGGCATAAGTGTAAACAGTGAGCATAAGATGGACATACAAATATCACAACTCAAAATATAGCAAACAAATACATCTATAAACCCCAAATCAAAACATGTTACTTACCTAAAACAAGCCGTTTTGTATTCTTTCTATGTAACACAATCAGTTTTTTCTTTTGTATTTATTGAAAATAGTTACATATCATCATTCATTCACCTGCACAATAAAATATAAACAAAAACTGCATCATTTGTTATTGAATTAAATAATGACTCAATTACGAATTTATGTATGGCATCCGTCCTAATTATATACAAATATCAGATGTTAAGTAGAATATAACTGTTATATATCTAATATTATAAGTTTATAACTGTACAAACATTATAAATCAATACACAGTTTTAAGGACCTTGGCTTGAATTTGGCTCGAATTTGTTCTAAAAATGAATCTCTTTCATCCAGTTGAGGGATGCTTGTGCTTCTATAATTCTATTTAATGATGGCTTGCTTCACCTGCACAATACACAGCTTTGAGAAGTAAAAGAAAAAAGTCAATGTAGCAGAAAATTAGAAAAATAGAAAGGAGAAAAAAAACTGAAAATGGAAACTATCTTTCCCTTGTCATGAAGTCTATGCCACCAATTTCTTGTAAACGTTAATTTCCACTCTCTTATGGACCTGCAGATAGATCATTCTATTGTGATGGTGGTGGCAAGGTTTGCATTACCATATTCGCAAGATAGCTATTGCAAATAATTCTCATCTTTATGCATTGAACAATGCAAGTTAATGAACAAATTACCATTGTGCAGAATCTGCAGATGAACTACTTTTGTCCACCTCTTTGGTTTGGGCTCCCACACCTTTATACACAACGAGAGCAGGAAAGTAATAATTAGGAAAAAATAAGGAATAGAATGCAGAATATCATAAGAGAGGTAAAAAATAAGAACACGTTAGAAAAAAAATAATGCTAACCCAAAGCATGATATGCTGGTGTCAAGGATGTAAAACTTCTATTACAGAACTGAACACATAAAGCTACATCCAACTCATTCAAACTTTTAAAATCCTAATGCAAACAATGACAGGTGATCATCATCAGACAATCTGCAAATCTGGAGCAGAGTCGTGATTTATAATCATGTATGCCGCTTATGAGCTATAAGGTATGATAATATACACCCGTGTCCAAATCGTTGTAATAGGGACCATAAGGATGGGCTGTTGAGGGACTGAATCATGAAGAGGATAGGCTATGGAAATGATGAAGACAGGTGAATTGATCATGTTATGTAACTCTTGGGTTAAATCAGCACATTTTGTGACATGGTTACTACATGGTGAATCAAACTCAAAACGCTAGAGGGCATTTATTAAACAAAATGAAGTTGGCTTCAGGAAGAACCACAACCAGATATCGAATAAGAGGAGGTTTGACTCTTATCAATCTATTGATCCAAAGCACTTGACATGTGTCTAAGATTTGAGAAATTTGAATTCAAGCACCACATGCTGCCATGGTCCAGGTGGCCTATTACATAACTCCTGCGGAGTACGCCCTGATAATTATTTAGGCACTTTTGCTACAGAAAAGCAATCAGAAAACATTCAGAGAGACTTTGTGAAAGCTGACAGGTGCTTCAACCCATCTTTCTTCTGCCGACATTCTAACCACCAAACTAAATCGAGTTCTTATAGTCTCTGTTCAGCCAATTTATTCAAATCAATCTCCAACTAAGATAAATTCAGGTAATAAATATATATGACAATTCATGTAATGTTTGCAACGCTTCACTGAAGAAATATCCTCTAAACTTCTTCAAGAGATTACTGTAGATAAGAAACATAGGGAAAATACTAATTAGCTATAGAAAACTAGAGTACCTCCTTATCTGATTCTCTCCTCATAGTCATATGTGCTATTTGGATCAAAATAACGAAGAAGAAATTCCCAAACCCTGCTTCATCAGTCTCCAAAATCAAGCAACAGATTGTGGGCCAGCTGGCCAGGCCAGGGCAAGGAGAGAGGGAGCCAGCGGGCAGTGATTGTGGATTTGTGGTGTGGGCCAGGGCAGCCAGGAAGGAGGAGCTAGAATCCAGCGAGCTAGATGTGTGATTGTGGGCCAGCCGGCCAGGCCAGAGAAAGAGGAGCGAGCGTGGCTGCGTGTGTGATTGTGGGCCAGGGCAGTGCAGGGAAAGAGGACCTCAGCCAGCAAGAGAGAGGGCTGAGGGCGTGAGATTGTGAGAGAACTACCGTTGTGGGCCAGAGAGGAGGGGACCAAGCGGGAAAAGGAGAGGCCAGAAGAGAGGGGACCATCTGAGCGGGAGAGAGGGGCGAAAGGATAGGGTAGGGCACAGAGGGAGTGAGCGAGAGAGAAAGGGGCGAAAGACGGGTCGGGCCAAGACCATCTCGGGTCGGGTCAAGTCCATCTGCGGGTTGGGCCAAGTATAAAAAAACTATTTTTTTTAATATGATTTTTTTTCCTCAAAAGCTCACCCGGGCCATGGCCCAGGCGGGCCTGGGTCTCCCTCCGCCCCTGGAGACAAGTTAATCATATAAGCAGCAATATGTAAAGCTTCACACCAAAAAAGAATCAGATAACTTAGCTTCATATAGGAGACATCTAACTCTCTCCATGAGTGTCATGTTCATCATTTCTGCCATGCCATTTAACAGATGAGTCTTAGGTGGAGTCTTCTGATGCCTGATGCCATGAGATCTGCAATACTTATCAAATGGACCAATATACTCTCCCACATTATCGCACATCAGCTTCTTTCCTAATTGCCTTTCAACCAGTGCATGAAAGTCCTTAAAAACACCAAGGACTTAGCCTTTCATCTTCAAAGAATAGACCCAAACTTTCTTGAAAAAATCATCAATAAACGTAACAAAATAAAGTGCACCACCATGTGAACTTGCTTTCATTGGACCACATACATCTGTATGAACCAACTCAAGTGCTTCTAACTTTCTGGAAGGTGGATGACTCTTGAAAGAGACTCATGTCTACTTCCCTGCAAAACAATGACTGCATTTATCAAGTTTATCCTTCTTTACATATTGTAGAAGATTCTTCTTGATCAAGAATTGCAGTCCCTTGTCACTCATATGTCTCAGCCTCCTGTGCCACAACTCAATAGATTTCTCATCATGTGTTACATGTACCATGTCTCTGGAAATCGATGTCTGCATAGTATAAAGATTATTGTTGCATCTCTTGTCTCAAGCAATAATCAAGGAACCTCTGGTAAGCTTCCACTGGTCATCACCAAAAGTGTTGTGATACCTTTCTTCATCGAGCCTTTCTGCAGAGATAAGGTTCAGATGCATGTCAGGTGCATGCCTCACGTTAGTCAGCTTCAATAGGGCTCCATTCGCATTCTTCAGAATGACGTTGCCTTTGCCTACAACCTGAGACAAAGAACAATTTCACATTTTCAAAGTGCCAAAATCACCAGAAATATATGAAGAGAAAAAATCCTTATGGGAAGTAACATGAAGAGCTGAACCACTATCTACAAGCCAACAAGTATAGTCTCTGGCAACATTAACTATGTCAGCATCACAAACAACAAATATTTCATGTTGTGCAGCAGCTGCGACGTCATCATCTCGATCATTTTTCTTCTCATGTTTCTCCCCAATTTTATTCTCCTTCTTTAGCTGGAAGCAATACTTCTTTATGTGTTCTTTCTTTCCATAATGGTGGAATTACAAATTCTTATATCTCGACTTGGACTTGCTTCTACTTTTATCTCTGCCCATGTCACTCTTAAATTTACTTCTCCTCATGTTCTCTGTGAAAAGAACCTCTGTTTGAGAAGAGCAAGCCTGAGATTTTTTTCTCATCTCCTTATTGAGAATACCTAACTTAACAGTCTCTAAAGAAACAACCTCATTAGCTGCAGAGTTAGTAAGCGAGACTCTAAATGTCTCCCATGAATCAGGCAAAGTAGCAAGTAATAATAATCCCAAAATCTCATCTTCAAATTTAACACCCATACTGGATAACTGACTAATGACCCCCTGAAAATCATTTAGAAAATCTGACACTGAACTGCCCTCCCTGAATCTCAAATTCATCAATACTTTCAGAAGAAATAATTTACTACTTCTTGTCTTGAAGGCATAAAGATTTTCTAATTTTGCCCACAAACTACGTGCATGCTTTTCATCTTTGATATGATTATAAACATTTTCATCCACAAATTGTCGAATGAAACCACAAACTTGTTCGTGTTCAAATTTTCATTCTTCATCAGACTTAGAATCGGGCTTTTCTTTTGAAAAAACTGAGAGGTGCATAGCCTTCACATATAAGAGATTTTTCATCTTATTTTTCCATAGACTATAATTTGTCTCATTTAGACTAATCATACGGCTAGTACCAAAATCAATTTTGTTATCCACCATGTTGACTCTGATACCACTTTGTTGGGATCAAATGGGGATAGGACACAAATCTACAAAAGGAATTTAGCAATAAACTATAGCCCAATCGATCATGCAATGAGCAACGAATCAATGACCAAGCAATCCAACCAAAGCAATCACAATCACAAACTGCACAAAAAGATTTTAACATGGAAAACCCCCCAAAATAATGAGGGTAAAAACCACGGGGTACTATGACCCAAACTCAATCCACTATAATCAATGATATAAGTTGTCCCACGAGGGGCTACATAAAGCCAACCCTCAAACAATAATATCTCATCAAAACTATATGAGAAAAACAAGAGAAATATCATCGATGAAATGCCCAAAACGTGAATTGGAAGGAGATGCGTTTGGCTTCTTCCTTGGAATCGAATCTTGCTTGAGCCAAGTGTTCGCAACCTTCTCTTCCTTGCCTTCCTTTTCTCCTTCTCTCCATTTCTCTTCTCCTTCTCTCTTCTTGTTGTGCAGCCACAAGAAAGCACACCCTTTCTTTTCCCCAAAAATGGAAAACCCTAAAAGAAAGAGAGAGGGAGACGTAAGAAAGAATGGGGGGCACAATCGGGTGCCCTCCCGTATATCTTCCGCCCGTCACTTAAGTGACGGGCTGGGTCGGGTCCTCTCTTGAGGCTGGACCCGACCCAACATATATTTCTCCTGGTTAATATACCAATGACTAATTATCTTAGTTCCTCAAGTGACATTCAACAGTTTCAGTTTATCTATTTTCTAATTATTACTGATCCTAGCATAAACTTCTTATATCAATATAGACGATAGACAGCTGATGAGACACTTTGGCTTCTGACATAAATGGAGTTTCAAAGAGAATTTGTCTCAATAGAACGAAAGGAAATGAAAACACTGACAATACAATATGTTCATACATGTTTATATGTTACATGAAGATCGATTTCTTTTCTGTTTTGATCATTTGTTTCCTCTTACCCCTTTTCGCAATTGCAGCAATAGTCGACAGGTTGAGTACAAGTGATGCATAGCTATGGATGGTTAGTACTTTGATTACACTATTTTTTCCCGGCATGAGTTAAGACAAAGATTGAGGCAACTGAGGACTGCCCAACCAAAACTAAAGCAATCCTAGCTTGTAACAGAGACTGATGAAGCTTTATTGCAGCTGATTTCAGAAATATGAATTTAAGGTTGTGGTGGTATAAAGTGGAAGCCTTGGACTTCAAATTTTTAACATACTTAGGACCTTTAATTTCATGATAAGGTTAGAATGCCAATTATAGTGTGGTTACTGATCATATTTTTATCTGCAAGGACTTTGCAGAAATTTGTAGTTTCAGTATTTCTTTCTGCCTTTTATCCGCATTCTCAGCATAAACCTTGTGGTTAAACTTGTAGACATGGATATGATTCAGAAATTCCTTGTAAAGATTAAGATGGAACCCAGTAAAACTCGAGGTTACTGTTGGTACCATAATTTGTGAATCAATAGCTAAAACACTTCATTGTAAAACTTTCAGTGGACATGCTCCAATAAGTTATCCCTGTAAATAGAATTTGCACAACCAAAAATACACAGTCCATGGACGCAATTGCTTCCTCCATGTTGTTGATATGAAACATTTCTCAAGTTGAATCTTGGGACCCATATAATATATTGGATTAAATGTTTGATGCCGGGTTGGATTAGATATTTAGATGTCCACTAGTTTAGGTTGCTATTTATTCTTATAAAGATGTTGACTTATCTATCGTGTTTTACCTGGTACAAATGCTTCAACTCATGTGATTAATTAGGGTACGAAGATGGTGTTCCCATGGCAAAAAACTTAAATGAAAGCTGTAACACCCACTTTGAAAAGTTAAGTTTTGAAGAATCTTAGGGGACTTATAAGAGGGTAATTACTTACATAATTGGTTATCTTACTTCCTATCAAAAACAAAAACTGCTAGAGAGTAGGTTGGATCTGTTGAACTAGAAGTCCGAGCCCAATGTGAGAATGAGCTAGGTTGTTAGAGTGGCATTAGAGTCGCTTCAATATTTGGACTTGCGGTCCCACATGTGTGAATGTGTGTGTCTTAAGGGCATGAAGTGTAACACCATTTTCAAAAAGTTTTAATCTCGTATTTAAGATTGTGAGAAATCTTATGGGACTTAGAAAGGGGTTACTCAAATGCATAGTCACAAATATCATCAAGGAAAAATCTTGGTGAGGTTTCCTCGGGTATTTTTCGGCAAAGCTATTCTTCTTGGGTAAATCTTGGGAAAATCTTGAGAACTTTTTAAAAATTAAAAAATAAAAATCACAAAAAACCTTTAATTTTTTTTAAATAAAAAAATATGAAAATCTTGAGAAAAAACACAAAAAATTACGAGATTTTCATTTTGGTGAAGTTTTCAAAATTTCATGATTTTTCCTTTTTTATTTTATTTGATTTTCTCATAAATATCACATGATTTTTAAAAATCATGCGATATATGTGACAATGCTTAAATGTTTGGTTGTCTTGGTTCCTGGCAATTTTAGGACTGAAAATGAAGCTGCTAGGGGGTCGGTTAGGATCTACTGAACTAGAACCTGAAGCCAAGTGTAAGGGTGGATGAGATTGTTAGAAAGAAAATAATAACCAGAAAAATATATGTAGAATTAAGTCAAGATGTTGCTCTTGGACAGCACAGATTACTTGTGTTCATGAAATTACTAGCATGTTAAAATGTAGGCATTATTTAGTGTCACATTGATATTGGACATGAATGCAAATAGGCTTCCTCTTGATGCATAATGTGGAAAGAGACATTAGAAGTTAAGTGTCACATTTGCCATATAAATGCTTCTAAAACAGCTCATGGCAAAGATATTAGAAGTGAAGTGTCACATTTGCCATATAAATGCTTCTAAAACAGTTCATGGCAATCACCATCATATACATCCAATTAGATTTTTTAGTTTTAGTCTTGTCCTATGTTTGTATTGTTAACTCATTGCCTCTGAATGTTTAGAACTTAGTTACTTCAGACAGTTGAGGCAGCAAGCCCGCCAATTGTCAATTGATCATGTTTCCTATTGTTGCACAATATTTTGAGTGTTGTGGCTTCACTTAGATGCCCTTTATAAACTACTTAAACCCTTTATAATTTTTCAGTTAGTAGATATCTGAACAAGCAAGGCATGAGCCTTGCATTTTCTATTGACTTTCCATCGTAGCCCTTCTTAATGTTGAATGACTGAATCAAGATTATTACCATTTCCATATTGACATGCCAAAGCCCCATCATTTTCTGGCAATTTCCATGATTTGGGAAAAAGAAGATTGGACTAACTAGAGGATCAAACAAAATCTAAGGCTAGTCATTAACCTGAGGAATGAAGCGGGTTTAGATGAAACACCAAAGTCTGGAATTGCACCCAGAAAGTTAGATAAGCTTGACATACGTCTGTGCATTAGCTAAAATAAATTATGATGGCTAAAGGGGTGCGAATCCACCACTGGAATTGTGGTTTTAATTCTCAGCCACTATGGCCGGAACTGATATTTAAGTCGCTGCCGTTGCACTTTGCTAAGCTGCCCTGCCACAGGAGTCCTTCATCTAATTTATAGACAACTCGAGCAGGACTGAGTGATTCAGGTTAGTAAGTGTGACAAACAGGTGGTAACTTCCTCTCACTTCCTATGACTGTACATGACCAAGCCAGCTATTGTTTGTGGCCATGGTTTTGTCATATTCAGAATTAACCACTTTTCCAGAGGCCTTTAATGGCGGTCTTGTTTGTTGCTAAAGATCACTTTTCTGCTGTAGTTGCACTACTAAAAGCACTTAACAGTACCTGATCTGCCTAACATTGAGAGACGAACAGGTGGCGACCTGATCTCTGTTGCTATAACCGTCAATCTTAGGGCCAGCTTTTTGCATGTGGCCCTGGCTTCGACATGTCTAGAGTCATCCATTTTTTTCAAGGCGTCAAACAACTGTGTTGTTTGTTGCAGAAGATTAACTTTCTGCTGTAGCTGCACTGTTAAAAACACTAAAAGTACCTGAAAAATGAATGATTCTAGACATATATATTGAGGGTGTCTTTGTATATGTACATGGTGATAATGAATGAACAAAAAGTGGGGAGCTGAGAAATGGCAGAATCTCTAGGTGTTATTTACAACAATAAGTTTGATCACCAGAAAGTTCCCTTTGCTTAGTTGTCATCTTTTTCTTTTTTGCAGGGAATTTACTCGAGATTATTCATACAGTGTGAAACATAGATGATATACATAAAGTGCATATATGATAACTATAATTGAGATACCAGACACAAATGAATCAAATTTTCCAGGCTCATGAAACTTATGTTTAATTGGTTGAAAACTGTAAACAAATAGTTGATTTTGCAGGGACTTTTTTTTATCATGCTGAAGCAGCTGAACACATTACATCTTGAATCAGACCAGACAACTAATAGGGTATAAAATTTGTGCTGAGACAAGCACTTCTAGACCAGAAACAGCAAACTTTTGCATAACCTGAGGTAATTATAAGCCGACTATCATTCAAAATGTGTTCGTTCGATTTGCTTGAGCTAGCTAGCAGATGAAACTTCAAGAAGGCTTCTTTTCACTTTTCAGTTTTGTTTTCATAATGATCATTCCAATAACCTTTCGAGGACCAGACCACTTTAATAGACTGGTGATTTTTATTATGTACTATCGGCAGACCATGACTTTTTTAGTATTAAAATAGGTCACTAACTAGGCCAGGTGTGCTGATATCTGAGGCAGCAGTTGGGTGGCGCAAATAATTTGGACTGTTGTGGGATGGCACTAAGCCCAGCACTAGTTTACTCGCATAGATGAAAGATGGCTTCTCTTCTCAAAAAACCATAAAGAAATGGTGGTGACAAACAGATGAATGAATAATTAAATGTTCCCGCTCTCCAAGAACAAGAGCCAGAGGTGTGCTGGTGGAATTCGACACCTGAGAGATCTGCTCATTAATTTATTTCCCTCCACCATGGTAACATATCTTTTGGTCTCTAGAGGAATCTTTCTTTTCAAATTTTTTTGGTAATTGCTCAATCATTACTGAGAAACTGGGTGCAATAATAGTTCGGTTTGTTAAAGAGAGTTGTCACACTACTGTGTTGGGGCAGAAAAGACCTCAGGTTTCAGCGCCAATTAAGTACAGATGAGGACCCTAATGCTCTCTCTCCCTCTCTCTCTTCCTCCCCCCATGTGATCCCTTGACAAGCACACAGAAGCTTGTTTTCAGCTTCTGGCCTTTTACAGTATCAACTAAACAAGCCTGTTTCTTTGAGTCCCCAAAATAATTGAACCTGTTCGGTGGTCATTAGTTCCTTTAGTCAGTTGTATGTTGCAATCATAGGCGGCTAGGCTGCTGCCTTTCTCTTAACTTAATAAAGAAGGAGACAGAAATGTGCCCTGGAAATATCTCTACTTTTTTATATGTTTGGTAGCTGAATTCCTGCCGAAAACTATGTGATTCGCATATTATGTCACTGTTGAATGGACAAATATTTGCAGGAACCAGTAAGAGAAAGATATACTGCAACAGTAAGCCTTGACACGGAACATCAGAGTAATGCATGTCTGCTAGATTGATTCATATCCAACCTCCTCTTCATTTCTAAACTTAGAACTGATACTGAATTGAATCGGTAGCAGAGGTAAGTGTGAGTAACTATACGTAACGATGAAGCAGTAGTGTTTTTTTGAGAAGTACTTCATTAGCATCACTTTACGGGACTCAGGGAAGCAAAGTGGAAGGGAAGTGAGCATATGCATGCCGAGTAGTAGGAACTGAGGCCATTGATGATGTCTTTCTGCAGTATTCAAGTACAGTACTCTGTTTCTAATACATGTTTCAATTAAAATTCATCAAAAAAACTGCATACATCACGATGAATCAAAAAGAAAGAAGTAGATAGTTGTGGCGTATGAGAATAGGTAGGCCTGTCGGCCTGTCGACACTTCATATAACTACAGCAAGTGCCAAGACTTTCTGCAAGAAATGAAAATTTTACTTGCAGGATCCATGTTCCCAGACGGAGAGAATGGTTATTCTCTCCAAACCCCAAATGTGCATGCATGAGAAAGAGATCTGTGTGTTTGGGGAACGCGATTAACATTTAGAAAACAAGGATTTTCTCCAAGTTGGTCTGAAAATATTTTTGGTCAACAGTAGTTTTCTGGGAGCGGGAGCATCTCCTTTTGTAGTCTTGTTCCTTCAGATACACAATCCATCCTGGGAACGCAATCGAGGGGTGCGTGTGTGTGTCCATATATATATATAATAGATTCCTTAGACCTGAGAGAGAGAGAGAGAGAAAGATTAGTGTTATTTTCTTTGGGCGTATCAAGAGTTATTTTGTGTAAACATTCTCTACAAAGGTTACCATGTAAGTAAACATAAGGACAGTTCTAAAATTCTATAACAAGTCGTGTAAATGATTGAAAATTTTCCGTGTAGACACATCGTTTCCAGAATTGTATTAAGAAAATCAATCCTGATCAGGACTGCCCTTGCTTCAATCTTTAAAAATATTCATGATTTATCAAAGTATCGTTGCTTTCCATTACATGACCATTATACCTATTTTTTCTTCCAGTCATTTCCATAATATCTTTAAAAAGATGCACAAGCATCAAAATTTTCTCTGTTGGTATTATAATGGAATCTTCATAATTAATAATCTATTGTTAGATTTTTCTTAATAAAGAATTCACAATTCCGAAGCCTAAAACCATGTTTATGAACCCAACCAGCTCAAACATAGACCCAAGAGGAATCAATTCCATTTGGAATTTCCAGAAAGTCGTCCTGAAACTTCCAATATACTTCTTTAATTTGCGCACTAATCAATTACTAATTCCCATTAGCATCTGCATTAGTGCTCGACCATGTGCCAACATCTCCCACTTGCCATGATGATTAACTAAACAAAGATCCCCTTGAGCAACAGTGCTTCTTGCTAGGGCAACAAGCATGCATGGCACACATGATTTTATTAAGGTCTACATGATCAAATCAAGCAATTGAAGTAGAGCTTTTTTGGTTTATGACTTAATTAATTGTCTAGTTCTGTCGCGTTTAGCGGCCGTAATTGCTTGTACGGCACGTGTGACGGAGATTCTGTCGAATAACTTAATAAAAAACCACGCAGACACGTGCAACACTACAGATGTGTTGGAGTTTATGCCACCCTAGTCTGGCTCCCTTCACTGCTGGTGGATTCTCTGTGCTTGCTGCACATGCTAAGGAGATCCACAGGTGTACCTGTTTGCATGTTTTTTTGTGAATTTTTTAAGGGAATCCATGAACATGCAATGAAGGCATGAGGCAACGCAGCTGATGATGATCAGAAGCTGTCTCAAATAGGAGATCTCAGATCTTCTAGTATTATTAGTTTTAAGAAAGAAAAGTAAACCCTGTTTTGTTTTTTTTTTTTTTTTTGAGAAATAAATCCATTATGTTACAATGTCACAGAGTTTCTATCACTAGGAGAGACATGTTTACCATTGTCTTAGTCTCTCTGGTTATCCCTCACAATGTAAAGCCTTGTAACCTTCAGGACAAGTATATGGTTAACAACCCACTGTTCGAAGAAGACCTGGAAGCCCCCTGTTTCTCTCTATACCTCAGGGGTTTTAGGCTGCATCAGGATTTGTAACATTCAGGACAAGTAGGAGGTTTACAACCCACTGTTCGAAGAAGACCTGGAAGCCCTCTGTTTCTCTCTATACCTCAGGGGTTCTAGGCTGCATCAGGATTTGTAACCTTCAGGACAAGTAGGAGGTTAACAACCCTCTGTTCGAAGAAGACTTAGAAGCCCCCTGTTTCTCTCTATACCTCAGGGGTTCTAGGCTGCATCGGGATTTCAGTAGAGTACGGTATATAATTTGAAGCATTATGACCTACCTTCCTTATATATTGAAGAAAATTCTAGATTGTCTTCATCATTCGAATAAGGGATAGTGCCTCATGGGTTGTACTATCTTTTGAGGCATCTATGGATGAGAGTGAGACACACCGCTCTCCCTACAATAGCGGCACCGCCACGTGCCGCCGGATGCCGCTGTGGACCCACCTGAAAATTTGTGAGTCTATAAGGGGGAGAACATTCGAGAGCTCAACCCATGTAAAGAATTATTTTTCCCTATTGATTTGTCGTCGTGTTTAGGGTTTTGTGTGGATATGTTACATTTGGAGGGCGTTTGATAGGTAGAACATTGTGTTATCGGAACATATATTATTAAAATACATTACCTAAAAGATGATGTTTTTATTCTCATTATGATTTACTGATTATTAGTATTGTTTCCATGTCCAGCAACTAAGTACTGGACACAGTCATCACACAGTCTATAAAAGAAGAACATATATAGTGCACACTTGTTGTTCTTACTAAAAAGCCTTGTGAGGTGGTATTTTTTGTCTTAGATGATTCCACCAAGGTACACTCGGTCGATTCGTTTCAGGTAGGGGAAAAGAGTCTGGCTTCCTTGAGTTCTCCTTGTTGTCCCCTCTTTCTAACATAAAACTAAGTTGACTTGAAGGGTGAAGTTATTACTGTGTTTGATGGCACTTTTATCTATGAAGGAAAGATTTTTTGTTGGAAGAAACTATCTTTACCATCAAACATCGTTAGAGACAAATTTCACCTCTGGTGCATCACAGTACCAGTCTACGGCCAGAGGAGAAACAGCTGCCGTGTGTCAACATAGTGACGGTTTTCAACCGTTTCGAGGACGCTTGGGAACCAAGTTGCTTCTCGGTCTTCAATGTAAAAGTTGGCTGTTTGGTTTTCTTTTTTTTCACTTTGATTGTAACGGGGCACGGGAAAAGAAGTCACGATGCGACAAGAAAATTCAATCCGATGGCAATATTTCTTCCGTTAAACATGCCTTGAACTTAAGGAGACCATGCACCATTTTCTATAGTCACACCCCCCCAAGCATAAAACCACATAGTTATAATCCACGCAGTTAGTTTATGAGAATCAATGCTTACTTTGATTAATTTTGATGTTTATATAAGCTTTTAAGTAAACTATTTTCATAAATATTTTAGCTGCAAAAAACCCATTTTTTGTATCGTTCTTGTCAAATTGAACCATGCTGTAGATATATGGTGTTAAATTTACAGAAATAACAAATTAATAATTTAAATGTAAGTGCCACATGCCTTTTGGGATGCAGATTTGGGTGGGTGCGCATCAGGTCAGGTACCTAATAGTAGGCCGGAGTTTGAGCTTTAAATTTGTGCATCAAGTTACAGGGCCGGCCCAAGAAAGCTGGAGTCGGTTCCATAACTTATTTATAATATTATTTTATATATTTTATTACAATTATTTATATATATATATATATATATTATAATCGGGTCTGGCAGTGCTGGACTTGGGCCCAAGCTATGGGCCGAGCCTGACTTCTTGTCTGGTCGGACCGGGCCAGCCCGATGCTCTGGGTAGGCACAGTTCATTTAAGTACAGTTGTAAGCATAGGATAGTCAAATACAGTAAGCGTGGAAGAGTTAATTACCTGCAATTGAATCAACTGTTTCTACAGGTTTCTGTGAGCCCAATAACTCCCAAATTTAGTGCTTCTTAACACATCTGCATGTGCCAACAAGTCCCCACTTGCCCAAGTGAACAAGTTTTAAAAATAAAAGGAGAAACACCTTGGATTAGAAGGGAAAAAAGGTGCCCGTTTTTATTAAAGAAAATGGTCCCTCCTTGCTTTGCCACTAAGAAAATTAATGGGCAAGGAATAGAAGTTGGAGTATGACAACATTAGCACCCTCGGTTTTGCAAGATTGTTTCTCATACAATACTACTTGGCAGGTGAGAAGAAAGAAGAATTCTATGGATAATATATGTATATAATCATATCGAGTAGAACGATACTCATTGTGAATCTTGTAGTATGAGTTCATGGTTCAGAAAGCCAAAGTGAGAGAGGAAGATAGTATTGGACTGTGGAATTCTCTATATATATATATAGATTTGTGGGTTTGCCATAATACCCATGTTTAAGAAGGGGGCGGGAATTAATTTTTGCATTCTTTTTTGTATCTTTATGAGGCTAGGGTTTAACATCCTAAAGTTGATATGGATTGTGTAACAACCCGACCCACTTCCGAACTCGGACCCCTAATTTGGCGGATCTCAGCTTACTCCTAGCAGTTTCGGCTCCAGCCCCTAAAAAAGCTAAAAACCATAACAACCACCTAATTTAATAACATACTTCATAAGCTTTTGAAAATCTCTCACAATCTTTAATACATGACTAAATTTTTGAGGTGTATATATGTTGTTCAAGAACTTACAAAATCACATGTCACACAATTTATTTATTAAATATTTTGAAATATTTATTGATTGTTTTGAAATGAAGTAAAAAACAGCTTAATAGCAGCCGATGAAAAGTAAAGTTGCATGTTGACTTCATTCAGTGTCACAATAGATTAGATATAAAAGATGAAGAAATCTTTGTAAACTATATTGGATCTGGAGGAACTTTTGAGGTTCAAACTAGATTTGGGCAATGGATCCGAGATCCAGATCCAGATCCATGTCAATCAATAATTACTGAACGTCCTTGATTCCAGGGTTGAAAAGCGAAGCACCTGAGGAGATCTAGTTGGACATCCAACTGACGAACTTTTTTATTTTATTTTATTTTAAGTGCAAATACCAAAACTGAAAAATAATGCACTTTAATAGCTCATTGGCTTTGACAATCCTTATTATTAAAATAATAACAATAAATTGATTTGACAGCTCAAATTTTCTGCTCTAATTAAACAATATAAATCAACTTATTGCCAATTAAATCTTGCCTTTCTGACGCGCACCAATCGGAATCTTATAATCAAGAATCTCTTAATACGTAATTGAATAGTTAAAAAAAATTAGTGACACCATTTTCTTGACTAATTTGCGATGGAAATTATTAATAAATTTTTTTTATGAATAAATACAAGAAATCTGGGGAATTTTTTTCTTGTTTAAATTAAAGAGTAGGTCCAACCAATCCCCGGACGGTGAAGTCAATTGGAGAAACAAAGGGCGAATTGGTGGCCCAGAGTTCCAGGTTTTGTGCAAACCCATTTGTATAATTAATACGAGTCTAGTAGGCTTGAAAGCTCCACAACTATTTGTTTATTTTGGAAAACTATAACTTTACGTTATTTGACTTCGTGTTGTGAAGGAAACGAAAGTAAGAGTTTTTTTTTTTTAAATAGAAAGTCTTTGGCATAAACCCTCAAAGGTTTATACCTTTAAGTATTTATTTGGTTTTTCTGCGGATCTAGATGGATCTATAGCAGGTCCTTCTACTTGTCGTATATAGCTTATAAGAATAACACTGAGACCTAACAATGACCATAAAATTCGAACCTCAGATCTTTTGAGTGTGAGTTGCTTTGAAGCTTGATTGAGCTAATCGGCTGATTCAGATTGAATCGGTGTCCAACCGATTTAGAGGCTGACTCGATATTGCAATGTGTCACCCTCGAACAATTTTATGTAATTTTAAGAATTTTTGTTTTATTCACCATTGTATCTTTTCGTTTGTTCTTTAGAAAAAAAATCCATGTATTTTTTTTTAACCATCAGCAACAACCGACTCCTTAGCAGGGGTGGAGCCAATGGGAGGCTCGCATAGGCTCTAGCCCCACCTCAATTTTTTTTTGAATTTACATGTAAATTTTAAGAAAATTTTACTTGTTTTATATAAAAATTTTGAAAAATGATATTTCTGCCTATGTCAAAATTTAAAAACTTTAATTCTTCTCCACTCGTAAAAAATTTATGGCTTTGCCTATGAATGAGCACATTCGCCGTTCAAATTAAAAAAAAAAAAAAAATTCACGACAGACTGATCAAAATTAAGAGTGATTGAACCTTATAAAAACCATACCCAATAAAAATATTATGAAAGTGTTTTCCATGTAATTGAACCTTATATGTATAAAATTAAGAGTGATTTGATGGAGAACATGTATTAAGCTAATCATTTTTTTAACTTCAATCATATTTTTTTAATAATAAAAACACGAACAGATCTTATAGCACCAAAATATGGATATTGGAAAAACCAAATTGTTTTACAAGTATAATTTGAATTAAAACATGATTTACATTGAATTGTAGTTTATGAACATGTTGTGATTTTTACATTCAGTTTTCAATATTTTTTAAGGGCACAAAGAGAGAGAGGCGAATAAGGAATGATCTCAGCCCTCAATTGTTTTTAGATAAGTAATTCAAGGAAAAATAAGAAGAAAAAAGTGTGGACTAATATTAAACGAAGAAAATGTCCCACCGCCTTTTTCTTTATTTTTCTTTTAACTGCCGATCTAAAAGGGATAATGAGATTGTTCCTTATTCATGTACCATGTAAATGTCTAATACCTATCAAAGAGTGTAATGTGCTGAGCAGTCAGGTTAGTTTCATGAGTTTATTATAATCTCTATTTGGATCGTCATTCAAACACGCTTTAAAAGTAATTTTAAAGGCAAAAATGTCTCGTTCGTACACGACCAGGTTTTGTATATAATGTTTGGATGCTATCCCTTTTTCTTTTTTTCAAAAATCTAATCGTTTACATAAATGTGGAGCAATTAAAAAACCAAAAAAAAGGAAAATTTATAGCTAAGAAGGTGGACGCCGCGTGGTCCTGGTGCAATCGATGGGTTTTATTTTAGTTTTAGGTGTCCGGTTTTTTCGCGGTTGGTTGGCCCACCTTTTTGGCCGTTTACGGGGACATGTTTGCCCCATTTTTTTGTCACGCCCTTTTGTATACAATGTTTGATTCGTATTGCGTGTCTCACACAAACATGTCATTCCGAATAATTTGTTGCCTTGAAACAATCGGTTGATATTTTTATGGCCCCTTTTTCAATTTTTTAAATATAAATACCTCCGTAAACTCCTTTTTTTTATTTTGAGAAATAAGATTAATTCTCTTTAAAGTAATTTTTTGTCCTCGCAACTGTGGGGTCTTCTAATTTTTTTTTTCTTTAAATCCAATCAATCCTAAAAGAAGAAACACCTTGAATTTATACTAATCTTTTACATGTCAAGCATACGCCGGGCTAAAAAGTGTCCCGTGTAAAACCAGTCTGCCGCCTATGAAAATTGAAATCCTTATTACTACTGACCTTTTTTGTTGGAAAAAGCTAACCAAATGTTGGGAATATATATATATATATATATATATATATATATATATATATATATATATATATATATATATATATATATATATATATATATATATATAAAGAGAGAAAGAGAGAGAAAGAGAAGGGGGGGAGATCATGAGAAGAAGGGTCAACCAACAACCAAAGCAAACAGAAGACTAATGCCCACTAATCAAATAAAAGAATCCAATAAAAGCCTCTTATTCAACCAGCTATACTATAGAGTAACATGGACATATAGCATCACCATTAATGAACAAGTTTAGTGCCATTTCGCTCATTTTGGTTGGTCCATATTCTACATGGAGAAGAAGGTGTAATGAATCATATACAAAAATTGAACTTTGAATCTAGTGAAGGTATCGGACTCTTGGTGTCTAGGGCACGGAGCCAAGGGGGCAAGGGCACTAGCTCTCCCTGATTATTTTCTTAAATTTACATGTAAACTTTAAAAAAATTATTTATCATATTATATAAAAAAATTTAAAAAATAATCAAACTTTTAAAACTATAATTCAATGTTCTCCTAAAAAATTTATGACTCCACCCTTGTCGGTGTCAATTTGATTGAAATGCTATAAGAAGCTTCTTGGTCACATAACCAAACCAAATTTTTGAACAGAGCTCCGATAAAGATAAAGATTTAGCGTGATTGCATGCGGACGAACGTCTCCGAATCAAAAGAAAAAACTGATTTGGAGCTCAAAGCGGAATCCAATTAATGGAATGGGATCAATTGGACGTGGACAGAGGCTGAATCGGACCAAAATTAATGGACTTTAGGACCCGTAATTGCACCATATTTAATAATCATGAGCACATTTTGGGGGCTGATTACTTCCCCCAGCTAAACAGGAAGCTGTAATGCATTTAATTTAAAAACCATAAATGTAATTAAATCACAATTAACGACGCAGCTAATCGAGATTAAAGAATTGATTCATTTAAACCAAACGGAATGGCCCCATCCCGCTCCGGGAAGGTTCCCATTTTGTCGGGCAACCTGAACTTTACGGGCAAGACCGGGAAAGGTAGAGAGAGAGAGAGAGTTTGGGAGGTGGTGGCGGTGGGGGCCACCTGCCCGAGAGCACTGGCGGGCAGCAGCACTGGTGCTGCTTGTTTTGCTCCGGGAAACCCAGAGGCGAGTGTGGTTGCCAGCGAGGATGGGTCCCACCGCCTCTGCCCCCACCCCAAGTGGAGGGTCGTACGCGGGCCCCATCTGACCTCACTCTCCGCTTTTCCCATTTCTGTACCGGCTGCTCCCGGTAACCCGCTTCCGGAGCGAACCGGAAAGTCCGAATCGATTTTGCCCATCCGAAACGATCCGAGTCGCTTGAAGCGGTTCTCACGGGCAAACCTTTCAATAGAAATGATTTGTATGTGGGACCCACAAACTGATGTATTTACAGCTTAAAAGGATACTTACATGAATAATAAAATAAATATTAAATCATTTTAATATAAAATTGAAAAGTTTGTGTTGGCAACTGCCCATACCGCTACTGATCGTAGAGCTTTATGTAATCCTAACAATCTCAAGTCACCCCGAGCTTCAAGCAAACACCCGCTTAAGTACCCTTAATAAACCAAATGCATTTTTTTTTCAAAATAGAAACTCTTTTAACGGTGTGGCTGTTGTATAATTTTTAAAATTGAACTTTTTTAAAAACTTTTTGAAAAAATATACAGCCAAATTTAATTTTTCAATAACTAAGGTCATGTTATTGTCTATTAAAAAGAGAGAAAATCTTTCCCAGTCTTTGAACGGTGCATTTATAATTCGGCTCCAACTTTTTCTTTAGCTTCAAAGTAAGTCAAGCATTAGGTCAACTTTACGTTATAATTAGAAATAGTTGTTCACGTTCTGCTGAAACAAAAATAACTTCCCAGTAAAAAATGTAGACTGATTCTTAAGATCCTTTTCTCACTTTGTTTCAGACAACGTGACTTTTTTCCTTTTTTAAAGAGTTTTACCCATTTTTGCAACTCCGTCACCGGAAATCTTTAACCGTTATAATTCTAGTTAAATGACACTGTTTATAAAATTTTTATTTTTTAAATCTATCTACATATAAATAAAAAAAACTCAAAATGGAAATATAAAAATAAGCATTTTTTAGGTTTTGTATGGACAATTACCTACATCTAGCCCACACCTGAGCCCGGCCTTGTCAGAAAAAATAAAAAATCAAATTTATAGATCGAAAAAAAATTGTCTCATACACGAATTGAATGTTTCAACTTTTTTTTTATTTCCGTCAAATTCAATGTAAACAATAAATCAAATTCATGGATTTCTAACGATTTTTTTTTTCTAGATCTCTACGGCACCAGACTCGTCTCTGTCCCTCGAAACTCCGATACGGTCAACCGGAACCCAACCCTCGGGCAGTTGCCGGTCAGCAGTGACGTCACCGTCATATGCCCGGGCAGATGGGGCCGGAGGGGCACGGGCAGCCGGGCAGGTGAGACCACGGGGGAAGCAGATACCGCCGGAGCTTTCTTTCTTTATTTCCCAAAATGTCCCCCGGTTTCTCCTGATTCGTCCGTAGAGGGACGGCGGTTTTAGTGGTGGTGGGCCGGACCCCGTTCCTTTTCATTTATTTTGAAACCGACCCTTCTCGTAAACAAGGCCGCGTTTCACTAGAAATAACAAGTGTGCCACTGCCACTCTTGGCCCAACTAACTGCCGGTGGTGTGAGTGCTTTGACTTGGTACGCACCAAAAATTGATGTTCGATCAGTTAATGAAGTTGGTGAGCTCAATTCTATGACCCCTTCAACCATTCATTTGAATCCCCACTTTGCTTAATCGTTGAAACTTGGAAGAGGTAAAATATGGTCCACCAGATCTTTAATAAGACTTTTTTCCTTGGAAAAAAAGAAAACAAGGGGAAGTGTAGTTAAGGCTGGAGTTGGATTGAATCTAAAACAATCAAATCCGCAAGTGTTAGAGTCGATATTGAATTGGGATTGTGCAAAAAATGATAAAATACTAAGATCAAATATTGCTTATCTCTAACCAACAGTTGGGCACATAGGAGCCGAACATTTACTACTTAAAAAGTAAACAAATGAATTGGATGATTAAGCGCGAACTAGTTTCTAAAGAAGGTAAAAGAGATGCAGAGCTTAACTAAAAAGCAAGCTCCAACCAAGTAAGTACCAACCCTAAACGATGACCCAACAACCGCACCGCACCATGAACCAAACCAACAAAGATCGAAGTTCAATGGCGCACCCCCAACCACCCATGACCCAACTTTCAGGAACAACAAAAGAAAAGCGTGCCATTCTCGTAATTATCTTCACTTTCGGTTCCCTTTTCGTAACCTCTCGCTCTCTTCTAGTCGAAAAAAGATCTAGAAAACCCCCAAAGACCAGAAAGCGAAAGGGTGGGGCTCACGGGGCTCCTTATTAGAGAGAGAAAGAAAGAGAGAGAGACAGAGCGGGGCACCCCTTGTATTGCTTCTTCACACCGCTTCTGGTTTTTTCGCCTCCAACCCCCAATCAATCCGTCGACTCCGTTTCTCTCTCTCTCTCTCTGTGGGAGGAAGTATATATCCCCTCCACCCACATCATCTCTCCTCCTCCTCATCGGGAGTTCTCCTTTCTTCTTCTTCTTCTCTTTCCCTCTTTTCTTCCTCTTCTTCTTCTGCTTCTGTTGTTGGTGGTATCTTCGATGGCGACCGGGGACGCGATCGCTTCCGATAGGAACTACAAGGGAGATGCGGTTCTGCAAGTGTGGTGCGACGATGACTGCCTGCCATCGTCCCCTTACTCTCCTCCGCCTCCCTACTCTCCCAGGGAGGGTTACGCCTACTCGCCGAGGCTCGGAGGCGGGTTCATGAGGCCGTCCAGGTCCCGGAGGTTCTACGATCTTGGGTCCGACGGGCGCGAACACTTCCTCCGCTCCTGTCATCTCTGCAAGCGGCCGCTCGGCCTGGGAGACGACATCTTCATGTACAGGTTAGTCTTTCTTTTTCTTTCTTGCTTCTTTCTGCCGTCTTTGGAGGGCGGTCGGATGGAGGGATTCTTGGGGAGTTGTGGTTCGGTGTTTGGATGGCCTCTTGGAGGGCAAAAATTGTGGAGGGCAAAAATTGATCGTCTGCGAATCGGGAGCGCGGATGGGAATCCACGGCCGTCCGTGATTCCGACGGAGATCATGTGCTCGACGACGAAGAGCTCGCGACTGATCTCCATGGCCGACTTTAATGGTAGAAGGGACACGGCTGCTCGTTTCAGCAGTCGGTGTCTGCCTTCTTCTCGGTGACGATTATGCCCCGCGCTCAGAGGACGTGATTGTCAGTAAAAAAAAAAATGTTCTTTAGAGCAGCAGTCTTGTGTGTGGCGCTTTGTCGTTGAAATAATTGTGAGGGGTAAAAGAAAGAAAGGGATGAGACTAACGTTTGCGTTTTCCGGCTGTGGTTGCAGAGGGGACACTCCGTTCTGTAGCGAAGGGTGCAGGCAGGAGCAGATCGACAGGGACGAGGCGGACGAGAAGATGTGGAGCTCCGTCAAGGCGATGCAGAAGGGCAAGGCCTCCGCTGTCGCCGACCACCAGCGGCGGGAGACCTCTCCTTCCCGGAGCGACGACCTCCGCGTCCGCACCGGCACCGTCGCCGCCGGCTAACCCGGCGGAACGGCCTCCTCCCCCAACCAACCAACCAACCAACCAACCACGATTCAACCACCACCGAGTTCCACTCGCGCTTCCTTTGTGCACCAGAAGAGGAAAAAGTAAAACCTCAACGAAGAAGAAAAAAAAAACCAAAAAGGTGAAGATCAAGAAGACTCGATTCGGAAATAAGGGAGGTCGTTTGGATCGTATCGTATCGGATCCTCTTTCGTTTTCCCGGAGTTTTGGTGGCACGGATGTAAATAGGCGAGAGGTCTTTTACCAGAAGTGTAAAAAGATGAGAGGTGGGTAAATCAGCGATGAAAAGCTCTTTTCGCTTGGACGATGATGCCCCTCTTCGTCTCCCCTTTCCTTTCTCTGCTCTTATGTGATTACTATGAGAAAAATGCGAGGCTTGAGTGAGTGAACTTGCAGGGCGTTTTCGTCATTTTAGGCGACAGTTTGCTTTGCCTTCTTGTAGAATATCGCTTCCTATGTAGCCAACACTCAAAGAAAGAAAGTTCTCCTTTGGAAGAAACTCCGGCCTTCTCTCTCTCTCTCTCTCTCTCTCTCTCTCTCTCTCTCTCTCTTTTATATATATATATATAAGAACTGGGATTCATTTCTTGAGAATCTTGTCAAGAAACTAACAGCATGAATTTGAATCACACGTCAAAGTGAATATGAACATGTAGAGTCTATTCAATATAATATTTTTTGGGTGCTTTGCTCGGACGAAGATACCAACAGCAGAAATGCGATCTAACAAGGTCTTCTGTTACAAAATTTTAATGATCAAGACTTTGTAAAGTGTAAACCAAACGGCAAGGCTCATGATTCTGCCGTGTTTTCTAAGGTCTCCGTTTGTTTGTCCTACTTTCCTGTCAAAATGGGCCCAAGTGTAGCAAGTAGCGTGAAGAAAACAAACGCGTGGGGCCGCCATTAATGAACGATAATTTTCCTTGTAGCTGCTGTTTTCTGTGTGGAAGTTCAGTCCCCCACCTTGCAGTTTCCCACATGTGATTGTGTTTCGCCCTTGGAAAATGTTTCCTTGAGAAACTTTTAAGATCGAAAGGAGGGAGGTCTACGTCTAATTGTTGGCATGAAGATCCCATGCTAACTTTCTACTTTTCCTACATATGATTGGGTTTCCACCTTAGAAAACAATTCCATGTGAAACATTTATGATTGAAAGGAAGGAGGTCTAGGTCAAATTGTTGGCAAGAACATTTACCATCCACGGTGTTTTCATCCTACAGTTACTTTGAAGAAGGGAGTTATGATCGTAAGAATAGGGTCACTCATTAAAAGCTTCATGCGTGGATGGGCCCAGGGGTTATTAGTACCTGGTTCTGTTTGGTTGGGTCTGGTTCCAATCTGTTTCTGGGTGCGTTGTAGGGCCAGCGGCGGGTCTGGGTCCAGTCTGCTTCTCGGCCTTTTGCGGGGCCGAGAGCGGACCCGATCTTAGTAAACTTTTTTCCGAGGAAGGGTCGGGGCGTGGGCCTATGTTTGTTTGGAGCGATTGCTTGATCTTAGTTGGCCGGGTGGATGGGTCCATTCAGGTGGGTTCACTGAATGTGAGCGGTTGGTGGTGTATCAAACTCAAGTGGTTGGTGGATCTGATTCCGCCTTTTGGATCCAAGAATGTCTGTTGCTGGCAACCTCACTCTTCTGTCAAAGTATATGTGTTTGTTTTTTGCCAAAGGAGCCTTGAGAACCTCTCAAAGCGTGAGAACGACGCCTTTTGCTTAAGCCATTTTGAGTTTATGATTAAACACACCGCCTGATGCATTGCATGGAGTGACATGCTAGCATAGGTCGAAAGATTTTTTCGTCCAAACTTGAATAGAGAAATCCACAAATCATATATATATATATATATATATATATATATATATATATATATATATATATATATATATATATATATATATATATGCCTTTTTTGCTTGTTATCTTTGGAGATTTGCAAAGTTGGATGAGAAATTCTTGATTCTCATTTACATTATTGGTTGGAAATGCTGGATTTCTCACTTTTCCTTTGGGAATCTTGAAGTCACAAGAATTTCATATTTTAGAGAGAGAGAGAGAGAGAGAGAGAGATTCCAGTGCACTGAAGTGCATGAATCCCATGATGGTATGTCCCCATCAGGTGGTCCATTTTACTGTGACTTCTTTAATGAAAGGGGGAGCAGTTGGGCCAAATTTTCCTACTTTTTATTTTATTTTTCTTCTTTTAAGCAAATTTAAACAAATTAGTTGAACTTTTAAAAAATATCTTTTTACCAAAAGGTGCAAAAATTTTTGATATGGTCCACATCGAGGGAAAAGGCAAATAAAGTGGACCCCGCAAAAAATATTTGTAAAAGGAAAAAAACGAATAAAAGGAAAAGAGAAGCGTAAACTGTGTGCCGTGAGGTGGGCTCGATGGCTACACTCCCTTTTTGACGACGACTTAGTGGAGAGGCCCTTGTCGTCTAGTGTGGGTTGGTGCCAGGAAAGAAGACTTTTAAGAGAGAGAGAGAGACTCGGTTTTGGAATTGAATCGGTTTTTCCGCACTAAACTGAGATGAATCGGTTTAAACCTTAAACATATCAAGAATCTGAGGTCGTCTCGTCCGATTCGGAGCCAAATAGTCCGATTCGTTATGATACCATATCACAAATCCAAGGTCGTCTCGGCCAATTCCGAGCCAAATCGTCTGATTCGTTGTGATATCGTAGTGTTAGAGGTTGGAAGGCGACATGAACGGCTTGGAATAGACGGTGTCTTTTCAATGAAATAGCGATAGAATTGACCTATCGAGGGCTTATACTCTTGTTCGATTTGACTTATTAACAAGTTTCAAGGACTTTGACATAGCTGGTTGAGTTAGCGGCTAGTGCAACCCTAGTCCTTGATTTAATGTTTGTGGATGTCTACATAAGCCTAAACAAGCATAAGTCTTGGAGCAAGAGCACTAGGTAGCTTTAGAGTGTATATGGCATCAAGTGAATGACTAATATATATATATATATATATATATATATATATATATATATATATATATTAGTAGATACTAGACAACTTCAAGAAGAGACAAAAACCAAACCTCTTAAATTTATGGTAAAAAATATTTTAGACAAAATATGGACCTTTTAATGTGTTTATAAACACTAAATCAATATAAGTCATGCTTTAGTTTAAGTCATCTTTTGTTTAAAAAATAAAAGTTGATCCTTATACTATAAAAAATTTTGATGTTATAAGAGCCATTTGTTTTTTTATTATTAAAAACATTATTTGATTAAGAAAACAAGTAACTTAATATATATTTCTCATCAAATCACTCTTAGGTTGCATTTGTTTCAGACATCGGAGATCCCTAATATCTCATAGCCATGGATTTAACATCAGGCCTCCCACTTTCCATTGACCTTAAATCTATGGTTTTTAATATATAGCATCCATGATACAAAGATTCTCCATTTAATTGTTTGAACTGATGATATCTCAAAACACACCTTTTTATGCAACCTCAGATTTAAGATCCGAGACTATCAAAACAACTTTAAGATCATATCTATAAGGTTAGATTTCAAAAAAATATTTTAATAATAAATTTCAATAAGTTTAGTTATTGTCTTACACAAATGATCTGGTGTATGGGCAAGTTTGGTTTGTCAACCACTTTTGGAATGGCTTAGGCCTTGCAGGAGTTGAGATGGTTTTATTGTGTCTACAACCTTGGAATTTTGTTTACAAGCTATTTCCATTTTCGTTAAACTTGGCAATATTATTGTGATCTATGTGGTTAATACAAAATTAGAGTTTGGAGCAGTTTAAAGTACAGGTGCAAAAGCAAAAAGTTTGAGTTTCAAAATATTACTTTTTTTTGTTGAAGCAATTACAAGATTGGGGTTTTGATTCTTATTCATTCATTAAGATCACACTGTTCTTCAAGTTTGCTAAAAAACAATTAAAAACATTGACATTTTTGAGATTTCACTACTTAATGTGTGGACCCAAAATCCACAATGCTTAAATCCACTGTTATTTAAAACAGCTATCCTATAAAAAAGTAGATTTCAGATTAAATTCAGGGTTATCAAGCATATTAAGGGATCACTTTATCAGTTTCAAAGATTGAAATAGATTCATATGTTACGATATATCATAAATTCACTAAATGCCTAAAACAGTATGTTACTGTTTCCATTACCAATCGATCCCTATGGAATGGAAATCAATAATCTAAGCATATGGATGGATCCTTGTTAATAGTTTATTTGCCAGCATCCAAGAATTTGACTCAAATTACAGATGCTTGCAAGAGTGAGAAAAGAAGCAGTGCTGGATGAACAAATATCCAATGAATCTACGTTGATTTTTAAAAGATTCATAAAATATCACATGTCCGAGTTAAATCTTAGGTGTCCTATCATCTTGACATCTTATATCAAGCAAGCAACCCTTGTTCATCTAGAAAAAAGATCTGCAACCCTTCATCTCCAACAAGAGTCCGAAACAAGTTACATCACAATTTCTAACTTTGCAGCACACATCAAAGAATCTAGAGCTACACTCTGAAAAGGTCATATCGCCTTCAACTTTTTGACGTGCACAAACTTCCATGCAACGACAGATGGAGACGATTGCAGAGAGATCTCCTCCACCAGCAGCAGCGTTGCTGATGAATCCACAGGTGTCTCCTGTGTCCTTCACTTTTTCATCATCTGCAGGTGAAAAATTACTCGCAGAATCTTTGTTTAACATTAAAACTACCTGGGTAGCAGGCGGAGATGACCACTGTTAAAAGAAAAGAGACCCTGGAACAAGTTCCAACCTCACAACTGAGTAATCTATGATTTCTGCTGTCCCTGCTGTCCCTGTTTAATTTGATGTCCGACCGGATCGCCGCTCGAGCGGACGGGCCGCTTGAGGCTGTACCATCATCACAATAACTAATGGGGAAAAGATTCAACTCTCGATTCTTCTGGCAGTTCTTTCTCTCAATACAATTAATTTTGATACAGGTGAATCGGACCTACCACTTCGACACTGACGCTGGGCCCTGGCCTAAATTAATGTATAGGTTCCATGCAAACCTTTACCATATAAAATATTTATTTTTTATTCATTTTTTGAGTAATTTTTTTGATTTACATGTTGATATCAATTAAAAATTTAAAGTTATATTATGAGTATTATTTAATTAAAAATTTCTGACTCCGCTAAAGATCCATGGAAGCGGCGCTAAAGTTAAATTAAAAACAAAGTTGAGTATCAGAACTTGTTCCTTTCTTTGTTTTATTTAACTGCAGTGTAGGGGAAAGAAAATTCAGGAAGAAACAAAGGAGAGGAGTGGGGGCACAGGAGAATGGTAGGTGGGTGTGGAGAGGAGTGGGGGCACAGGAGAATGGTAGGTGGGTGTGGTGTGCCTCCTTTTGGTGTTGCCTGCTGTAAAGTGGACGGTGGGCGGCCCCATGGAGTTTGTGCATTATGCTGGGGCCCCATGAGACAAGTGCTGACTAGAGTACACGCCATCTGATTTTTTTTTCGTGTATATATATATATAAAAGGCTATATTGATGCCTTGTTTGAAGCCCCTAATACGAGCAAACCCTAGTGCTAAGCCCTTTGCATAATATACATACGGTAACCAGCCGCATATATATACTAGGGTTTGCTTGTATTAGGGGCTTCAAACAAGGCATCAATATAGCCTTATACCTTTTAAGGCTCGTTTGGCAAATGAAACAACCTAGAATTGTTTCATAAGTGTGTCTCAAAAGTTTGGGTATATTTATAAAATAATTTTTAATGTGTTTCATCAATCTGCTTCAATCAACATACTGTTACTTTTGTCAAACAAACCCTAAAAAATACATATTCAAGCATGTACATGTATGGTCTACAAATTATGTCAATAATTTAGTGTTGCACTCAACTTTTTAACTGTTCCTTTAGCATTCAACCAGTTGCTAAAATGTCTCCAAAAAAAGAATGAATTTTCCTTTTTTTTTATTTTAAAGTATTATTTGTTATTTTATAAAATAATATTGTATATGTGAATAAAAAAAAAGGGTATGTCTCCTGGTAAACAGCAGGAGGAGGACCTGCTAGAGAATCGCTTTTCTCATTATATATGCTTCGTGAATTGAATGAGTCGTGGCGTTTGGAGGGTCGCAAACAAGTTGGCCCATTGGCGGCCGTCCCCACTTCAAGCCAAAAAAGACCTCATGAGGTTCGCTACGCTCCAACGGTATACATTCATCAACACGTAGGATGGGACCAAGTGCCCTTTCCTTACTTATTGTTTACGTCAACTCTGCCTGACGCCTTCAATCAGAAACATTCAATCAGAAATAATAGAAGGAAAAAATTTGTCAGATGCTGCTGTGAATTTGTGGTGATATAGAGGGCTGAGTCAAGTGGGGCCCCTTAGGCCTGCCCCACCTCAATTTTTTTAAAAATTATATGTAAATTTTAAAATTTTACTTATTTTATATAAAAATTTGAAAATAATGATATTTCAACCTATGTCAAAATTTAGAAACTTTAATGTTGGTTCCCTCACGCAAAACTTTGAGCTCTGCCCATGATGATGCAGATTATATAATCATTCGACAAGTTGGTTTTCAGGGAGTCTAGGCCTTTCTTCCTCAGCTTAACTGGTTTGATCGAGGTGAGTGGCAGAGAACATTACTCCTCCAGTGAAAGGCCGAAATTCTCTTCTTGCATTTTTGTTTTTTTAGCGATTGCACCATTAGCACTTGTCACTGTTTGCAGTCTAGAAAAATAGCATGCCAGAGTGTGATAACAACCACATGAATTTGAAACCTACAACGCCTTGCCGCTCAGTACCCCATCAATTGGTTTGATTTCCCAGTTCTATTGAAACGATTGAAGACTATAAAAATGCTGGCATGGTGACTACTACTGTGAAAATGCTGGCATGGTGATTTTAGAAGGCCTACTTTTTATAGGGACTTGTGTTCTCCACTGCCTATCGAGAATATGTAAGTTTTGTCGTTTTTGAAAAAGAAATGGATGTTCTTGACATTTTACTTAGGGGCCGTTTGATGCATTAGAAATGTAGAGTTGGAAAGAAGTTTCCAAAACTTATTTCAAGAATTCAAGAAATGAAAACAAAATCCAGATTTTCAAAACCCTTTTGTGTTTGCTGGACTTGGCTTTGTGTTTCAGGAAATAAACTTCTCTATTTCAATAGAATGAAAGATGAAAAAAAAAAAAGAATCTTGGATTAAGTAATGCTTTGAGAGCTCAACGGTTACTTTTTTAATTTTAGAAATTTCTAAAAACCAACCCAACGGTTACTTTTTTCATCCCAAGTTTGATGGGCAAGAAAAGTTTTTAAAAATTTGAATCTTATTTCCAGTGTTAATCCTGCAGATCAAATGGGCCCTTAATTTTTTCTCTTTTCATTTCTGCCCTTCTTTCCATCATTTCCTAACCTTATGTGCTGCCCCATTCTAGGGCCCAAACATATAACCTTTTCTGCTCTATTTTAGCATTTGTAGGGTGGGCCGGAAAAGAGCAACTACATGCATGGTCTTGATAAGGGTTGGTATAGTGGGGACGGACTTTGGTTTCTATTATGAAAACACTGGGGCCGTTTGGCAACAGAAACTTGTTATTGTTTCATGAATTTGCCCCCGACACTTGAGCAGATTTATCGAACAATGTATTATAGTGCTTTATGAAATTGATTAATTTTTGGGATAAGTTCGTGGAACAACAACCCTTTTAAAGTTTTTATGCCGTTAGAAAAGTTTAACCAAGTTCAATCATGTTCTCTATGTAGGCTTTTTGGTGTTAGAAACAATTAAAAAAGAAAAATTCCAACCACTATGCAATCAAACTAACAACAGTATAAGATAAAGGTTTTCTAAGAATGTATCAAATGAAAGATAAATAGGAGAAACAAGGGCGCTTCAAACTTTCAGTCTCAATTGGGCTGCAATTAAAATATAGACTAATCTATTTGTAGGTGAGAAAATGCTAAAAATGAGAGAGTTTTAAACAGCAAACCTCTAATCGTGTATATATATATATATATATATATATCTGAGGTTGTGTTTGATTCTCCATGGATCTCAGATATGAGGGGATCTGGAACCCATGATAGCTGAAATTCATCGTTCTATCAAATTGTGGATTTCAAATCCACAATATGTTGTAAAAAGTGTTGATTTGAGATGATGAGAGAGAGAGAGAGAGAGAGAGAGAGAGAGAGAGAGAGAGTTCAAAAATGACAAATATCTAAATGAAATTTTTGTAGTTGGGATGGACGTTTCGTTCATATTCAGCATCATTACTGATGATGGAACAAGACTCACCTATGAGTCTTATCTCTTTATTTTTTGTCCAATCGGATTGAAGCTTAACAAAATGATAAACACGAATGTCTTCAAGCAAAATATCTATCCCCCATGAGGTCAGGATCTAAAGACATCTTCCTAACTAAAACAAGATAATTAACATTGTGCTAATATTCCTTCTAACCTTAAAAGAAATATCAAAATTAATTATGCTGGACTCAGATGAATGATCTAATGGGCCCCCGTCACATTTCATCAATCGACTCCTGACTGATATATATATCACTTTTCTTTTTGTTTGGCCCCCAATCGAAAACTTCTCGAAAGAAAAAAAGATAGAAAAGGCTCTAAAACTTTTGTAAATGGTATTTTGGCAGACTATACGTGGCTTACAGGATGTGTTTTATTGGAAAATTGTTCATAATGAATCCTGTTTTGTGGGAAGTTGTTCACTGTTCTAAGTTTTCTGTGTTCTTTTCTTTCTCATCCATCTGAGTTTTTTTCTGTTCATTTCTTTCTTTTCAATGAATTAGATTATTAGATATGAAACATTAGAACACAATAGTCCATGAATTTGCTCTAATATTTGGGCAGACACATGAAATACTGTATTAGTGTTTCTATTGCCAAATGACCCTTAAATTTGCAAGAATTTTATGTGAGAGATTTGAATTTTTCCTCATCCAAAAACTCTTCTTTGCACATTGCCTTGGTGGAAAATTTTATAAATGGATTCATCAAAGGTCTTGTTAACACATTGGTTTGGGATCAATCGGCATACAAAATATCCCATAATATCGACAATAAATAACTGCAATAAAAAAAATTGAAGACCTTGTTTATGGTTGTTGGTTCATAGGAAATCCACCGAGATAAGAATATGTTTGTGCATCTTGATTTACTTGAAATAGTGTACAAGCGTAGATATTTGGAGGAGTCTTCAGTTCCATTGACCGAAGACAGAATTTGAGAAATCATGCCTCAAAATGGTAGCAACATTTACCTTCACCTATCTCATCTTTGACTAGGGGTGAACAATGAGCTACTTAAGCTGGACTCTTTAAAGCTCAGCTCGTGAACGAGTTTGAGCCGAGCCATTTGCTTAACGAGTCGAGCTCGAGTTCATGAGTCGACTCGTTTAAATAATCGAGTTGAGTTCGAGCTCAACACGTAACTGCATAGTCGAGCTCGAGGCTTAATCGAGTTTGTCGAACCTTAATCAAGTCGATATATTCAAATGAGTTTACGAGTTTGTCAAGCCTTAATTGAATGAAGCTCGAGCTTATCAATTCTATTTAAACAAGTTTGTCAAGCCTTAATCGAGTCGAGCTCAAGCTCAACACGTAACTGTCGAGTCGAGCTCAAGCTCAACACGTAACTGTCGAGTCGAGCTCAAGCTCAACACGTAACTGCCGAGTTGAGCTCGAGCCGAGTCGATCTTGGACTGATTGAACTTGGGCTCGATTGGGCTCATATTCACTCTTATCTTTGACTAGCAAAATAATTTGACCATGAACATATAATAACATTTTCAGCATATTTATGTTGTTCACATGAGGGGGTGGAAGGCTGAAGCTGGATATATGCATTCACTTGTGCACAAAAAACTATGCATGAGAATGCGCAACCATCAGAATAGTTCTGATCAATAAATGGGAACCTTTCTGCAAGGACAAAAAAAAGGATAGTCAAAAAGTTAAAACCCAAACGAAAACATTCTTTTTGAAAAATCTCAAAATACCGCAAATCTCACTTTTTTTTTTTTTTTTTTTGCATATTGTTGTGTGCACCACACACCACCCTGATACCACCCCATGCACGCAACTCACTCTCATAAAAGGCCCGGTTACAAAAACATTGTATTATAACTAAGAAACAAACCACCATTATTTCCACCGTTTGATTCAATGGCGTAGCCACATGGTGATTGGTATGGGCAACTGCCCACACGAACCTTACAAAATTAGTTTAATATATATGTTATTGTTTTGATATATTTGATTGTTATACATATAAGTGCCCCAAAGAAATTAAAGGTATTGAAGGAGTGCCCCACCAAAAAAACTTTTTTTTTTTTACTCTGCTAGTGGTTTGATTATTGAATCCACAAACAATATCCATAATGACACCTTATTTCCTTGGACAGGAAAGATGTTCTCTAAGGACATATATTAATACAAAAGACACAATATGTTCTTCTTATTAAAACACTATTGAAACTTGGAAATACAAATGCTTCACAAGAACTATCGTGAGCGAAAATGACGTCTCACAAGTTTTCACTTGGAAAGCAACCAACTAAACATCATTTATCGTTTAAAATAGCATCTTTAAGTTATTATCAACAATGCTTGCTCATAGTTTATACTTTATACTTCTCGAATCCCACTAGAAGACTTCGATTATATGGATCTAGAAATAGCCCGTATCACCTAGAAAAATTGGATCCAACTATCCAGATCCAAATCCAACAGAGCTGGATGGGATAACTAAGAACCACGTAAGGCTCTTAATACTTATCCATGTGGGGGTTTTGCCCACAGTTTCTGCACGCCTTTTTGGCCTGCAAAACTACAAAACTGAACGGCTTCTTTGCCATGAGCAGTCGCCTCTGGCTGATCAGGTGGCCGTCTTCTCATCCTTATCTTTATATGTTCCCCACATTTATAGCTTCCTCGTCAATGGGGAAACTCAACACTTGACAGAGAAGTGCGGCCTACATTGTACTTCAACTTACCAATTGGTAGTCTTTTTTGACTGCCTACTCTCCGCTACAAACTTTCTACCAACAAGAAAAAATCTCGAATTTGTTATAAAGTTCTTTTTTAACTTAAAAATTGTTACCATGGAAATTCCTTAAAACATATATATCAAAAAATATTTTAAAAAAGGGCGACTAAACAACTTACCGTAACACTGCCCAGTTTACGCTCATCTAAATGAATTCAGTATTGGCAAATATATATATATATATATATACCAAATTCTAAATTTGGATTAATATGCACATGTATAAAAAAGAGAGACATGACACACCTCTGTTGCACTTGCTTTTCTTTGTCCAACGCTTTACTGTACAAAAGAAACCTATAAAGGGAGAAGTTAAAAGAAATCAGTCACTCAGTTTCAATTATGATGGATGCAACTTGGGTGCACCCACTTGAGCACTTCTCTGACAATTTGAGGATAAGAGAGAAAGAGGGAGAGAGAGAGAGAGAGAATTCTTTGGAGGACTGTATGTTTTCTTTTGCTTGTTTGGTGCAAAGCCAACAAACTTATCTGTGTAAAGACAAGTGTAAAAGAAACTAAGGAAAAGGAAAACTAATCATGCAATCACAAAGATGATTAAGTTAGATAATTTGTGCAGATTTGTCTGAAAGACAGATCACCTGATCTATGACCAGATTCTGAAACTTTGTAATTGAACATATTAATTTCAAATATGCTGGTATTAACCCCCTAATCCCGGCTTACTTGTCCTAGATTGAAGGTTCAACTTGGACATAGTGGCTTGGGGCCAAAATACTGAGCTTTAACCCTATTTTGATAGAATCTTTGCTTTCTAAAAGTAGTTTCAAGTTACTCTGTTAAAATCTCTGATCACCTGAGGACTCAAAAATTTGAGACATGAGAAATTAGATTATAAAAATCATTCTTTAGGGAAACCCGAATAACGGTTTATCTTTCTCTGCATCATTTAATGAAAGAGAGGGAGAATTGTTTGAGTTCTCCTAGTAGATAGGAACTAAGTCATGATGCTAACAATTGCGTTGCGTATCTCAAACCACAGTCTTCCACATACTTAAGACCTTCGGTCAGGGGTGGAGTTAGAACTTTTTCATTTCGACGGAATTAAAGTTTCTGAATTTTGATTAGGGCTGAAATATCATTTTTCAAAATTTTTATATAAAATAAGTGAAGTATTCGGAATCCAACAACTCATGCATTTAGCTGCTCTAAGTCTGACCAACTTTCCGGGGTGCAGCCACATGTGGGCAATTGCCCCCACACAGTCCAATAAAAATCTTTATTTACATATTGAGTAACGCTAATTTTTTTTACATGTTTACATATAAAATGCTCATCAAATATATAGTGAGTGCCCCTATGTGTGGCTCCGCCACTGCGGAACTTTCACAACCTGAAGTTAGCTTTGGACTGATGATCTCCAATAGCATGTAATGGGGATGATGTTGCCCTCCTGAAAATTTTCTCTCAATGTTGGAAAGAAGACGAGCTTTATCTCGAGTTTTGTCCAAACTTGTGTTTAAGTTTCACAAAATGATAAGTATGAACACCTTCAAGTCAACCCAATCCCTCCGGAGGTCTGCATGTAAAAAAAAAAGTTCCTAAACAATGTATATATATTTTTTTAATTTAAAAGATAAATAAAATTCATGGAGATTACACTGGACCCAGAAACTCCTGACTTCCTGCATGACCTTTCTTTTCAGCAGGCCCCTCAATGTATACATTCCCGGAAAAAGATAGGGCAAACTTCGGTAATTCCTCTAAAAGGGTTCTTGTGGCAGATCCACATGATCTGCTCATGCCATGGAGTTCCCATCTTCATACTTGCTGATTAAGGGAATACAATATGATTTTAATGTAGGAAATGAAAGCAAAAAATGAATGATGTTAAAGCATATTGCCCGTTGGTTAGAGTCTAAAAATGGGAGATCTTTTTGTTTATACGTTTGTTAAAAAGTCTCTGTATCCTGTTTCTTTGAGATATAATACAGGTGACCCACACTGTACACTGTACAATGAGTTGTTCTATCATCATCAAAGGATTTGATTCTGAATCTCATGGGGGCTGCCCTCGTGTTTTGTCTATCTAAAAAGGAAAACAGTTTTGTTAAGTTTTTGGAAAATGCATACAGTTATGATTGTTTCTTAGAACTAAAAGCTTGTTTAGTGGCTATAGAAACTTTTACAAAGTCTTGACATTTATGGATACTGCTCTGTGAAGCTTCTATCATATTAGGCTTAGAGGAGGAAAAGGACCTAGATGGTCAGTATTCCTGCAGTTGCATGACCTAGCATATGCTTTGAGAGCTTCCTCTGTTGCATTGGTCCTTTTTTCCCTAATTATCATCTGGTTAGCAGCATCTTGAATCATGGGTTTTTTTTCTCTATGCTACCATTTAAATTTTTGTGCAGACTGTCAATCAGCATGAAGCAAACAACAATGACTAGATCTGCCACTGCCTCGGGTGGGTAGGACGTGCAGAGCGACGAAGTGCTGCTCAGAAGGAAAGGATGTACCTCTTAACAACTGCAGCATTTGAAAGGGGAAAAGATGACAACACTTTTGGTGCCAAGGACGAAGACTAGCAAGTCCACAAGTTAAGTAACGAGCAAAGAAAATGATGACGATGGGAAAGATGAAGATGAAGATGAAGATGAAGGTGAGTTACCTGTATCACATTGAGGCTTCTGCTGTGTTTTTGGCTTTGTAATGCCCATATTGCATTTCATTTCTTATGTTAGCTTTCATATGGGTCTGCTTTGTGTAGTGGAATAATAGGTTGTTAGCTCTCGTGAGTAGCCTCTAATCTCCAGAGCTGTCAGGACCGACAGAGTCCCTGAAGGTCAAAATGATTGAATTTTTGTTCAAGCTTCCAAGGATGTAAAATTGGCCTGGTTATTATCAAGCTTAGCTAACTGTTTACATTTCTCCACAGAAATTCTACTAACTTTGTGGATTAGAGGTTCTCTTGTTAAGTCAGTTGCCGCAGGGTTAGTTGTTGGCACAATTGGTGTTTGAAGTTCTGCTCATTTGATCAGAGCTTTCTTCAATCCTTTTGAACTGTTAAACTTGCATGCAATAACATTGTGTTTGCCCTAATTTGTTAAAAAAATGACGATGCTTGCAAGAACCAATGGAGTTCACTTTTTATGGTTCATGAATATTGTGTACTGTGAACCAAAAAAGCAATGTAAAAGTCTATGTATGTTTCTGTATCTTAACGACTGTTCGATCATGTACAAGACGGGACATAGTTTCAGTATAATTGACTAAACATTTTCATGTCTTAATATGTGGACTCTCTCTCTCTCTCTTCTGCTGGTATACTGGCTTGTATCGGTGCCAACCTCTTGTTGGCTTTCTGTAATGTTGAAATCTCTCTCTCTCTCTTCTGATATATTACGCCCCCACACAGTTTCATGGTAATGAGTTGTGCAACGTTCTAGGTCACAATGATCACATTGCTGCTATTGCGGGACCAACACTAATTTCCCGGTGGAGGGAATGCTATAAACAGCATATATCGGTGAATGTAATCACCGGTATAAGTTCGCTGCCCAAATGGTTGACGGTTCTCAACGGTTGAAAACGTCGGCAATTCTTTTTTTGGGAATTTTCGCCGTGGCAATGATTTGCTTATGCGACGGTAGAGGCCGTAGGCAATACCAACAAACACTAGCAGCTCGAACCCCGAGAAGTACCAGTTTTTATGAGTGGACTCACAAATTATTTGAACTCTTATTAGGAATGGCGATGAGTCGGATTTATAGATCACCAACCCAAATTAGGAACCGTTTAGTTGAGTCAGAAAAAGATAAAGGATTCTGAGAGTAATTGCACAAGGTAGACAGTTTATTAAGGCTGAATATGTCTCCGACCGAATCTTGAAGTAACAAAGATGCAACCTGAGTAGATGTAAACTTCGGATCTCGTGCCTATTGGGTCTCGATTCAGTTCTAATGATATTATACTGGTAGTTGACACCAACGTTATTATATTCATGTATCATGACCTGGTGATTCGAATTCCTGCTTCAGTCTTCTGCCTTTACGGTGGGGTGCAAATGGATCTGGTTTATCCCAAGGAGTTGGCGTAATGGTCGAAGTGCAGTTGGTAGATGGCCAGTCTTTATTTTAAATTTTCGAAACATCAACTGTTTATACTGTAAAAGAAGATGCCATCAATGTGCAAGTTGAAGTACTTTAAGGGACGACACCCAGAAGCATCAAAGGCTGATCTTGTAGCCAAGGAGATTAGAGATTGCGTGGTGGCTTCAGTGGAAAACTCTGCTCACACAAAAATAGATCTGGTTTGTATATATTTCAATTCATTTCCTTCTTCCTTAGTAAGAATTGAAATCCACTTCCAACTCTTAACACAGTCTGAGAAGCCAACTCCAAAATAGAGTACAAAAACCAATTTCAACAACAGAACAAATCACGTTCTATGTTTACATATGTTTGAAAGTACACCCAACATTATCTCCACAATAATGAGAGAGGGAACATGCTTCCTGCAAAACTATCAAGTTTCATGAATGCACTTCATTCTTAGTTTTACACAATAATTAGTTTGAATTAGGAGTTTGAATTATTATTCACATTCATTTAGATTTCAGAGTTAATCCAAATCCAAATCCAACACTCTTCAACTCTCTCCAATACAACCGGTTGAGTTGTGAGGCAAGTTTTACCAATATCTGCAGTTCTACCCTAGAGGATACTATCATGATCAGGGGCAAAGTCAAAAAGTTTCATTAGAGGGGTTGAAATGTAGCTTCTAAATGTTAGCAAGGGCCGGGATACAACTCTTCAAGATTTTTATATAGGCTCAATTTAAATTTTCTAAATTACATGTAATTTTTTTTTTAAAAAAAAAATTGCAAGGGCAGCCCCCACCAGCACCCTCGCTCTGCCTTCGATCCTGATGGTATTGAGAAGTGTTGATCTTGATTCAAAAGTGTAGTGATCAACCCCAAGTGAACCGGTTCTTGTTTCCCACACACACTCTCTCTCCAACAAGAAAACAAATAAAATTAGAGGGAGATTTGCCAGTTTTTTCAACAGACTATATATTTTGTAATTGTAAAGTTAAAGATAATCCATATGCTTCGAAGTTTAAACCGCAGATCTCAAGAGGAGAGTTATAACACTTCAACTTGAGATTGATGAATGTTAAATTGCAAAGAGTACGATCCAATCAATGTCGTTTGAGTACGAATTTCAATTTCTTGTTAAAAAACAAGGATCTGAAATATTTGAATTTAATATCTTCAGATGCTAGATCGCATGTAATAATTCTGAGTACTGTCTGGGCTTTTTTTGAGTTGTAAAGGCTTGGCAGGCCCCAAATCGGTGCATTATTTTCAGGAAATAATACTATGAAATCAGTTTCACTTATCTATTGGCAGTAGGCACGCGACAACTCACTTAGATAAGGAAAGCGGGTCCATATCCGAATATGTTTCAGTTAGGTGGTCAAACCCGACTCAGATATTTGATAAGGATCGAACCCGATTGTACACACAGTTTGGATTTCACCACTTTGGCATCCAAATTTAGTTTCAAAAATTCAAGGCCAACTATTCACAGGAGGGAAACGAAAAAAAGAAAGGGAAGAATCAACCAATCATGTGTTTGGTTGGCTAATTAAGAAAGAGAAAAAAAAACTGAAAAACTTGTTTGGTTGCAAAAGAGGGAAAATGAGAAGAAGAGAATGAAAAAAGATACGCCAATGTAAATTCAATCCCTTTAAAATTGGGAAGATTGCGAAGAAAATGAAATGGCTGCTCTTTTATATATGTGCCCTCTTTTTTCTTCCTATCCAAACAGACTTTAAAATCATTTCTATTCTCTTTTTTTTCCTTCTCCTTTCCCTCCTCATTTTTTTTTTCCCTCATTTTCGATTCATTTCCTTCTCTTTTCATCCATCTTTTTCCTTCCCTTTCCCACCATCTAAATAGAGTGTCAAGCTATCCAAGGTTTGAATCAGTGGTGGAGCCAAAAAAATTGGCTGGAGGGACACTTGTTTAAACAAACTCAAACCTGGTAGGACACTTGTATATATATAAGAATAAATATTTAAGGTTTCTATTTAAAAATGAATTTTTTTTTAAGAGGTTGGTGTAGGCAAATAAATATTTAAGATTTTCATTTAAAAATGAAAAAAAAATTAAGAGTGCTCACACCAGCCACAATGTGGCTACACCACTAGTTTGAATTCTATGGTTGCTATCATGTTCTAGTATGTAACTCTTGTGAGATGAAAACTATGACAAGGGAGACATTTGACTTGAAAGGTGTATTGTGGGTCTACTGAAACCCCAAGGCCCAAAGCAAGGCTAAAGGTGTAGCAATATAGGCAACCCATAAGGTGATTTCTCCAAGTAAACATTTCAAAAGAAAATCCTATTAACAGCACCTGTGCTAGGACATCTAGTTAAGACTTTTATCAATCTTGGAAACATATATATATATATATATATATATATATACCTTGTGCTTTGGTTTTTGCAAGAAACTGATTTACTTCTATTTTTTTTTTCAATTTGCTTCTTGTCTCTCATTTTTGAATCAACGGGCTACGATTCTCATTAAGCCTGGGCAACAGGGGTCTTATAGTTACTGATATATATAAATTCAACAATAAGTTTTTCTCTACAAGATATTTCAATTTTGAGGTGGAAATAATGACTATGAAGAAGAGAAAGTGAAACAATCTACAAATTTGACTAGAAGAGACATTTACTTAGTAAATAAGACACCTACAAATACAAGCAATGACCAGCGTGATCTACCACCCACGTCAACGATTCAAAAATTTTTACTAAAAAAATGAAAAATAACAATATGATAACTTAAAAATAAGATGAAGCATCCGAATTAGACCTATGCTGGTGACTCAATACCCGCTCATCGTATTATACAAGTTGGGTTTGAATAGAAAACTTTTAAATCACATTTACAAAATCAAGATGGTCAATTTTTACTCTATAATATAAATATTCCAAACGGTGCTTTTGACCAAATCAAAGTATTATATGATTAAATTTAAATTTTACATTTTTTTTCCTCAAAATGAAAGTTTTTTCTTGGCAAAGTAAGGCGTGAACCGGATCGGGAACCCAACTCGGCCTGTTCAGCGAACCTTGCCGCCAAAGTTCCTTGCCGCCAAAGGCACGATTGTCCCGTTGCACTTTCAGGAAGGAACGGCCGTTCGAAGACGATCGATTCCGTGAGGCCCACGCCCACGGAGACGTCGGTGAAGTTATACCTACCCGTCATGTCCAAGCGGCCGGCCTTCCTGCACCGTTAGATCGCCCACCCTGAAGTCTTGACCACCACTGAGACGAACGCGACGCAACCCACGTAGTCATTCCGCGAATTCTCCGGTTAAAGGCGCCTCTGGAGTCTCCCTTCGTTTTTACGTGTCGCTCCTACAAGAAAGCTTTCGTGAATTCTCTCTCTCTCTCTCTCCTCTCTCTGTGGATTGATCGGCCGGTCGGAGGACGACGGCGGTGATGCTGGTCGATGCGAACGCCGTCCACTTCCTGCAACTCTGGAGTTCTGGGAGTCGCCTTCGTTCTATTCTTGTTTGCTTAATTTACTTTTGTTTGTGTTCTCTCTTTGACAGACTGGGACTGACAACCCTACAATACCGTCCCTCCTAGATCGAGGGAGAAAGGGGCAGGAAAGATGTTGAAGGATCAAGTGGCGTTTCTGCTTCAGAAGTACCTCGGCAATTACATCCGAGGGCTCTCCGCCGACGCGCTGAAGATCAGTGTGTGGCAAGGTAAACGCCATGACTTCGACTAGGAATGCATCCGTTTTGTTTACTTCATGCCTAGTTGGTCCCCCTTCTCGTCGTTCCCTTCCTGGATTTCGAGTGCGTTCTTGTTGCGTTTTTTCGTTTGGGTGGTCGACATCACGCCTGACGTCGGCGTGGGCCGCTGTGGCCGTCTGGTTGATTTTACGACAGCCTGTTGATTGTTGTGAAAGGGAGGCGTTAATTTGGTGCTTGATTATTTCGAATTTGATTTCATCGGAATAGTTGATGGATTAGTTTGAGCGGGTGTTAACTAAATGCTCTGTTTTCTGGGGAATGCAGGAGATGTGGAACTGACGAATATGCAGTTGAAGCCGGAGGCATTGAATGCTCTTAAGCTGCCAGTGAGAGTGAAGACTGGTTTCCTTGGGTCGGTTAGACTCAAGGTTTGTTCCTTCCTCTTCTCCTTCACCAGCTTGTTTGAATAATTTGATTAAATTGATTGACGCGTCTAATGCCCGTGCTTGTTTGTGGAGAATGTGAATCCTAAGGCTCCAGACTTCCAACTTCTAGTTGCTCGTGTTCCATGGTGGCCTCTCGAGGATGCATCGTATTATGGTGATATTTGATGGTTGTGTTGTATATTTGTTTGTGATGTAGGTGCCTTGGAGTAGGCTTGGTCAAGAGCCGGTTCAGGTTTACTTGGATAGGATCTGTATATTGGTTGAGCCAGCAACCCAGGTGGTTGGGTGCTATGAAGACGGCCTATTAGAAGCGAAGAAAAACCTAGTGCGGGTAATGATCATGCGATGCTGCTGTCAGACGTTATTGTGGTTCCTTTTCTTTGTGAGTTCTCATTATTACCTTCTGCTGCCAGGAAATGGAAAGGAAGCTTCTCGAGGCAAGGCAACACCAAAAAGTTGAAGTGGTGGGTTTCTGTGTGCTAATCTGGACTGTTACTTATTACCCAGATATCATAGGACCAATTGCACGTATTATGGATTGTTATTTTCCTCTAGTTTTCTCTTCTTTTGAATGTTTCATCTAGTTATGCACTTTAGCATCACAATACAATATTTAATTAATCGAAGGGTCTCTTCCATACATTAGTTTGGATGAAGCGAATAGACAGCGATTATGTGGATTCCCCACCTATCTCCAGTGACATGAACTGTCAATCCCAGAGAACTATTTTTGTGCTTCAGTTCCCTATATTGATTTTGGAATAAGAGAGAAGTGCTTCTTGTAGATTCTCACCCATCCGCCCTGATATAAATCATAAACGAACTTGTGTAAACCCGTTTTATGTCCTGCACTAGGATTATGAAAGTTATTTCTATTGCTTCAATACGTAGAGGAGTTTTCAAGGAAGACCTGTGGTGTGAGCACCTGTCAAAATCTCATGTGAAATAGGCCCTGTTTTTAGGTTCTGAATCTTCTGATAATTAAAAAAATAGTAAACTATAAATGTGAGCTTAAAAAAAAAGATGATTCGGGCAAATCTTGTGAGAGAATGACGTTGGAATGGTCTTTTGAGTATGGGCACAAACTGATGCTTAAAGTGCTTGGTGTTAAAATTGCCTAGATGAGGCAGACTGATAAAGGGAGCACTTGGAACAGCAATATGGCTGACGGCATGGTGCAGGTTATGGTGCTTATTCACCATCACTAGAAAAAGAGTTAAGACATGTTCCCCCAATGAGAACTGCACGAAACTTGAAAGCAATAATGTATCCTTAGTGAGAAAAGGTAGTTCACCATAATTGGGAGCCAATCAGTAAATGCATGGTAGACGGAATGAGTTGAAATTCTCAATAAGTCAATTTTATCTGGAAAAGTTTCAAGGCACACTTGTGCCTTTGGAATTGGAGACAACTAAAAGCATAAAGGTTTGCAGTTTAAAAAAAAAAGCCCCTTTTGCCAACTTACATTTGTCTGTCAGTGACTCCATAGGTTAATGGGTTGACACAACCAAAATAACCTGAAGATAGGTTCTTATGTTCATTGTTTGATGTTAACCTCTTTAAATGTTATTGAGCTATTAATGAATATTTAATGAGATTTACATTAAGTGTTTTCAGCCAGCCTTAAACTATTTAAAATTTTAAATAATGTTAAATAGGTGAAATTCATTATTCTTAACAATATTCTAAGTGAATTCTTGAAGATATTGTTAAACTTAGATGTGATTTAAAAAATAAAAAGGAATTGAGTACATATATTATGTCCTTTTAATGGGAACAATGGCGTTTTCTAATAAATTTAGCAGTTTCTTTGAACAAAGAAAAATCATGGACCTTTCTGATTAACTATGAAAAGCCTGAGCAGTTTCATTTGGATAGTTCCAGTGTTGCAAGTATCGGCCTTTTTTTTTAGTATCATGTTAAGTAGAAAAATGATGAAAAAAAGGAAAAAAGTCAAAAACTCTGATAAATTTCTCATATCATCAAACAAAAGTACCACAATTTTATTGCGATATCTTTATGAGTTTTTTCAGAGGACAACTTTTACCATTCTAATCACTATTTTGAATTTATGTCACTTTTCACAAATAGGTGAAAACTCATAATTTCTTACTACTAACCTGTTTGTCTGAATTCTCATGTTTTTCCTGTTTAAACATTTTTTCTACGGACTTTCTGATTAATACCTCAGAACCTTCCTAGTAAAAACTTGAGAATGATACTTGTGAAAATGAAAATATCTTTAGGAAAAGAGTGTACATTCCATGGAAAGAATCATTTCAGATTTGCAAACCTTCGAAATTTTTTTTGGAGTGGTTCTGCTTTGCTTGAAAGCTTGCAGAACATGTAGCAGTAGCACTTTCAAGTTTCAACTTGAGTTGGGGAAGTGCAGTTGCAGTGGAATTTTTAAAGCTGTGCCCTTCTGTATTCCATGCATGCTACCACATGCAGAAGATGATGTTCTCAGATAATTCAAGAAATAAATAATAGTTAAGAAACAAAAACAATAAGAAGTTATGAATCATAATGTTGTGTTTTACATTTGGGATATATGAACACAATTATTAGACTATGTACTTCATAAATTTTGCAGGCTAATGTCTTTGAGAGTTGTACTGGTGGTAAAGTTGTTTCAGTTTTTTGCTTTAATCATTTTAGATTACAATATTACAGTATCTATAATGTGCTAGGGATGGGCAGCATACTGGTTTAGGCTTGCTGAAAGGTCTGACAAGTTTAAAGGACAAAAATTCAGCCGAGCTTGACCTATATGTGCTGAATCTGGAAAAGGAGAAAAGTGGACAGAGGAACTATAGAGTTTTCTTTTAAGAAAATTTTATGATATGCTGAGGTCCAATATGATAGTCAGGTGCTTGCTTTCATAGCTTAACCAACACATAGCTAGATTGGTTTAGCATGTTTGGGAAATTTCTGGCATTCTGTAGGGAGTTCTTCTGTTAATGCTTCTTTTGTTTCTGTTTGAATGTTATTCTTGAGAAAAGAGGAGTTATAAAAATAATCTATTTGGAGAAAAGTTGCTTTGTGGCAGGCTGGAAGTATAAAAATGCAACAGGAAACCTTGGGTTACTTTTATTTTTTATGCCAAATGAGATGTAATAACTACAGGACGATGTTATCAGAATCGGCTGATTTGAATTGAATTCTTGACAAACCAATTCAATTTCATGCAGATTCCAGGGTGCCACATGTCAACTTTTAACTATTTTAAAACATTGTAAAATATCAAGTTATTTTTAATACATTTTCCATTTATTTATCTTGAACAACTTTCAAATATTTTGACCATTCACAACTGATTCAGCTGAATCAGCAGCCCAATCAGTTTCTGAACAATCAGTTTGGTTCACAAACTGATTTTTGCAACACTGGTTGAGATACTAAGAGAAAAAAACCATTGCAAGCTATTATTTCAGAATCTGCGCTTTCAAGTTTCAAGGGCAGAAAGACTTGTAACGAAGAGCAGCTTCTTACTGAGTTTTTTTTTTTTTTTTTTTTTTTTTTTTTTCTTTGGTGGCTCCCATGTTCAATAATTGATATTTATTGTAGGAAATGCTACATGTGTTCACCAAAGATATGCCTTACATATGACTTGGAGATTATAGGCATTGTGTCAAATTGGTTTTCTGTTTTGATGACAGAATACAACATGGCTTGGTTCTTTGATCAATACAATTATAGGAAATTTAAAGCTTTCCATATCAAACATCCATATCAGATATGAGGATCTTGAAAGGTAAAAGCATCTTTTGCCCTTTTAAAACTTCATGATGACGTGTATGGAAACCTTATGGCTCCTATTTTGTAGCAATCCTGGACATCCATTTGCAGCAGGGGCAACATTAACAAAATTGTCAGCAGTAACAGTGGATGAAAGTGGGAAAGAAACTTTTGCTACTGGTGGTGCTCTAGGAAGCATACAAAAGGTACGGTGCTCAATCATGGTGATGCATGTTGAGAATGTATTCATGAGTATTGTAATGGTCATTTGCTTTTAGCTATTGGCAATATAAAATACTTTTGTCCTTTTTTGGGCTTTACTTTTACATGGATAATCTGAGGCTGAGTCCTTTTAGGTATTAATTTTGCCAAGTCTTGTAGGCCTCTGTTGTCACAGAATCATAGAGTATGCAGTGCAATTCAATCTTCTATCTGTATTTTCGATGCTAATGTATATGGGGTAATCCAATCTGTGCAATGTGTTATGCAGTTTGTAGAGCTGGATCGGTTGGCCTTCTATTTTGATTCAGATAGTTCTCCATTGACAACCAACAAACCATGGGAGGATTTGCTACCATCTGAGTGGAGTCAGGTAGAGTTTATGCTTATTCACTTTGGGTTGCTGCTCCTGCATGGATTTCCTAGCAGTTTAAAAGGGGTTCTCTTGTGCTGTTCTCAGATATTTGGACTTGCAACTGGAGAAACATCCTCTGATTCCCATATCAATGGACACAACTATATCTTACAACCAGTGTCTGGGAATGCAAAATATGCCAAGAAGAGAGTGGATGAATCTAGAAGTCTTGACCAGCCTCTTCAAAGAGCAACAGTTTACTTGGACAATGTTGTGTTATGCTTGTCTAAGGTACCTTTTTGTGCTGCTATTTTTTCCTGGTTTATTGGTTCTCCTCCTAATACTTGGTCCCTATTTATGCAGGATGAGTACCGGGATATCTTGAAAATGGCCGATAATTTCTCTGCCTTCAATAAGCGACTAAAATATGCCCATTATCGTCCAGATGTTGGAATAAAAACGAACCCTAGAGTCTGGTGGAAATATGCTTTTAGAGTGACGATTGACCAATGTAAGAAAGCAAGGTACCCAAACCCGTGATTCTCTCTCTATCTGAAGTTTTTTTTTTTTTTTTCTGGTTAGAAAATAGTAACATTTACTTTAATGATGGTGCAAGATAAGTCTCTTCTTTCCACATTTTGGGGAAGGGGGAGTTGGTTAAAAATGAGGGGTCAGGGGAGTTGTTAGGAATAAAATAGATTGACTAAGGGCTTTCAGCCATAAGAAAAGATGGATGCCCTAACACGATTATGAACTGAAATGGAAACAATATTTTAGGGTTTCAAAGCTTAGTTGCAATTACAGGACTTAATTGACTTAATTTCAATAAGTGTGATCAAAGCCAGTTGCCTGGGACACAATCGTTTTTATCTCAGAAGCCTCTTGTCTCTTCTCCTGATTTTTTCCTCCTTCCTCATGGTGTTTCCTTTTCATATAATATTTCTGAGTTTCTTTATCACGTAGGATACTCTCTGAGTTTTCACACGGCCTGGTATGAGGTGTCAAATAGATACCTACTTCTCAGATTGTTCTTCCTTTTCCTGTCTTGTGTTTATGTTTTCTCCCTGTATGTATCATGATCTCCTTTGCTGTTTTTTCTTCTTTCACTAGTTCTGGTTTCTTTTTGTTCTTTCCGTAGGAGGGATGTTGTTGGAAGGGCTTGAATGGCATTAGACAATTTCCAGGAAGGAGAGAAAGAGAGAGTAGAAAAAAACTCGTTAATATTGAAAATTTATGATCCTCAACAGATTCTTCTTCAAGTAAATGATAGAAATTCTGTATGTTTCTCTCTGTCACACAGGTATGAGGTGTAGCATTTTCCAAAAAAACTAGGGGCCGATGTGGATGCGGTAAAGGTGTCTATGTATGGGTGTGAACAACAAAATATATCTCAATCAGACTTACCAAACTCAAATCAATCTCAAACCAACACCGGAGCAATCCTATTCTACAAATTAAACTATACATTGAACATTGAAACAGGTTCACTATCAATGAAAAAATAAGATTAATATAAACCCATTAAAACAGGTTCAGTTTTAGTCAAAATAATGTTCAATGAATCAATATGAGCCACATAAAAGATGGATTTACAGGCCACACGGAAGGCAGATTTACAGGCCATAAATTGTAAAATATGCATTAAATTGGAGAACATATATGGAAAATTGCAGTAAAAGGAGAAACAACATATAATGGTAATGAAAAAAAACACAAGTTCACATACAACCACAAAACAATCGCCTGGAAAAGAGAGAGAGAGAGAGCTCCGGTGACCTGAAATCTCGCTAGCCATCTGAGTAGGAACAAGCAGTGTGAGAGGGAGAAGTAGAACAGGGAAAGAGAAGAGGGCCTCAATGTGCCTATCCCCTTCTCTAAAATTTGCTGAAGAAAGAAAGACATTATGGAAAGCAAATTTTCCATTCAATGATGAATGTGTCTGCAATCTGGACACAATTAACCTGGCGCATGGCCAACTCAAGTTGACTGAGTTCATTCTTTGTTCAACATAAGTCAGGTGCACATCAAATTTGGACAAAATATGTCCTGCAGTGTGGGGCATGCTTGGCTTATGTTAATTGCCATTTTACCATAGGAGCTGCACCTACACCTGCTTTCACACTTGCCATGTTGATCTTCCCACCAAATTATGTACAAATTTTATGTCTTTGTTTGATAGATGACGTACCTCTTTAGGTGCATCTGTGTTATATAGGTTTCTTGATAATAAAATCCTTAGTTGTTGAAGGGGAAGAATCATTGGTTTTCGATGTTGCATTTCCACTTCTCCTTCTCAGTCTCCTTTTCCCTCTGCCCATTAGTGCATGCACATACAATCATAGCATATGCTGGATGTCTTTGATTTACATGATTTTTTTTACAGTTAGAAAAGGAAAACTAGCTGTTGCGGTATTTGGATGAGAGAGCTGTAGCTCCAAAAATCTAATCACAGGGAAAGCATGTGAGGGTGCTACCCCGAATGACCAAGAAATAGAGTGAGTTTGAATACCAAACAAACAACAAATATGAAGGTAACGAGTGAGGGTGCATCTGCTCCAAACAGTCCTATACCAAGCGAGGGATGGCAATAGGCCAAACAATAAACATCAACATAGTATGGAACCATAAGCGACTGGTCATACTTCTAAAAATTTAAGACAATACTATTTATCAAACTCTATTTGATGCATTCCCATGTTCATGTTTTTTCATCAAACCAGCATGTGAATGTTAAAATGCAGAGGGCGATTAATCGACCAACTGGTAAATAAATCATATTATATTAACTATATGCGTGTATTTATGGATGTACATATGTGTATGCATGTGTGTGTCTATATACATATATACATCTATGTATTTGAGTTGTTTTAAGCCAATCCAATGGTGTCGACACATTGGTGTGCTCAGGATGATAATAGGAGTTTTCTTAACTAAAAGAAATTAAAATATAATTTTCAATGATATTGCATGGGATTTCATAGATTAATTGAACTATAAGATTTAAGCTTTAGTCTCTATGTCTTCTTTTAAGTTCAAAATATCTTCTTTTCTTGATTATAGTTCCCACTTTCCAGTGATCCTTCTTGGAAAAGTTATTTTCTCTCCATGCTTATTTGGTTTAGCTGCTGTTCTGTTGCTAATTAGAGTACTTGACGGTGACTTGTTATTTACTGCAGTGGAAGGCTATCTTGGGATCAAGTTTTGAGATACACAAAATTATTAAAGCGATATGTTTCTCTTTATGCATCTCTGTTGAGATCCAACTTGGATCGTTCACTTATAGATGATCACAAAGAGATTGAAGAACTTGATCGCCAGCTGGATGTTGAAGTCATTGTTCAGTGGAGGTAAAATTATCATCCTTTAGCCTGTCATTGTCGTCACACATCACACGCACCTCATTGAAAGGACCCCCTTCACTTTTCATGGCAGAAAAGAAAAATGAATGGAATAGAATAGACAAAACTGACACCTCCATGGTGGTTAGGGGCATTAGTTACACTGACCCATGTAAAATGGGTGCTTCCTTCCATCTAGATGAGCAACTTAGTGGATATCTATCATTTAGTAGAAGAAAAGGACTTCCTTCTGAAATGATCAACCCAGTCCTCTCTTAAAATATGAAAAGCAAATCCCTTTCCCTGCATTTCCTGCCTTACTCACTTGAGATAGTAACGCCACACCAGCTGGAAGGCCCTGCCTATGCAAACCAATGTTCACTCAAAAGCATGGAACGGGTTCCAGTTTCTCTAGTGCATTAATGGTTATTTCCTCTATGTGCATCATGGCTTAATAATCATAACGTGTCACATAGGGTGAATATTGTGTAACTGTTTGGTTTTCCACATTTTTTGCCATTTCTCTGTGTAAATAACCCAATGAGTTTCCAGTTCACAACATCTTCACCTGCATGGATGCATCACCAGGATGGCCTCCTACCGCATGCAAATGTGTTTGCAGCTTTTTTCTTACAGGGCATATATGACAGGGAAATCATGGACACATATAGAATAACTTTAAATGCAACATTTTCTGTTCATCAAACAGAAAGAAGGAAATAGCTCTGCTAGTTTATTTATAAGAAAAAACCATCAACACTATAATAATTTATAAATCAATTTTTGGAATTGGAGGAAGGTGAATTTTTATCTGATCATGATCGTGCTTGTTTGACTTTTTGCATTTTTTTTCTTCCATCTAATCCGCTGTAAATCTTCAGGAGTATATGATGGTTCTGAGCTACTTTTCTTACCTTAGCTTAGATGCTACTGAGTTTGTTATAAATTTCTCATGGGTTGACCATTACAAAGGGACATTATTGTAGTTTATACAAACAGTTCTGCTTTGGGCCAAGCAGCACCAGGAACTTGTGCCTATGCTAAAGGTCTTATGAGGTGACAATTAATGTAACTTTTGTTTGCAGTAAAAGATGTATGATTTTTCTTACTTGTAAAAAGCTGCACATATATACATAGTATCCATATGTGGGGAAAGGGGAGGGGTTGATGAAGGTAAGCTTTTCATGGATGTTAACAAGTCACTATCACAAATTAGTATATCCACTATAAAGTAAAAAGAAGGTGCCTGATTATGCTTTAATACTGACCTGTATGGGTGTTCCAATATTTTATGGGGTAGATAACACAGTTAGAATCCTATTTTGAAAATGTAGGGACCCATATGTATGCTTTCAGTTCAAATCCTCCCTCCCTCTCATAGACATACATGCATGCACACACACACTTGTTTTTTTGTGGGCATGTGTTTGTGCCTTTTGGCAATGGATGTATGAGGGCATTCTTTTTCGTTTACCATGGTATTCCCACCTTCTTTTTATTAGAATGATGGCGTACAAGTTTGTCGAGCAGTCAATGGAAACTGGTAATCAAAAGAAGCAGAAGGCAAAAGGGTCGTGGTGGTCATTTGGACGGTAAATGCAATAAAGCATTTCAACCATTTGTATGTTATATTCTTTACTTGCTTGTTAAATCTTCTGGTCTTCTTGTGTGCAGGTCAGGCCAACCAGCTAAGGATGGGTCAGAAGCCTGGAGTTTCAGTGAGGAAGACTGGGAACTGCTAAACAGGATGATTGGCTACAAGGAGGGTGAGGATGAACGCTTGATGGAACCAAAAGGAAACATGCTGCACTCCTTGTTTGAAGTATATATGAGGCGCAATGCTTCAAAACTTGTTGGTGACAATCAGAAGTGTCTTGCTGAGCTATCATGTGACGCGTTGGACTGCTCTATACAATTGTATGAAGAGAGAAAAATATTTGACTTAAAGTTGGGTTCTTACAGGCTTAATTCTCCGAGTGGTCTTCTTGCTGAGGTATGGATGAATTTGCATTTTTTGGTGGAAAGAACAGGATTTCTAGACATCTTGCTTTATGTGCTACTATTCTTGCAGAGTGCTGACAGGTATGAATCTTTAGTTGCTAAATTCACATACATGCCAGTAGATGTTCAACTGGACTGGAGTCTTATAGCAAGAGCCTCTCCATGCTACGTGACGGTACATTGATTATCCATTTTATAGAGTTCAAATTTTCTTTCTACTTTGATTCACTGATAATGTGTTTGCTCTGTCTATCAGTACTTGAAAGATTCCATTGACGAAATTGTCAGCTTCTTCAGAAATAGTGCAGATATTAGTCAAGCAATTGCTTTGGAAACTGCCGCTGCTGTACAGGTAAATCTTCACACTAGTGGGAACCTCACACTGTTCTGCTGGATATCATTTCCATAATTCTGTGTCCATTCAATTCAGATGACAATTGATGGAGTCAAACGTACAGCCCAACAACAAATTTCAAAGGCTTTAAAAGACCGTACCAGGTTCACATTTTCTGTCTTATTATGTATTCCAATGATGTTGGTGACATGCATTTCAAGGTTGGCCCATATATGGAAAACCTCCTTTTGTAAACGAGTAAACCTGCTTCTGATGATTCCTGAGAACTCAATAAACAAGAATGAGCGCCAAGGGTCATGACATCAAAGGTTCAAGTAAACCAAAACGCAAATGCTTAATGTGCACTAAGGCACAAACTGAAAACTAAGGCTTTATTGAATGAGCTAGAGAGCAAACAAAGGAAGAATACATAATTAAAAAATATCACTTTTTTATAGGTTCATTATCTTTTAAATGTAAAGATTGCATCCATAAGGTAGATTATAGGACAATATGAAAAATGACCAGCATGCTACTGAGTGCTTATTTCTATATGTCTATATAGATATACCTACCCTTGATTCTATTAGTTGTCTAACAAAAAATGGAGCCAAGGTGATTTAGCACTTTAGCGCCTGCCTTCTATTTTTTCCAATTTGATTCTGAAGGGGGTTTCCTTTTCTATCAAAAAAAAAAAAAAACACTAGGAGGCATAACCGACAAGAGTATTGGTATATAGAAGTATAGAATATTAACATTTCAAGCTTATAGAGGTGTACTTGTAAATTGTAACCTATGTCACATAGGTACGGGTATGGATGCCGGTACGGGTAATAACATATTCATAAATCATGATCCAAAATAAATTTGTAGATACTACACATAAGTGCATAGTGTGAACTTATGTGATGCAGCTCCAACGATGTTGACTGAAAAACACACAAATCAGGTTATCTCCAATGGACCAGAAAAACACATAAATCAGGCGACAATGGCTTATTTTCAGTGCGGGAACCGCAAACAGAATAGTTCAAATCGAAGAAAGGGAAAGTGGCCGAAATAATGAAGTCGATAGAGGATGAAAATACTTGCTGCCAGACGATGGGAAAGCATGTCCGATTGGAAGAAGCTTAAATGTTGGACAGAGAAAAAAACGTCCCAATCAGGCGATGGAAAAGCATATGACGTTTGAATACCACAGCAAAGACATCACCTTAGCTGGAGAAGTCATCGTTTGCCAGAATACTCGATCATGTGCTGGAAAACGATGAACGGAGGTTGCCGAAGTTGCACTTACTATTCGCCTGAGCAGTGAGCACCATTGGTCGCTGTGGGTGAAACGCAGACGTTGCGTTTTCTTGAAGTTAAAAAAACCATAAACCCTAACCTGTGGGAAATTTTGGACTCGGTCAACTTTAATGAGTCCGAAAATTGATGGAAACGTACTTGAGTATGTTGACCATACCCGGTACCGTCAATGTCATACCCAGGATGTACCCGAGAGTACGTACCGGTACCAATACGACTATCATAAGGAACGGTACCCGTGATACATAGTTTGTAAGTCCCTAGTCACAAAAAAGGGGTTATTTTAAAAAAAAACACGAAAATACCCGAGAAAATGAAATGCCGTTTAAAACAAAAAAAAAACGTGTTTTTTTTTTTGAGAAAAACGTTAAAAACGAAATATGAGTTTTTCTATTTTTTATTTGTTGCAAATCTACTTATCTTTTGATGTTTGTGTTATTATTTTCTCTCTTATTTTTTCCTCATTTTTAGTTTTTTTTTTTTACTTTTTTTTAAAATACCGTTTTTTCCCCGTATTTTTCAAGCCCATCGTATTATACCCGAGAAAAACCGTGTCGTTAAAACTCTGAGACATTATTTGTGACTATAGACAGTTGTAACATAGTTGGTCTGTAATCAACAAGCATAAATTCTTCGAGACTCATTTCCTTTCCCTAAATACTTCATTTTTTTTTTTCGCATGTGTTTTTTTTTTTGGTGGGGGAAGCTGGGTTGAGTTGGGTGGGGGGGAGGGGGGGACAGGTAAGTGGGGGTTTTGGGGTCACTAAGGTCTTGTCTTCTTGAAATTACAAGGTTTTGATTGTTGACGTTTCTGTCCCATCAGGTTTTTTCTGGATTTGGATATTGCAGCACCGAAGGTTACCATTCCAACTGCATTTTTTCCAGAAGACTATCAAGCAACAAAACTGCTGCTTGATCTTGGGCATTTTACACTTTGCTCACAGGTACTTTCTGTGAAGCTAATTATCTAACATTTTAGTAGTGAATGAGAGAAAATTGAAACATTTTATTTGCAAAGGATGACCACGATTCAAGTTCTGTGGAGGAAGAGGAGATGTTTTTGAAGTTCAAGCTGGAACTGAAAGATATATCTGCATTTTTGATTGATGGTGATTACTCTTGGGGTGAAAGATCTCTTGGGTGTTCTGCAAGTTCTTCACAGCAAAATGCAAAAAGATTTCTGCCTGTTCTGGACAAGTGCGGGGTGGTAGTAAAACTTCAACAGGTATGTGATATGCAAATTTGTCTCCAACAAGGATTTGACATATGAGTGATTCCATTCATTAAAATCAGAGATTTGTTCTGAATTCTGATAGATTTGGGTTGAGCATCCTTCATATCCTTCTACAAGGATTTCTGCAAGGCTGCCATCATTAGTTATTCATTTCTCACCAGCACGCTACCATCGGATAATGCAAGTTTTGAAGATATTTCAGTATGATGCATCTGACAATAGCTTGGACCTGCATCCTTGGAGCCAAACTGATCTTGAAGGATGGCTCTCACTTTTGTCATGGAAGGTACACGTTCCTTGAGGTTTATGTATATCTATATTGCCCATGACATTGTTGGATTTTTCTAACTCTTAATTTTATTTTGTTAGGGTGTAGGAAATAGAGAACCGGTGTGGCAAAGGAGATATTTCTGCCTTGTTGGACCATTTCTTTATATACTGGAAAGCCCAGCTTCTAAGTTTTACAAGCAATGCATCAGGTCTTACAGCCGCTTTTTTTTGTTCTCCCTTTTCTTTTTCAGAACCCACTTTTTTTAGCATCTTTTATGGCATTGCTTACAATTGTTGTTTCCAACAAATAATTTTTGACTCATGATCCTTCTTGTCCTCTGTGATGGATAGGCTCCTTGGACTGCTTATTCACTATGCATTTACTCTCTCTCTCTCTCTCTCTCACACCAGTCCGACATTTTAGTGTCTTTCACTGTATCTTTCTTTCTTCAAAGAAACGTGGAGATGTGCAGGACTTCTGATGCTGAATATTTAATCAGATGTGCATTTCAGTATCTTTTTGAAATCTTGAATGTCAGTACTATTCATCAACGAATCGTATTGGTTGCATTGCAGGCAAAGCATAGAATGTAATGAATTGCATATAAAGGCTTGATGAAGTAATCATATTTCTGCTGCGCTAATTGTTGGAGTAATGGCGTATGATCCTCCTTATAGTTGGAACATGCCTTTATGATCTCTGACTTTATCATAGGAAACATGTAATTCAACATTTAGTTGGTTACTAGACGATTAAGTGGGTCTAACTTGCATTTTCGTCACTGTTGACCCAGTCCCTTGTTCAACTTCTCCTTTAAGTAACATATCCAAAAACTTGCTTGTATGGTGGTTGTGCATGTGAGATATTTTATGATATGGTCCTGTTTAGCTTTCCCTACTGTGTCAACTGCGTCCTTATATTGAAAAGTTTCATGGGTGGGTGGTTGTTGGTTGTGCATGTCAGATATTTTGCCTCCATGTTGTCCCCATCTGGTACTCCTCGTTGTTATCTCTGACTCAACACTGAAATGTATGGTGCATTTGTGCAGCTTATATGGGAAACAGATATGGAATGTTCCTCCAGAATATGTGGGAAATGAAGACCATGTTCTTGCAATATGTGATGGTGGATGGTTGCCCAATATGAAGGTCAGCCATGCTCTCAAGTACTTGTCATTGGCTTCTGCTCCTTCTAGAATTGCTTATATCTGCCGTACTAAATAACCACATTTCTTTTAGGTAGTGGAAGTAGGTAATGCAGTAATTATTCGATATGACAATGAGGATTTAAGAAGAACGTGGAAGAGTCGACTTCAATCTGCTATCTACCATGCATCGGTACAGCTTCTGACGTTAACTGGACTGTTACTCTGATCATACCAATTTTAATACTCTCCTCGTCATTTCACATGTGGGTTTTTTGTTGCTGCTTCATGGTTGCATTACATACTCCAATTTTTTCAGTTACTGTGGAGCTTCATGTATCTTATGCTGCACTTGTCATTGGCTTGTAGGCACTATACTAGATTACCTGAACTGAAATAATGTAGTCTTCAAGAGGGCTTTATGATCGATTGGAAGAGAGAAGAGAGGAAACTTGACTTCAGATTATGGCCTGCAATATTTTTGACATTTATCCTATTTAATTTACAATGAACGACTGGGTATCATGCAGTTGGAAATATAATAGATATGAAATTGTCCTAATGGAAATAATAATATTGGTAATTGTTTGTTGAGTTTTAACTTTTTGAAATTCATCCTTATGCTTCTAGGCACATTTTTCAAGTTACACATCTTGAGCAGTGGAAGTTATATTAAGCTGAAACAGAAGATAGCAGAAGAAAGAGTGAATTGTATAACACAAGCAACCAGATTTAAAGAAAATACAAGTAAAAAATTAGGAAACTCTTAGCCTGAATCTGATTCTTGCACTCTAATCTATGTGCATCAGAGATTGACTAGAGTATCATTCGCAAAATGGACACCAAATTTGCAATGTAGACAAGGATACTGAAGATCTATATGTATGATTACCCCATGTTTAGTACCCCAATGAGTTACTGAAACACTTTGCAAGCATGCAATTTTCTTGTGGGACTTCTTCCTTCCTTGTAGACTTCCCCGTGTTGGCATTTTCATGTGGTGTGGCTACATTCACCATTTTTGTCTGGCCTTTTGGTTTGCAATAGCATCATTGTCTTGTTGACATTCGAAAGTTCAGCTTCATGTTACTTTATTCGGCTTAATGCTGCTTCTACATGTTCAATTGAAGGACTGCATGCTAACTACTTCAATGCAGACATCCGCTTCTATCACCAATTTCTCAGAATCATCTACTGATGATGGATCTTCCAGTACTACATCTATTGAAGCCACAAATGGGAATGATTCTATTGGAAACGAGAGACTGTTTATAATTGGTGTTTTAGATGAATTAAGAATCAATTTTTGCAATAGCTATAAGGTAATTAACATTGAATTTTTCTGCTTCTACTAATTAAATGATTCCACTGCAACAAAAAGCTTGTTATGAACTGACCCATAAGGAATTATTTTTGTAGACCAAACAGAATTTCAAGGAGATGCTCCTTGCAGAAGAAAGTCATTTACTTGAATTCCGTGCAATTGGTGGTCAGGTGCTTTTTGATACGTACATGTTACATATTTTGGAAGCTATATGCGGCATTTCTCTTTGAATTAAGAAGAATTGTTCTTTTAATATGAGCAGGTTGAGCTTTCGATCAGGGTTCATGACATGCGGATTGGTACTGTCTTGAAGTCGATGGAAATTGAAGATTTATATAGCCGTCAAGGGAAGGGCTCGCCTCGTTATGTTGCAAGATCATTTATTGAGTGCATGGAACATGAATCCATTAGTGCATCATCTTTTGATAGCAACAGTGCTCAAACGAAAAATGATGATGAAAAATTTTTTGAAGCTTCTGAAAGTTTGGTGGATGCAGTTGATTACCATGAATCCCCTTTTAAATCTTCTGAAGATATTATGGCCAAGTTTGCAGCTGAATCTGCCATTTCCTCAAAGGAGCCTCCAAGTTTTAGTCGGATACCTGGCTTGCTACCTGTTGATGTTCATGATGACAGGGGTGGAATCTCAATCGGTGATACCTTGGACAACTTTGTAAAAGCCCAAATTATTATTCATGACATAGATTCACCAGCATATTCCAACATAGACAAGGAGGTGAAATTTTGAGTCCTTTTCTCCTATTGCCTTTTCTCTGTATTGTCTTGTTAATTTTCATATGATTTCGTAGATTCCTTGTCTAGCACTTGCAGATCTAAAATAATGTCTTTTTGCAGGTAATTATATCCCTGGCAACATTGTCATTTTTCTGTTACAGGCCCACAATCCTTGCAATTTTTGATTTTGTGAATTCTATTAACTGGGACGATGGTGCACATGGGTCTGGCAACAAAATTCATGGGTCATCATCTACATCAGATAGTGCTAATATCATAGATGACCACACAGAAAATCTGAACTCCAAGTTCCAGGACACTGTTGCGAGAGGGTTACTAGGAAAAGGAAAATACAGGGTTATGTTTTCATTGTCCTTGAATATGGCCAATGCCTGGATATTGTTGATGAAGGAGGATGGAACACCACTTGCTACATTATCACAGAACAATCTGCATACTCATATAAGAGTATTTTTCAAACTCCTTTCTCTTTTTTTCACTAACTAGTGGTTCCTTGGTTTGCACGATGTTTTATTTAAACCTTAATATTCAGGTGTTTCAATCTTCGTTCAGCATAAATGCTGCCCTTGGAAATCTGAAAATAAGTGATAATAGCTTGACTCCCACCCATGATTATTTCTGGATTTGTGACATGCGAGATCCAACTGGCAGTTCATTTGTTGAGGTATCGATGTTTTTCTTTTGCTTGTATCAATCTTCCTTTTTTTACTTATAATTCTATGCTCTTCATGCCTGATGTTTTTGAAAAAAAAAAAAATCCTAACTATGAAAAAAAACGAAGAAGAGAGGGTGGAAAACAGAAAGATGTATGCTGAAGGGTGGCAAGAAAAACAATTGACAGACAAACCTCTTTCGCCATTCATTTGATTACAAATCGAAGTATAGTCATCTGTGGAAGAACATATAAAAGGCCAACACAGGAAAGGTCAGACATGGGTCTTCGATGGCCTGCATGGGGATGTTATAGGAAAAAAAAAGGGCTGGTCAAATGCTGTTTGATTTGGCGTCGTCTACTATTATGGACAGTCATGAAATGAAGTGCAGCAGGACCAGGGATTTAACTTAATCCTTGAGGATACGTGGCCCAAAAATAGCTCTAAACTTCCTTAGTTTAGGTGGTCTATGAATTTGACAAGCCATTTTAGTAGTAAAGAAATATATTCTTAAGCTTAACGTGCAGAACTCATGAAGATTGACTGAGGGAGAGAAAAGAAAGGCATATGGTTGTGAACGTTTTATTAAATTGAATCCACTACACTCCTTTACGCTTCTAAAAACTTACACTATCACTCGGTGAGTACTGTTTTCAGAGAATGGAACTTCTGCAGCAGTTCCAGGCACCACTCAACCTAGCTTCGCACCCACACCTTATGCAAATTGCCAAGCCTTGCATCATTGGTTGACGAATGTTAACATGGACAAGTTGGAGTGTTTCACTAAAGGTCCCAACCACAATCCTAAGTGAGCCAACCCCCAGCTAGGCCTGCATCACCTGGGTTGCCTTCCCCCACTCCCTTCCTTTGGCTGTGTGCTGTCTGTGGCTTTAACCAACACAATTAGCAGATTGTTCTTTTGTTTGCTGCTTGGTGAGGTGGACAAATACCTGAGTGGTAGTCCTTCCTAAGCATGGCTCATCTTCTTCAAAGCCTGTTCCTCTGACTGAATCCTCGCTCCTTGCCCTGGTGATCTAGGGTTTGTACCATGACAAGGGCTTCATTTGCTGTCACTTTTTCGGCTGTTCTAAGGCTCACTTTGGTTATATATGTTCCCTCCTATGCCATTGATTGCCTTCAAACTGAAAGCCACCTGCAATATAATTACATCACACACCCACATACGTACACAGAAATGAAATCCCTGATTTGAAGTAGTAGCCAGGCCTTTTCTGTTTTCTTTTCTCTCTGTATCCCCTCCCTAATTATAGAGTTGGGTTATCCGGTTACAGGCATAACTCTAACAGGTTTTTTAGGATGCTAACTCCCCCACCCCTATTTTACATTTATTCCAAAATCCTTCTTCCTGATAATCAACAACGTCCAAGCTTTTTGAGATTCCTACACTTGTATCTGCACTTGCATCCATATCAAGGCCTGCATTTACACATTTGACATAGACATACAATATAGTCTATTGCTTTACTTTAGTGCACCTTCATGTTGAAATGTACACTATAAAGTATCAACTAGTTAATTTGTTGGAAATTGAATCTGTTTCTGTAAGACATGCTTCATCTTAGATATGGTCATGATGCCTTTTTATTTCAGAATCTATTCTCTCTATTTCTTTGCCTCTAATCAATCTAGCATCTGTAGGCTATATGGTCCAATGCCTTTATTTTTTAAGTCATTCACTTTCAGTGACACTTGAAATTGTGTTATTTTGTATAATTGGTTTTCTCATTGATAGGGGTGGCAGTTTGTAATTGAATCATATGTCCTGTCAGGATTCTCCTTTTCTGGTGTCCTAGCTTTCACGCTGTATCACTTGAAAAAATATACTTTTAATGTTGTGTCTCTCATCATAAGTTCTTCGTAATTAAATGCTGTCTCTAATCAGCTGGAATTCAGTTCATTCTCTGTTGATGATGATGATGATAGAGGCTATGATTATAGGCATTTACAGATGGGACATAGACATACTATATAGGTTATTGGTTCACTTTACTGCACATTCTTATTGATATGTAAAGTGTAAACTGCAACTAGTTAATTTATTGGAAATTGAATATCTGTCTCTGTAAGACATGCTCCATCTTAGGTAGGACCATGATGCCTTTCATTTTCAGAATCTATTTTGACTTTATTCTCTGCATTCTATAATTCTATCATCTGTACGCTATATGGTTAAATGCCTTCATTGTGCAAGTCATTTACTTTCATTGACACTTTAGATTGTGTTATTTTATACAATTGGTTTTTTCCTTGGTAGGGGTGAGAGTTCGTACTTGAATCATATGTTCCTTAATGTTTTCCTTTTCTACTGCCTTAGCTTTCACTGGTATTCTCCTTTTTTACTGCCTTAACTCTCATCATAAGTTCTTTGAAATTAAATACTGTCTTTAATCAGTTGGAGTTCAGTTCATTCTCTGTTGATGATGATGATTATGAAGGCTATGATTATGGGCTCTCTGGGCAGCTCTCAGAAGTAAGGATTGTATATCTGCACCGTTTCATTCAGGAGGTAGCTGAGCTGATTTGCACTCTTTTGCTGTTTATTTAGCCTTGATACTAATCCTCAATTACTAATCATTATCTTCCTTGTTGTCTAATGGTACAGATCACTAATTATTTCATTGGGCTTGTACCCACTGATCCAACAACTGTTATCAAACTGAAGGACCAAGTGACAAATACAGAGAAATGGTTTACAACTAGTGAGATTGAAGGATCCCCTGCTATAAGATTTGACCTTTCCCTTCAAAAGCCTATAATTTTGATGCCTCGTGGAACAAACAGCCATGAGTAAGCTTGAAATTTTTTAAATGAAGAACCTAGTCTGTGACAATCATTGTGTACCTCTAAATTATGTGATATGTTTGTCTTTCCTTGCAGTTTCCTAGAGCTAGATGTTCTTCATATTACAGTCCAAAATGAGTTCCACTGGTACTCTGGGGACAAGAATAATACAAGTGCTGTGCACCTAGAAATATTGACACTTGAGGTATGTTTATCTGGCTGTGAAACCATTTGCAATTCAAGGGCAATGCACCTTATTGGAACTGTATCCTTATTATATGCCCTTTGTTCTTGTTATTAGTACAAACTAGTTGTATATCTCCTTTTGTTTGCTCACAAACACCAAGGTTATTTGTCTGTGACATGGAACCATGTCCACACTAGTTCCTTATGGAAGCAGAGGAGCAGGGTCATTGAGAATGATTGTAAGGCATCACAGCATCTTTATGATCACAGTATAACTTCTACAGGAAGAAGGATTTATAAAGCAAGGTTACAGTTGTGACCATCATTTGTATGAACAGTAAATCTAATTGACATCTAATTTCACATCTGTTTTCTTGCTAATGAAGGTTGTCTTTATCACTCAGAAATTCTCTAGTTTCATGTACCTTATATTTTGGATGTGAAATCCCAACCTGGTCCTGTAGCTTTGCTAAATTCAAAAAGATATTTTACGGATGTACAGGACTACAAATTACAAAATGTGCCAGGTTGGTTCCTTAACTTCCTTGAACATCAATCACACAACTGACTGATGGCCTCCAAGATATATGGCTCTTTTAACAGCTTATTTGTATGATTTTTTTTTTCTAAGGTGAAGAGTTTAGGCTGGCCAAAATCTTTTATAGGAAGTTTCCAAAGGAACCATACATTCTATTCAAACGTCTGAAAGGGCTCTTGATTTTTACCTGAAAAAGATTCAGTGCAAAAGTTTTGCTTTCCAAATTCCCAAGGAACCAACAGGATAGGGCAAGGGTCTCCACTCATTCCTCTTGGTTCTGCTCATGTGAGCAGCTGGTGCAGTCTAAAGAGCCTTGGGTTCATGTTGGCTAGAGAAGATCTGTTTTTCCTGCATGTTCTAGGTCCACTATGGCACTTCCATGCAATTAAAAGAACCGGAAGGCTGGTCTGGGAAATTTCCACAACCCCTCAGAGCTGCCTGCGTATTCATAAGTTGAGCTGTTTATTCAAGTTCTGTATGCTTATTTTTGTACCGCTTGCCAATGTCGAGGCCATAATTGCCATTATCTCTTCTATCAAGTTTGTTTTTTGTTTTTTTGTTTAGGGTCTCTTCTGTATATTCTGATTTCTCTTTTTTCCTGACGGCTAGATTGAGGGCATAGATTTGTCAGTTGGTACTGGAAAAAATTCTGGTGAAAATATCATCGAAGATATCAATGGAGTAACTGTTGTTATTAGGAGATCACTTCGTGACCTTTTTCATCAAATCCCTGACCTGGAGATGTCTATCAAGGTTTGCAAAATATATGACTGTGCTGTCTAAATATTCCTATTATTTTCATTTTCCATTTTGATGTTCTCATTGTGGAATGTGCAGTTGGCAGAGCTCAAAGCTGCTTTATCTTGTAAGGAGTACCACATCATTTCTGAGTGCGCATTGTCAAATATTTCAGAAACTCCGAATGCTATTCCTCCATTTGTTCATGAAAACAAAACTGAAGATGATATTCTAGAGCAAAACATTGCTGAAACATCACACGTCAGAAGGTTTTCATCTCAGGTTCAAGATGAATGGGCTGCCATGAAGGTTTTTATTTGTTTAGATTTTGTGGAATTATCTGTGCATTCAGGAGCATCAAGGGATTCAGCACTTGCTACTTTTCAGGTAAAAGTCAGTAAGCTCAACAATTTTTGAAGCGTGTGCCATTTGTGCCACTACACCCTTTGGGAAAGTTAAAGAAGTGCTGTTCCTCCATTTGTTTTTGGCGCACTCCAGTGGCTTTTCATTGCCATTTATGTTCAAAAGAGTTGATTCTTCCTACCTATCCAAAAATTTTCTCCATTCAATCTTCTGCTATGCATGATAACTTGGAAAGTACTCTTTTATAGTCATCTCTCATGGTAGAGTATTTGTGTTATTTGAAGATAAAACTTACAGTGCAGATTTGCTTGTGGCATGCATTCTCTTGAAATATTCTCGTGTTTGACTTGCTTAATTAAATTTCAAAATAATGGCATTTATCCTCATCTCCATGGGCACAAAAATTCAGACAAAGATTAATAAAATTCTTAACCCCTCAATAACATCCTATGTGTGTGGAAGGACTTGAAAATATTCTTATATCGAAGATTTTTGGAAATCTTGAAGTGCTTATGCATTCATGTTGTCTACTATCTACTACCAGCTGTCTTGACTCTTGACCTCTAACCTTTTTGGGTGCGAAAAGTGAGATACAAGACAGGTTGGGACCGTTAATGCTAAGCTCAAGTCAATTTTGGATCAGGTTATTGCAATTCGTACCAAAGGCAGTTCAACACTCAAACTTGGTATATGAAGCGCAAAGATGGATTTCAACACTTCATATGTGTGCAAGGATTAGAAAATAGTCTTATATAAATAATTTTAGAAATCTTGGGGGGTTTATATACTTCTCATCTTTTACTAGTTGTTGATTTTGATTTGTGTCTCTTTTGAGTGTGAACTGAAGTTGGCTACTAGATGTGTTTGAAGCCACCATACAGGAACTTGAATCAGTTTTAGATTGGGTCGTTAAGATCTCTGTTCTTTTCTCTTATTCTAAAGCTCTTTCTTTCTTCACCTTCAAGGATCTTCATCTCTTTGCTACCCCGGTGAGTTCAAGTTCAAGTGACTATTGGAACTAAAAATGGCTGGTCAACCTTGGTGAAGATATATTCTGATAAAAACAAAAGAATAAATTACAAAAAAACCTATAAATCTAATTGATATATATAAGTCTACCAACATAAAAAAAAAGCCCTTGCAGTTCCCCGAGATGCCTTCTCTGTTCACGGCCCTGCATGGGGGAAAAAGGGGGGTAGGGGCTCCCCCTGCTCAAGGTTTTTCTTTTTTTTCTTTTTTTGTCCCTAAAAAGGGGAACATCCAATTAAGATCGGATGCACATCAGGAGGCCTAGCATGGGAGGCATGTATATATATATATATATATATATATATATATATATATATATATATATATATATATATATATATATATATATATATATATATATATATATATATATATATATATATATATATATATACATGTTAGAGAAAATCCTCTACACCATCTATATTTATCTCATATACGTGTGTGTGTGTGTGTTGGGGGGGGGAATAATATGTTTATGTATAATTATTATGTCACAATTTTTGTTGTTTTTCAAGAATATTTGAAGACTTCTTTTTTCATAGGAACTTGTCGGAGAAAAGGAGCACTTACTCACTAATACTTTGTTAGTTGGTTTCCTCACTTTCTTCATAATTATTTCCTCACTTTCTTAATAATTTATAAATTATGAACTATGAATGCGTTGCTTTTTTGTTTGAAATCTCATCTCTCTCTCTATATATATATATATATATATGTGTGTGTGTGTGTAACTGCACCCGCACCTGTACCCATGTAAATTAGTTGCAAAACTCTTAGTAAATATCATGGACAAGAAATGAATAATATTGAAAACGTTATGGTAAAATGTTTTACTTTTTTTTTTGTACATATGTCAAAGTATGCAAAGAGAATTATGTTAACCTATTGTAGTTAATATTTCATTCAATACTTGTTCTATTGTTTGGATGCCAAAAAGAAAATGATAATGCTTTAGAATTAAACAAGAGCATATTCATATTATTACATATTCATAATCATTTTCAAATCTATGTCACATGGGTGCGAGGTGCGGGTGCAGATGTGGGTACGGATGCAATAAAAATTAGGTGTAGGTGCCGCGAGCATATATATATATATATATATATATATATATATATATATATATATATATATATATATCATTTGTTACATAATTATTTAACTGTTAGTAGCCCTGTTTACCTATATATGCATATAAACTTTTTGGATTAAAGATAGTTTGGTTATGTGTATATTTTAAATGGTCAGTTTTGGCCCAGTTTGGTTGATTGAACTAGATGTGCTGTGTCAGAGAAGCACCAGCTCCAGCACCAGCATCGATACGGGTGCATCAGCCATTTAGAAGCACCCATGTGACATAGTTGCAAATTACTAATGTATACGGATAGTATCTGCAGATTCAATTCAGACAACACATGCAAATTCGTGTATATGGTATCAAACTGTTAACGAACAATATGGAGTTAGAGTAAATCATATTTGTAATAACAAACAATACGGGGTTATGTGTGCCACAAAAAAAAATAATAGATTACTGAGGGGAACCGAGAAGGAGAGAGGGAGACAAGCAGACAAAAGCTGAGAAGAGATGGGAGAGGGAGACAGAGAAAGAGAAAGAAAAAGGGATAGACAACTGGTAGAGGGAGAAGGAGATGAAGAAGGGATGAGGGATGGAAATGCAGGAGAGGCAAAAAAGCAGAGAAAAAAGAGGAAGACGATGGGGATGAGAGAAAAGAAAAGCGATGGAGATGCTGGAAAGGGATGAATGCACAATTGTTAGGTCATTGTGATCAATTATGATCACAAATATGCCTGAGAAAAGAGAGAAAGGCTGAAAGAGGTTTTTTATTAATGCTTTGTTCTCTTATCCCACTAATTTTCATTTGTGGTGCCTGGATCTTCTTTGGAAAGAAATTGTTTAAGGCCTTCTACTTTTGAGATTATCTTATACACTGGTCACCAATGGATACAGATTTGGTAATTGGTGGGAATTCTTCATTGTCTGGCCAAAAATGCTTGGTGAATTCTTTTGTTCAGTTGCTTTGGTTCCCAATGCTGCTTAGCTTGAAGCAGTACTAATGTGTATTTAATAACTTAATATTGAAGATGTGATATTATCTTTGAAAAATGAAAAGAGGAAAAAGGGAAAAACTTTTGGATTGTTGTTTATTGAATCTTGAATTTACCATGTGGACCGGTTGGCATGAGATTGTATCTGTATCAACCAGATCCACACTTGGAGTCGGGCCCCTGGTTCGGCGGATCCCCAACCCGCCCCCTAGTAGTTTCGGCTCCAACTCCAAAAAAGCTAGGAACCAGGACAACCATCTATCTAATAATCCCCTTCATAAGCCCTTAAAGATCTCTCACAATCTTCAATACGGGACTAAATTTTTGGGGTGTTACAATCCGCCCCAGACACACGCATCCGTGCGTATGGGACCCTAGGTTCGAGTGTTGAACCGGCTATGATACCATTGTAACAACTAGATCCAGTTTTGGAGTTGGGCCCCTGGTTCGATGGATCCCAACCCGCCCTTAGCAGTTTCAGCTCAAACTCCAAAAAAGCTAGGAACCAGGACAAACCATCTATGTAATAACCCCTTTCATAATCCCTCACAATCTTCAATACGTGACTAAATTTTTTGAGTGTTACAATATCATAATGCAAACAACATATGCTCTGGCCTGTTAACTGTTTTAACTGTTGGAGTTAGTCTTTTGTGCTTATTTGCTAATTGAAGATCAGTACCTTACAGTTCTTTTTGGCTGGTTAACTTCAAATTAGGCATGTGAACACCTGAGTTCCAACTAGCTTTTCATGTTATGTCAGTCTATGAATGATGTTTGCACACACTTTTTTGGCAAGGTAGAAGATCAATTTAACCTATTAATAAGAGCTACTATAATTGTAATGCAGTATATAAGCTCATTATTTATCTTATTCCAGATGACTAAATTCCACTACGATCTTCCTTAAGCTTAAATTAATGATTCCACCTAAACCTATTCGCTGTATTTGGAGGTTTTGTTGTTAGGTGAAAATTGAAGTACTTTACCTGGTTATAGTTGCGTATTTGTGTCTTCCTTTCAAATATCCAACACACCAAATCCAAAAACATCAATCAAGACACTTCTGTTATGAAGAAAATGGCTGGGCACCTTGTTTTGCATGCAACTCTTGGAAATTTATAAATGTCAAGTTTTTCCATATTGATTTCAGATTTAAAAGCTTCTTATGCTTTTCTTATGTATTGCATCTTTTCCATCACAAGAGTAAATGGGTCTATATAGACAGTAAATCTGTGACCTTTAGCACTTTATTTTGATATTTGTTTTCAAATTCTATGCACTAACAATTTGTTTGTTAAGCATGGGTGATGTTCTATACCTTTGCAGATAGATGGTGCAACTGTCATGTACAAATCTAGGTCTTCTGGAGAAAGCTCTGTTTTTGCAACCCTCAAGCATTTCAGTGTTATTGATGATCGAGAGGTGACACAACAGGAATTTAAGCTTGCAATTGGAGGACCTGATAACATTGACAACACAGTATCTGATCCAGTTGAGGTTTCAGAATTTGAGCCAACCAAGAGAAGCAATGATATTCTAAAGTACCAGATGCCAGTTGTGACAATGCTTATTATTGACATCAACTTTCAGAAGTCAGTGACTTCTGTATCTCTGAGCATTCAAAGGCCTCAGCTACTTGTTGCACTTGATTTTTTACTTGCACTCGTAGAATTTTTTATTCCTAACCTTTTCAGTGAGGTGTCCAATCAAAATACAGACTCCTTAGATGTCATTGATGCAATTGTACTTGATCAACCAGTTTACTTTCAGCCATATGAAGAATTCTCACTCTCACCTCAGAAGCCTCTGATTGCTGATTGTGAAGGATATGATCATTATATATATGATGGTAAAGGTGGCTTTCTATCTCTACAAGATACGCATGGAAATGATCTGTCAAATCCTAGCGATGAGGCCATTATATATGTGGGAAATGGAAAATTTTTGCAGTTCAAGAATGTCACCATAGAGGTCATCAATTTGATATCCGTCTCTTGTGTTGTGTTTGTATAAATGCCAAAATTAGAAAATCTAGTTTTTTTGCTTTCTAATGTCATTCATTTTCCTGCAGAATGGTGAATACTTGGATTCTTGTATATCATTAGGAAGTGATAGCAGGTATTCAGCTTCTTCTGATGATCTTGTCTATCTCCAGAAAGATGATAATGTTTCTGCAAAAAGTTATTCCAAAGCGGCAGAGTATTCTTTATTGAATCTATCTGCTAAGAACAGTAGTTCATTGACGAAGATTGTCATTGAGTTGCAGGTGCAGTAAAATTCTTGTTGTTCTCAGATTCTTCTTGAATTTTCTTTTATAGCTATTAGTGAGTGCTTGTCATCAAAGGATGCACAAGAATGTGCCACTGTGTAATGCGGCTCCTGAAATGCATTAATAGTTACCGTTTTACTTAATTAATTTAATGCATGATAAATGCATAGAATACAAAATGACGGATAGATAACAATAACATGTTCCAAGGATGAGACTGGACCATAATCAGCTTATGTTCCAGCTGAAATCCAAATTAACAAGGTTTCTGAATATGCATTTTGTAGAAGTTCACTATGTAGTATTCTTTATATTGCAGAACAATCTTGTCGAAATATTATAGTGCAGAGTTTAGGTCACATCTCTTACATTGAAAAGATAATGACTGTTTCCAGCTTTAGCTTTTGTATTTTTCTCTCTTCTTTTCTATTGATAAGTTCTGGTTTTCTCCAAATTTGACATGGTATTCGAGCAAGGTTAGATCTAGTGCTGATTATTCATTATTGACTTCAAAATTTATGTCCCAAGGGATTATCATTTTTTTTCAAGTCAAGATATTTCTACTTCTTTAAGTCCCTCAAGTTTCGTTCTTTGTTTTCTTCCTTCAAATCTCTTTTCTCATCTTCTCCTGTTCAGATCGAAATTTCCAGTTTTGATTTTATTCTTATGGGCAGTCATCCTCTTCAATCCCCTCGTTGAAACCAAAAAGTGATTTTGTTCGTTCCTGAAGATTGCATTTATGGACTTCATGCTATGAGTTTCTTTAAGGTAGGCCCATGATGCGTAAGCTCACTTGCAATTGTGGACAAATGGACCACACTCAAAAGGCAGGGCATGACTTTGTGGTAGCTGGTTTTCCAAGCTTTATACTTTTTCTTATAGTCATTGTTTGCCACTTCCTTTTCATTCCCAACAAGCTCTATGCTAGCACAAATCAGCCCCTAATAGGCTGGTCTAGACCTAAAAAGAGAAAAACAAAAACGGAAAAGAAAGGAGAATACAAATGGCACATGTTTTTTCTCTCACCTATATGTCACATTTTTTTTTTCTTTTTGAATTTCACATATAGAGATGGTTATTCATTTCTTGATTACCATCAAATTCATTTGACTTTCTAACCTTTTTCTCCTTAGGCTATTGGTCCAGAACTTACGTTTTATACCACATCAAAAGATGTTGGAGAACCTTCAGCCCTTCCTACTAAGCTGCTGCATGTGCAGTTTGACTTATTCAGCAGGTTAGTGTCAGTTAATTTGACTATATATGCATGTTTTATTTAATTCGGAGTCTTTAGTTATGATAACTTCAATATTTGGATTTCTTCATAACTTGCTGCTTGTTATTTTAGACAAATATATATGTATATATACACACATATGCACACAATATATTACACATACATACATATATGTATGCATGTATATATGTACAGGTATACACCTACATGTTATATAGGTTGAAGGTTTATGATTAATAGGAAACAAATTTTTGAAGAACTATGGAATGTTTTCCAGTTTCTTAAAGATATTGATGCTGGGTCTACTCGAGATTTTAGTTCACAAATCCATGAATCAGACTCAGACCAGTTGACTACTATGTCGTGGGTCAGCGGGTTGATTCAGCTACCTTGATCAGGTCAGGTAATAAATTTTTATGTAGTAATTTCACTACAAAATGATGAAAAAATTGAACAAGTCTATGATTGTAACAAGTAACAATTAAGTAAATAGCTAACTCATACAAGTGTGTGTGTGGATGCGGCAATTTGCAAAAAATTTTGGGCGTAGGTTCGGTGAGATATATATAATAATTGATCATTTGTAATTTTATTTGTATATATGTTCTTTAAATTTTTGGTCAATATTTTCATTGTAAAAAAATTTTAATACTTAAACTTTTTACTCTAAAATTTATATTGAATAAAAGTTTTTAAAAGAAAATTATAGGTTATTGTTTTTCATTGTTGCCGTCATTTGAAAAAGCATAGCGTTTCTTTTTTTAAAGTAAGACATATATGTTGTCCTTCTGAAAAGGACAACGGATTGGGTCTCTTTTAAAAAGAGATTTGTTGTCCTTTAGTCAGGTCTTTTTAAAAAAGAGACCTGTCATCCTTTCTAAAAGGATGACAGGGTGGTGGTGAAACCGTGAAATATGAGGGAGAGAAAGAGAGAGTGGAGGAAACAAAAGCGAGGGAGATTGGAGGGGGAAAGGAAGAACGAATGGAAAGATGAGTTTTTTTTCCCCCACTTGTAAAAGGCGTGTGGGTGCAGTCAGTAGCACCTGACTTGCTTTGACTGAGTCGGGTGACACACTCAAGGCGAATCTGCACCTGTGTTGCATCAATGCGGGTGCGGCACCTTAAATGGTGCGTCTGTGTGACATAGGCAAATAGAATCCAATAACTATTATATGTGAACACAACTACAAAGTAACAACAACTAATAGACAATTATTAGATTAATTCATTTATTTCTTACTGATGTTTGGTAGTAGTTGGAATAGGTGCTGAATGAAGCAGTCTAAAGTCAGGGCGGCATCACTGATTCAGCCGATTTAGAACCCTTCTGTAGTATTTGGTTGCATTCGGCTCAGTGCTTGACTTGTGACCCGGTCACTTTGCTATCTGAACCAACTTGGGCAGTTCATGAGTCAACTCACTGGATTTTGCCAAATATGGACCAAACAGAGATGTATCATTCCTTCATTCAATAGTACACCTCAAAGGCTAGAAGTGACCACTCAACAAGAGGAGGTGAGCAAAGTCTCAAAAATATACATGGGGATATAGGAATTAGTTGTTGAGTAGCTGCTCAAAAAATACATGGGCGGAGACGAGTTGTTGAGCTGGCTCCAGCCGCCAGTTAACTCAGCTGATTACTTAATTGAAATGAAAAAGAAATAAGAAAACAAAACACACACACTCACACACATATATATATATATATAGAGAGAGAGTGAGTACAAAATTTTAGCAATTATAACCTAGCAAATCATGCCCATTTAATATGACTGCTGTCAGACTGAGCTCCTGTAGATCAATGGTGTTCATCACTGATTTTAAATGGGAAATTCCCCTATGCTTTTGTTCAGTTGTCTGACCAATTGTCTGTTATTTTGTACTGCAGGGTAATTATGGAAAAAAATGATATTGAAATGAGTGGAGATGTTCTCGGATTGACCATGGAAAGTAATGGGATTAGGGTCATAGAGCCTTTTGATTCATCCATAACATTCTCAAAGGTTTCTGGGAAGACAAATATTCACTTGAGTATTTCAGATATAGTTATGAATTTCTCCTTCAGTATTTTGCAGTTGTTCCTGGAAGTGGAGCAAGACATTTTAGCATTTCTGCGGATATCTAAGGAAGTTACTATAGTTTGCTCTCAATTTGATAGAGTTGGAATGGTTCATGGTACTTATCATCATATTTTTGGGTGCATCTTTGCAATTGTTTATATGCTAATACTGCTCATTGTCCTTTTGTAGACGAGCAAAGAAAACAAGTATATGCATTCTGGAGGCCTCGTGCTCCACCAGGGTTTTCTGTTTTGTGCGACTATCTGACACCGTTGTGAGCACTAATGAAATAAATAAAATCTGAGTTTCTGAAATTTAAATTCCTAGACATTTCTGACTTATTAAAATTTTGTAAGGAATGAACCACCAACAAGAGGAGTCATCGCAGTCAATGCCAACTTTGCAAGAGTCAAGAGGCCTTTATCATTCAAGCTCGTTTGGTCTGCTCTATTTTCACAGGAAACTTTTGAAAGCAAAAACCATAAAAGTTGTGAGCCTGATTCCATAAGCATATCTCAGCAAACTGATTCTAAAGGAATTGAAGGTATCTGTTCCATATGGTTCCCTGTTGCACCACCAGGTTATGTTGCATTGGGCTGTGTGGCTTCTTCTGGGAGAAATCAACCTCCTCTATCATCGGTTTTGTGCATTATGGAGAAATTGGTATCACCATGTGGACTGAGGGATTGTATAATTATCCATTTTTCGGAACAGTAAGTGGTTGACTTGTATTGGCCCTCCCTATGGTAATAATAATCAATTGTTGGTGATCGGTGTGCTTTCTACTAATTGCAGGCATGCAAACAATCAAGAATTTTGGAGGGTAAATAATTCTGTAGGATCATTTTTGCCTGAAGATCCTACTAATAAAAGATTAGTTGGTAAAGCTTATGAGTTACGGCATATGCTCTTCTCCAAACATATTGAATCTTCTACACCCTCTGATATCCAACATGTGCAAGGTATTCTCCCTGATGACAACATATGCCCCTTGGACTCTGAAAGAGCTGCAGTGCCTTCTTCGGGGAGGAGATATGAAGTGATTGGCAGGTTTAGCTTGATTTGGTGGAACAGGGAGAGCAGTCCAAGGAAGAAAATATCCATATGGCGTCCTATTGTGCCACAAGGGATGGTTTTTTTTGGTGATATTGCGATGCAAAAGTATGGACTTCTTAACAAAATTCTTGTGCATACGACAAACAGTTTTTCCTTCATTTCTGTTGATAATTCATCCTTACATTACTCCACATGTGCAGTTATGAGCCTCCAAGTACTGTAATCTCGCTTCATCATGATGACAATCATGTCCTTTTAAAAGCTCCTTTAGGCTTTCAGCTCGTTGGTCATGTCAAGAAACAAAAGGGAGTGGATAGCATTTCTTTCTGGTTGCCTGAGGCTCCTCCTGGGTATGTTGCTCTGGGATGCATCGCTAGCAAGCTTCCTCCAAAATTAGATGAATTCCAGTTATTACGATGCATTCGGAGTGACATGGTCGTCGGTGACCAATTTCCAGATGAAAGTTTGTGGGATACATCTGAACTTAGACGTGTATTAGAACCATTTAGCCTGTGGACACTGCATGATAGAGTATGTATTCTCTCTCTCTCTCTCTCATGTCTAAACCTTATAGCTGACATTTATTATGTTTGAATAATGTAGGTAGGTACATTCCTCGTTAGAAGTGGATTAAAGAAGCCTCCTAAAAGACTTGCACTAAGATTGGTAGTTGCAAATGCATCAAGCCAATCAGATGATTTTGTTATCGATGCAGAAGTGAAGACATTTTCCGTAACACTGTTTGATGACTATGGTGGAATGGTGAGAAGATAACTGAACTCCTTTTCTCACTAGCAGGAAATAAGTACATAAATTTTATATCTGTTATATTATGTTGTTGTACTGTTTATACTTTATACACTATTGTCACACCCCGACCTTTTAAACACTCAAGCATTTTTTTTTTTTTCGAAACATAAAGCATCGAGGTGTGACTACACAACAATTCAAAAGTCGATGAGCCAAGCAATTCAAAACAAGGTGGAGGAGGGGAAGAGCACGAGAGACAGAGGGTTCCGTAAGAGAGATGTGCGGTTGAGAGGGGAGAAGAAAAGGGAAGAAAAAGGGGAAAAAAGGAGGGGAAGAGGCAGAGGTCGAGAGGGCTTACCCTCGAGCTGCCACCGTCGCCGCTGCCACTACTGCCGTTGCTGCGGCCACCGTCGTCGTCGTCGTCGCTGCTCACCCCACCGCCTTGTTCTTCACTGCGTCGGGTCGCCGGTGACAGAAAGGGCAACGAAGGGGGAACCGAGAGGAAGGCGGAGAGGAAGAGGAGTCGGGCTCTTCACGAGCATGGGGCTCGGGTCCGGGTCTGGACCCTGACCCGACCCCACCTGCCAAAAAGCCGAGCGTTACATCTATAGCCTGTTTGATAATACAAAAGGGAGTGCTGTCGAGGGAAGTGAGGCGGCAACTAGATCAGCCTCAACCCTAATTAAATATTAACTCAAACAATATTACAACTATGACAGGAATTCCCCCATTATGAAATCAATGAAAATTATTTTGCACGTGCCAAGATAGAGATGTGCGCTAACCAAAACACTTACAAGGAGTGTTCAGATCTGGACCTAGATCCAAACATGATGAGGATATCGTATGTTAGCAGTTAGCACCCTCTTAGCCTCTCTCAAGTTGTACATGGTCCTGGACCATGCACAACTAGTTCTTGAATTCCCCCATTATGAAATCAATGAAAATTATTTTGCACGTGCCAAGATAGAGATGTGCGCTAACCAAAACACATATAAGGAGTGTTCAGATCTGGACCTAGATCCAAACATGATGAGGATATCGTGTGTTAGCAGTTAGCACCCTCTTAGCCTCTCTCAAGTTGTACATGGTCCTGGACCATGCACAACTAGTTCTTCAACATGTGCATGTACTCCATTTTCCTAGATCCAAACATGATGAGGACCTTATCCTTGTTGAAAAATTCACTTCTCACTATATCAAGCTGATTTATGATGACCTTGACTTGGTTCAAGTACTCCATTAACTGACATTCGATCTTCCTTGAGACTCTGAAACTCCCTTTTTAGATATAGAATGTGTGCCTTTGATACATGAGAATGCGTCTGTGCAAGCCTGTTCCACAACTGTGCTGCTATGCAGTCATCCTCCCTCTTTTATTCTATCACTTATTGTGATTGTTGATTAAGTGAATGAAGTTTTCTCTCTCCTAGGGTTGTGGTTTTGCCCCTAGGTTAGAGCTTCCCCGTGGTTTTTCACCTCTTTTTGAGGTTTTCCACGTAAATCATGTGCTGGCTTTTCTTTCTCTTCTTCCGCTGCATGTCTCTACAGTTTGTAAACTAAGAAAATCTATTCATGGACTCAAACAGGCCTCACACTCATGGTTTGACAGTTTCTCATGCAAGATTCAAGAATGTGGTTTTCGGAGATGTCCTCTAGATGACTCTCTTTTCATTTATCGAAAGGAAAACATATTCTTTTTACTTCTTATATATGTTGATGATATTGTTATCACAGGCAGTTCTGAAAAACACATAGAAGACACTAAAGCTTTGATGATGCGAAACTTCAAAATAAAAGAGCTTCATGATTTACAATTCTTTCTTGGAGTGGAGATTGATAGGCACAATGATTGCCTCAAGTTGACACAACAAAAATACACGTTGGATCTACTAAAAAAGATAGGTTTTTCTAGTTATAACCCTGTTGGAACTCCTATTGTTCTAAATCAAAGATAGGTTTTTCTAATTACAACCCTGTTGGAACTCCTATTGTTCTAAATCAAAGACTAAGTGCTCAGGACAGAGAGTTATATCAAGATCCTACACAATATCGAAGGATTGTTGGGACACTTCAATATCTTACATTCACTAGACCAGATATTATATATGTTGTGAATCAAGTATCTCAATTTGTTTTTGCACCTAAAGATACTGACAAGGATGTTGTCAAAAGAGTATTAAGATAATCTAAAAGGGACAGCACGAGATTGCTTAGTTTTTGGTAAGAACGGAAATATAACTGTTGGACATCAACCTATGACATTCACAGATGCAAATTGGGTTGGAGATCCCGATTAGAGAAATTTTATTTCCGGTTTTTGTATTTTCATTGGACGTAACCTTGTGTCTTGGAGTTGTCGAAAGCAAAAGGTAGTGGCAAGATCCAACAATAAAGCTGAATATAGATGTATGGCTGCAGGTACTACTGATATTACATAGGTTAGACATTTGCTAGAGGACATTGGCGAAAAGATTAAAATATCAATGTTAATGTGCGATAATCAAAGCGCTATTAACATTGCTTTTAGTCCCATACGGCATGGTCAAACAAAGCACATTGAGATTGATCAACATTTTATTAGACAAAAAGTGGAAGACAAGGAGATTCAACCTATTTATGTTCGTACATATGAACAAGTTGCAGACTTATTTACAAAAGGAGTAACGAAACAACGATTCTGGTTTCTCAAAGGCAAGTTGTACATGGTGCAAACCATATACAACTTGAGGGAAGATTATAAGATGTTGGATCTAATCTGATCCAAATCCAACACGTCTAACTATGTCTGATCACATTTATCTAGGCAGGGTTATGATTGTAATTTTTGTAATTGTTTTATTCTAGACTCTAGATTATTGTGTTGCTTCACTCTAGACTCTAGATTATTATGTTGCTTCACTCTAGACTCTAGGTTATTATGATTGTTTCATTCTAGATTCTTGTAAATTGTGTATAGGGATCATTATATAAATGGGTTGCGTGAGAATGTAAAGACTCATCTCCTTTTCTCATTTCTCTTTTCTTGTTCTCTCTCTTGACCTTTCCTTTGCTGAAACTGATCGTGGGTTATAGTTCGATACCCAAAATCTTACATAATCCACTATTCTGATTTGGACATCACCAGTTGTTTGTCTTTCATGCCCATTTTGGTCCAAGAGATGTGGATCCTGTTAAATTCAACTTGAGATTTCTGGATTAGTGGGAGTTTGAATACTATATTGTGCCTGTGGAGGATAAAAATATCTTGGACATAAAAATATCTTGAACTCTAATATCCAAGTATGGGAATGCCTTGTGTATTATTAATATTTAATATTTGAATGAAGATTGAGGGTTAGATTATCTAAACATGTTAGAACCTTGTACCTTTGTTGGGCTGGTGTATGCCTAGGCCTTTACATGGACAATGGCTGGTTCAGTGGTTACGGGTATTAAGACATATAATAATGTTTGGATCTGGACCCAGATGCGGAAACATCCAACATTGGGCTATGTCCAATTTAATGTGACCTAATTTGTTTCACTAATGGCATGTTGTATTTCTTAAGTTGTATTAGGGGCATTCTTGTCCATCTTGTAGAAGTGATCAAGTTTATAATGAATCAGGGTTGAGGGCTGAGTTGGTCACTGCTACCCCTCCCTTCATAGCATCTATTTCTCTTCTTCTTCTCTCCTTTCTGCAGGATGACACTGGTGATAAAACAGATCCAATATTTGTAAATTCTGCAACAGGCTGGGTTATTAAAGCGCAGATAGGATGGTATATTTATTATTAAATGAAAGGTCAATCCTTCTTTATGCATGGTTACAAATTACCAATCTCAGGGATTTTTGGGGAGGTTTTCCTCGGCAGTTCTTTTTAAAATATTATTTTTTGGGAAATCTTGGAAACTCATAAAATTGATAAAGAATGGGGTAATAGAAAATTATAAAATTGTGACCTTTCTACTATTTTTGTTACAAAACCATTGACAAAAATCAATGAAAGAGGGAATATTGTGATATTATCTGAATATTTATTTTCTGGCAACAATATTTGCTGATAATGTCGGCCAGCTTTAAGGTGCCAAAATTATAATGATACTTTCAACATGTTGGTTATATTTGAGACTCTGATTCTACGTAAATAGGAGTGTGTCCTCCTTGAGATCAAGAAATTAAAAGAATTAATATAGGTTCAGAATAATGTCTGGCATTGAACCGATGGAAAGACAATGCTGAATGCTCCCTATAATTTGCAGGTAAATCTTGTTACCTAACAAGCCCCAGGTTTAAATGCCAATGCAGATCATAATAGCTGTTTTGCATATTGTGCCAGCTATACTGATGGCTTTTCCATCTCTGTTTGATAAATGCAGATGGTGCCATTGTTTAATTTCTCATTAAGTAGTGTTGCTGTTGGTGTACATGGGAAGCCTGGTGTTCTGAACTCATCTGTGAGCTTCTCATCAGTTGCGAAGTCATTTAATGACAAAAATGATTGCTGGGAGCCCTTTATAGAGCCTGTGGATGGTTTTATAAGGTAATTTGGCTTCTGAAAGATGGTTCCATCTTTCTGTTTCATAGTGATCAATGCTTTTTTCTTAGCATGTGCTTGGTCCCTGGTATTTGATCCTTGGGTTATATTTCTATAAATGTCTGGATGTTTCTTTAGCTAGTAAAGTCTCACTCTTGAACTTTTTTTCAGATACCAGTATGATATAAGTGCACCTGGTATGTCATCCCAGCTACGAATTACCTCCACACGGGACTTGAACATAAATGTGTCAGTTTCAAATATAAACCTAATTCTGCAAGCATATGCAAGTTGGAGTAGTCTTAGTCAGGTTAACGAATCCTACAAGATGATGGTATGTCTTGAATGTTAGTTAAAATGATTAATTTATCCGCTTTCTTTAATTTATATCATATGGCCTTCAATATGGTCCTATTTGATGTTTGATATATTTGGCAGCGTCATGATTCTTTTACTTTTGATGGGGGGTACATTCTAGACATCCATCACAAGAGAGCTTACTACATTATCCCAGAGAATAAACTTGGTCGTGACATTTTTCTTCGTGCCTTCGAATCTGGTGGTATTTCCAAAATATTCAGCTTGCAGTCAGCTGATGCAATGCCCATTAAGGTTCCTGTATCAAAGAGCATGTGGGGTTCTCATATAAAGAGCATAAATTCTGTCACTTCGAGGAAGATGATTGCTGTAATGATTACTGAGGGAGAGGTTAAGTTACTTTTCATTAACAAAGAACTGATCTCCTTTGATTTCCTTCAATCATTTCTGTATGTTCCTTAGTTGATTAAGGTCTTCCATGTGGACAATGCAGTTTCCCTGTGATGATCTGGTGAACACTCACCAGTATATGGTTGCGATACGAATTTCTCAAAATGACTGCATGCCAGTGTCCAAGCAGCAGCAGCAAACAGCACGCACATGTTTTATAAACTCAGAGTGTAATTCTGATGGTCTTTCTCTGGCTAAATGGAACGAAATTTTTTTCTTTAAAATTGAATCTGAGGTATGTGAAACATTATTTATCTCATTTTTACCTGCATTTAGTAAGTATTTGATTTCATGGTTAATTAAGAGACCTAGTATAGCGTTGCCCCACTTATGGTTTCAGGCATTTATTGCGATAAAACCATGGTCGCTGGACAATAAACAGTGCAGACAAAAGATGAATGCATTTGGCAGAAAAAGATCAGTTTATGTTGCTATTATTGAGCTGATGGAAGTAGAACTGACATCTCCTCTACAGGGCTTTTGTGTATGCTGGAGATTTGTTATAGAAGGATAACACCATCCATTTTATTTTCCGTGTAATATATGCATAATATCAGTTTTATGTGACCTTTGATTCTTTTCTTCATTAGATTACATAATCAACATACTTAATACTGTAACTGCATAGGTAGTTTTCTGATCTTTGTGCTTTTGTTGGACAATAATGCAATCTCTTTTCCTTATGATTCTTTTCTCCATGAGTTCAGCTGTGAAACCTTGTAATATTAATGATTTTGATACATACAATCCCTTGTTTTAGTAACTCATTCCTGCTTTTAGTTTCAAACTATTTTTCTAGTCTCACCTCGAAAGTTTCTGGCATTGCCCTCCTTTGCTTTGCTGTCTGGTGAATAACTGGTCTACCTGTTCACTACAATCCTTAGCTCCCTTAATACTGGGCCGTTTTTTAATTCTCTTCAGGAAAGTTGCATGGTTGACATCATTGTGACTGACTTAGGAAAAGGTAATCAAATGCCTCAGCAATTAAAGAATATTTCTTTTATATTATTTTATGTCCTTGAAAAAGTTTGATCTCATGCTTTCTAGGGCATTCTTCTGCGAATCTGCAGGTGAACCTATAGGTTCTTGCTCAGCATCTTTGATGCAGATGACCAATCTGGTCGATACCAGTTCAGCTTCTGATTCTAAACATAACTTGTCATGGATAGATCTGTCTGCAATAAAAGAGACAGGGAATGTATGTATTCTTTACTCAGGCTCTCTTTGGCTAAGATAATTTACTTAGAGCCTTCAATTCATTGTAAACTAGTTGTTTATGCTGCAGAGGATATGTACAGGGAAGTCTGATATTTTCCATGGGAGAATACGATGTGGGATTGTCATCTTTTCTTGTGCTGATGCGGAGAATGAGGGTCAGTTGTTCTCCGAATATATGGAACCAGGTTCCCTTCAGATCAGTCCTGGCAACCATGGACCTTGGACTACTTTAAGGTTGAACTATGCTGCTCATGCAGCTTGTTGGCGGTTAGGAAATGATATAGTTGCCAGTGAAGTTACTCTGAGAGATGGTGATAGGCATATCGCAATTCGGTCTCTAGTTTATGTTGTCAACAGTACAGATTTAGCAGTTGATTTAGCATTACGTTCCAATTTTTCTAGGAGCTGGCCAATAGACCATTATATACCGATGGAGAAAGGGGAAATCATCACAGAGGAATTTTTTGAAGTTCAAATATATGATCCCCAAACTGGATGGGTGCATCATCACAGTGATGACTCTTCATCGTTAGACAAACAGCAGAAAGATGGGCAGTCTTCTCAGATGGTGAGTCTCTTCTGACTTGGTGGAATTATTATTTAATTAGTAGTATGAACTATTTTATTTGGAGACCAGATTGCTTGTGATTGATGAACATCTTCCGGAAAATATTATCCAGTAACCTCAGCTGTGACCTTCCAGCACTGTATTTTTGTAGGTTCTCAGTAATGTGTAATTTGGTTTTCCCTCTAGGTTGATGGTGTTCAAACTACATGCAATTGATGCTAAGGATCATGTTAACATGTTTTGGCTTGTGGTTAAGGTCAAAACAGGAGCTATCTTTTTATTGCATTCGTTATTTTTTGTGGTGTGGAAGCCTTACACCTAATTGTACTTAATAACATCTCAATGTTCTATTTACTGCTATGCTTTTGCTCTCTCTCTCTCTTTCGCTATCCCTTCCTTCTTTCTCTCTCTCTATCCATATATTATATGTACATAATTACATGTATATATGTCTCCACGAGACTGCTCTCTGCTTGGTAGTGACCCTGATTATTTTCCCTTCCTGGAATATGTAGTTAGTGAGACCTTACTCTTATAACTTTTTTTGCTTCTATTTGGATTTTGGGAGGTAAGAAGAGGGCCTTTGCATGTATCCATTTGTTCTTTTTCATGCAGTTATGTGGTCCCAGACACTTTTGATTGCCTTTGGTGATAATTGTTGAATCAATTCAATTGGCTATCAATAATATTCACACTTTCTGGAACATTCAATTTCATTTTTAACTTTGTTATAGCCCTTATAAGTTCAAGTGCATTAATTTATTAGAAAGGATGAACTGATGTAAAGTGGTATATGGCTTTAAACACAAGAGCTTTCACATTGCTGCCTTGTTTCTGCATAAGTACCAAGTATGGCCTATGTCTTCCTCACAAGAGAGGCTAGCAGCTTGTTATTATGGTAGGCTTAGCTTTGAATTTCACCTAGTGTCTGAAGGGACGGGCATGTCTTCGCTGACAAACAGACAAACACTATCGAAAAGGAGTAGCGGCTTGATGTTATGATAGGCTTAGCTTTGAATTTCACCTAGTGGCTGAAGGGATGGCAAGTCCTTGCTAACAAACACTATAAACAGGGGTGGAGGGAAGGGGGGCTGGCAGGGGCCTTGGCCCCCCTCAGATTTTAAAAACATTAAAAATTTATATGTAAATCTAAAAAATTTTAGTTTAGTATATATAAAAAATTTGAAAATTTCTATTTCGGCCCCTGTTAAAAACTTGAAACTATAGTTTGGCCCCTGCAACAAAAAATTCCTGGCTCCACCCTTGAATACCGAGAAGGAGTCCAACCTACACCTAAGGCCGAGGCCCCTTCCACTTTTGAACTTAAGTCCTATGTGGTTGACAGATAGCTATACAAAGCCACTGAAGTTACAATATTTTACTTGGCCATTTACAAGTGTTCAAAGCAAAAAAAGCTGGTGAGTGCGGAGAATCCATGCCACTTTGCCCTTTGGCCATGCTTCGTGCCTTGCCTGAAGGCCACTTCTTCTGGCAAGGATTTGGGTCTCTGCCATATCCCATGCCATACATGCATCATGTCTGCTGTGACCTTTAGGTGCTTTACATTCCGAGTGTGCAGTTTTATCCAGTCCCTTGCAAAGGGTTTCTTTTTGTACATCGCACTCTGACCTGCACTGGTTGCTATCTGGGTGTTCATTTATCTGAAGAAATATTTTATTGAAATCAATTTATTCTTCTGCTGTCTGTTATAAAGCTTTAATGCACTTGGTTATTTGTTTGATTTGCATTTAACATTTTTTAAGCATCCCATCTTGCCTAGCATTGATGAATCATGATCACAGACTGCTCTGCTTCTCTGTATTTTGAAACCTAGGACATTCTCATCTTTCTTGTTGATCATCTAGGTGCTCCCTGCTATTGAGTTGCCGCCAGGATGGGAATGGGTTGATGATTGGAATGTAGATACATCATTAAACACTATCGATGGGTGGGTGTATTCATCAGATCTTGAAGGTAGAAAGTGGCCTAATTTGTCTGGTCATGAAAAATCTTTACAGCATGTGAGACAAAGGAAATGGAAAAGAAATAGGAGAAAAATACCTGATAGTGCCAATAAGCAGATCCTTGGACTTCTGAAACCAGGAGAAAGTATCCCACTCTCTCTATCAAGCTTGACAGCTCCTGGTATAGTGGAGATATTGCCCAAGAGCTCCTCTGATGAAAGCGAATATTCTTGGAGTTCATTCTCTGACAGGTATATTAAGTCTACCGAGTATGGCCATCCTGATGAAGTTCCTCAATTTTGCCTGTCATCTCTTGTTGAGGCTGAAGATCTTCTGCACTGTCCATTTGCAAGTGGGAGTTCCTCTGAAGATGCAAATGGATTATGGTTTTGTTTGAGCACCCAAGCGACAGAGATAGGAAAGGATATCCATTCAAATTCTATCCAGGATTGGAAGCTTGTGCTTATCCCGCCACTATCTTTTATAAATTTTCTTCCACTCTCTGTGGAGCTATCTGTTCTTGAGAGAAAACCATGTGGTGCTTTTGCTATTCGATCTCGAGGGGTTCTTCATCCTGGAGAAAAGACAAATGTCTATAGTGCTGATATGCACAATCCTTTGTATGTTTCTCTCTTTCTCCAAGGGGGTTGGCAACCAATAAACGTATGACACATTTCTCCCCATGGTTTTTTCCTTTCTTTCTTTTTTCTTGTTTGTAATATTTTTCATTCCATTCTGTCAATTTATGGTATATTGATGGCATCATTTTACAGGAAGCGGTCTTGATCTCCCATCCTACTCAGAAACCATCCAAAGCTTTTAGTTTAAGGAGCACTTTTTCAGGAAGGTATGCTATAATCCTTCATCAGGCATGGTGTTCTCTTATGTTCAGTTTAGTTGTTTATGAAATATCCTGTTTATTGGATCTGTCAGAGGTGCTTCAGCTTTTTAATATTGTGCAGGATCGTTGAAGTTATTCTTGAGCAGAACCTTGGTGTGGACCAGCAAATAGCAAAAGTTATCAGGATTTATTCTCCCTATTGGATTGAATTTTCAAGGTGTCCTCCACTTACATGTAGATTAGTAAGCTTACCAGTAAAAGGACGTTATTCTTCTTCACTCCTTTCAAACAAAGACAATGAGGATGTTGTCGAATTCACAAACGACGAGATGGTTGATGGATGTACAATTGGCTCAGTGATAAATTTCGGAAATATGGGAATGTCTGTTACAATGAGTGGGCCTGACAAGCAAGTGTTCGGTCCAGTTTCAGATCTTTCTCTGCTTGGTGGTCTGGTATGTCAAAAGCTTGAAAATAATGGTACTTAAAGGATATCATAATTAACTACTAATGGATTTATTGTTCCAGGGTGGCTCAATCATTGTTAAAGCCTATGATACTGATAAAAAGTGCATCCGTTTGCTTGTCTCTGCAAAACCTTGCCCATACCAGTCTGTTCCAACAAAGGTTTGTGTGCTGTTCGAAGTGTCATTTCCACTGTTTCCTTCCTACAGATGTCCTGGAAATGATACCCTGGGACGGATGTAAAGCTTTATTTATCTTATTGTTTAATTTCAGGTAATAACCATTCGACCTTTCATGACTTTTACCAATCGTTATGGCCAAGATATTTATCTTAAGCTAAACACGGAGGATGAACCAAAAATTCTCCATTCATATGATTCAAGAGTATCATTTGCCCACCATGAAAATGGAGATTCAGAAAAACTTCAGGTAAGTTATGGCTCATGCCTCTTATTAATGTCGAACTATTTTTTGTCAGGAATTGTTTTTGTTGTGATATCTGTGGTGTTATTATGCTACCAATAAGTAGTCATATATGCATTTTGCTTGAGTGATCCTGTAGTGATGACTATGTTGGGTTGTCATCTCATCTTTGGATATAATGGTCTTGAGCCAAATCCGAACTTTTGACAAGCTTTGATCGCTTTTGGTAAGTTCATAAGAGTTTCCATAAAAATTTGGCTGGTTCTATAACCGTTTGAATTTCATTCCTTTGTTGGACCAAAGTACATGCCTAATCTTGATAACCATATGCACGAGTTGAACCAAGTACTGATGTAGGAGGCAGCATATATAAGCGATCAGGCTGTCTTGGGTTCTTCCAGCCTCCTAATGTCTCACTCAGCCTGCAAGATACTGTCTTCTTCATTGGCTTATGTGCCCCCCCAAAAAAAAAAAAAAATTTGGAGAGATCTATGATTTTGAAAAAAATTCAAACTAAAAGGCAGAATGGGTCAATTTGTTCCTTGTGAATTGTTCTTGCCAAGGGCCTACTGATTCTGTTTGGTGGCTGCGGGAGAGAGACAAGTGAAATTGAGCCAAGCCAAGTCACACGGGTAAGCCTATTAGGTCCAAGTATTCATGTTGTTGGGACACAAGTAGTTAGTCACAGTTGGGTACGTTCTATATCAGATTGGGACAGATCTGTATCCAATGCAATAATCGTAGTGGAAGGTAAGTCATTCCCTTCCTTTTCTCTACTTGCTTGTATATTTCATGTCTTGTTTAAACATGCAAATCGTCAGCCATGATTGACCTCATTTTGCTCAGAACTGCAATTCCCACAAACCAATGCCTTACTTCATTCTCCCCCTTTGCCTGCATCTTCTTCTTTATGCAGCCATGCTCTCCTTTTCTACCTTGTAACCTTGGCCTACTTGTAGGTCATTTCTCATAGGAATCTTCATAGCTCTCCCTCTTTTCCACCTTTCTTGCATATGCAACATGTCAGCAAGCTGCTACCGTTCTCCAGCCTAGAAGTTCTTGCAATTTGCACCACCACCTTCCATTAACAGCAGTTGTTCCTCTTCTTCCCACCCCTTGTGATCCAAATCCACAGGACTTTGAATGTCAACTGTATGTATATATATATATATGTATGTTGCGTGAAGCCAGAAAGGAGAAGGGAAGAGAACGAGACAGAGAGACAAAAAACTGTTTTCGTGATTCAATAATCTGCCCTAATCTCATGTTAAATGAGAATTAGTGTGAAACCAATAAATTACAAGATAAGTCGAAGACTAGAACATTTATTTGTAAAGAGTTGTTCCTAAAACTCTTAAATATTCAAAACACCACCTAACATACATATTATTATCGAACATTCCCCCTCAAGCTGGAGCATAGATGTTAATCATGCTCAGCTTGTCACAACATCTAGAAAACTCTGCAATAGACAACGCTTTAATAAAGAAATCAGCTACTTGATCTTCAGAGGCTACATGTATAGTGGAGATGATTCCCTCTTGAACCATATCACGAATGCAATGGCAATCTTCTTTGTAGAAACACGTAACGAGATAGGGAGAAGGAAAAGAGACACACAATATACGTGAAAAACTTCAAAGAGAGGTGAAAAACCACGGAGAAGCTCTACCTAGGTGCACAACCGCAACCCTAGGAGAGAGAAAGTCTTATTCCACTTAATCAACAATTACACCATAAGTGAGAATATATAAGAGGGAGACCCGCCTAGGGTACCGAGCCACTCTCGGTACCCGCGCCCATGGGACCGGGTCCATATCCAGACCCGGTACCCTAATACATGATATTCTAACACTCCCCCTCAAGCTTGGCATACATGTCAAACCTGCCAAGCTTGCTAACATTCTTTTCGAATGAAGATGTACATAGCCCTTTAGTTAAAACATCCGCGACTTGATCTTCAGACTTCATATACGGCAGAATTAACTCCTTCGAGTCGATGCGTTCCCGGATAAAATGACGATCAATCTCCACATGTTTGGTTCTGTCATGCAGGACCAGATTATTAACAAGATTAATGGCTGACTTGTTGTCACAGTACATCTTCATTTTATCTCCCAGTTCAATCCCAATATCAGCTAGAAGAATCTTCAACCATAGCATCTCTGTGACCCCCATAGCAACAGCCCTGTACTCAGCCTCAGCACTGGACCTCGAACACACTTCTTGCCTCTTACTCCTCCATACAACCAGGTTACCTCCAAGAAAGATACAATACCCAGTAGTGGATCTCCTAGTGTCTGTGCACCCTGCCCAATCTGCATCAGAGTAGCCTTCAATAGTAAGTTCGTCTTGCCGGGTATACAGCAGTCCTTTTCCTGGGTCATTCTTTAAGTACTCCAACACTCTTTTTGCACTCTTCCAGTGACAATCCGTGGGAGCATGCATAAATTGGCTTAGCACATTCACCGCATACGTGATATCAGGGCGAGTCAAAGTAAGGTAGATAAGCTTACCAACTAGCCTCTGATATCGACCTTTTCTTTCCTCATCCAGAATATTGCCTGTCTTGATACTAATCTTAGTACCCGATTCCATTGGAGTAAGATAGGGCCTACATCCAAGTTTATCTGTCTCCTTTAGCAAATCTAGAGTATACTTCCTTTGACTCATAACCAGCCCTGTCTCTGATCGTGCAATCTCTATCCCCAAAAAGTATCTTAGTTTACCCAGATCCTTGAGGTCGAACTCTTCAGCTAACCTTTCCTTCATTTTCCTGTTTTCTTCTTCGTCATCGCCTGTGACAATCATATCATCAACATAAACAAGGAGAAGACTCACCAGACCGTTTCTCTGCTTTATGAATAATGTGTGATCGCCATTTCCTTGCTTGTACCCAGTTGACTTCATAACAACTTTTAGTCTTTCAAACCATGCCCTAGGCGACTGCTTCAGGCCATACAAAGCTTTCTTGAGGTGACAACACTTTCCCTCTTGGGCATACCCGAGAGGCATGCTCATGTAGACTTCTTCCTCCAAATGACCATTCAAGAATGCATTTTTAACATCAAGCTGGTCCATGCGCCACTTCTTGTGCACCGCAAGAGCTAAAATAACCCTCACCGTCTTTAACTTTGCAACTGGAGCAAAGGTCTCAAGGTAGTCGATCCCATACTTCTGGCTAAAACCCTTCGCAACCAGACGAGCCTTATACCGATCTACAATGCCATCAGGTTTGTACTTCACATTGAACACCCACTTAGAACCAACTAAGTGTGTCCCTTTGAGAATATCAACAACTTCCCACGTACTTAGCCATTTGGGATCGTACTTAGCATCATCCACTGACCTGGGAATCACAACTTGGGATAAAGAAGTAATAAAGCACTTGTAATCTTTACTCAGCTTAGCATAAGAGACAAATCTCTGAATAGGGTGAAAAGTACATGACCTGGTGCCCTTGCGCAAGGCTATGGGAAGCTCTTCATTCAATGGACTTGGATCATTCGGGGAAGTCACATGACTGGGATTGGTTCTATCAACATCTTCAACATCTTCCACTGCAACTTCTTCAACATCTTCCACTACAACTTTCTGCTTTCTGACATAAACCTGGCCAAACAAGTTATCACGGGCGGCTGTGGCCTGAGTATCCACAGAGCCCCCTTCCACATGACTGCCCCTGTCCTCACTGACTGTGTCAATCGCACTGGGACTAGCCTTGTAGTCCAAGAATTCCATAAACTGAATCAACTGATTTGAGGAATACTCTTCCCCTTTGTTCCCTAGACACTCCCCCTGAAGAGGATTCAGAGGAAAGTACGCCTCATGTTCATGAAAGGTAACATCCCTGGAGACATATACTCTGGAAGTGCTAGGATCGACACACTTGTATCCCTTCTGGGTGGAGGAATACCCCAAAAAGACTGCTTTGATGGACCGAGGATCAAGTTTCTTGAGAGTGGGACTATGATCATGGACAAAACAAACACACCCAAACACCCGAGGGGTCAAAGGCCAGGGATTCTGAGTAGGCCACAGAACAGAATAAGGGGAATGACCATTCAACACACGAGTAGGCGTACGGTTAATGAGATGAGCACTAGTGAGAAGTGCATCACCCCAGTACCGCTTAGGGACATGACGTTGAAACATAATGGCCCGGGTGACATTTAACAAATGACGGTTCTTCCTTTCAGCAACGCCATTCTGAGGAGGTGTGTAACTACAAGATGTTTCGTGTATAATACCCTTGCTTCGCAAGAAGTCATCAAAGGATTGGGAGACATACTCTCGAGCATTGTCAGTCCGAAAGGCCTGAACAGAGGTCTGAAATTGAGTTTCAACAAATGCAACGAAGTTTTTGACAATGCCGGGAACTTCACTACGTTCTTTCAACAAATACACAAACGTACACCGAGAGTAGTCATCAATAAGAGTCATGAAATAATGAAAACCACGACAAGTGGGTACCCCCGAAGGACCCCAAACATCAGAGTGAACCAAAGCAAAAGGACGGTTGGTTTTATTGAAAGAAATAGGGTACGAGGCCCTAACATGCTTAGACAACTGACACACTTCACAGGCGAGAGAGTCTAGGGAAACAGAAGTAAAAAGTCGAGGAAACAACTTCTTAATCAATTGGAACGGGAGATGGCCAAGCCGCTCGTGCCATCGCACGATGGTAGATCTGTCCTCCACACCTGACAACTGTCCACTAGTGGTTGAAATGAGAGCAGAAGCAACCTGCACGGGCAGTCTGTAGAGTCCATCAATAACCGAACCAATCTCAATCTTCGTCCCCGTCACCAAGTCCTGCAGGAAACACCGATCAGCAGAGAAGATTAGATTGCAATTGAGTTCTTTGGTAATACTGCTGACAGATAACAAATTCACCGGGATATTGGGGACATGAAGAGCATTATGAAGAAGATATTTATTCAACAAGGACAAACTCCCTTTTCCAGCCACAGAAATAGAAGACCCATCAGCCATAGACACGCGTTGCTGCCCGGAAGACAATTTATATTCTTGAAACATCTTAGGATCCCCTGGCATATGATGCGTAGCTCCGCTATCAACAATCCAATCACCGACCTTGGGAGTCATCTCTTCAGCCATCACGATCACCAGAGAGAGACAACAGGACAAAGGGCGGCAAAGGTGGAAGAAGCCCTGACAGCGACGGAAGAACGATGGCGCCGCAGGTCACCAGCAGCGTGGAACAACGATGAGCACCAACGGGCAGTAAATTCCTTGGATAGAATCACAAGAACGAGAGAAAAATCAAGTTCTATCAAGAAAGAAACGATAAAGAGAGAGATGTAATATCTTCACTAGATTCCCAATCAACCCCAAGAGTGACCAGAATGTCGATTGGGGGAAACAATCGTCGATGTCGCTCGACGGAAGCGATGCCTCCTCTCTCTTGGGCTGCAATCTCTCACGGGTAGAAGTTGCACCACACGTTCTCTTTGCTGGAATCAAGATTCAAGAGGCAAAACCAGCAAGTATCAAGGTATAGAAGTGAATAGGAAATCAACTTCGAGATGAGGAAAGCCTTCACCCGTAAGACCAATTTAACCCCGGTCTTTTGTAAGGAAAGGGGGATGCGATCGCCGGAGCGCCGGTGGACGTTGAGGCAATCCTCAAGTTACGCTCCTCTCCTCCTTTACGTCAGCGCCTAAGCACGCATATCTCCCTTCTTCTCCGGGAAGCAAGACGACGACGCCGGTCAACAACACACGAACGACGGCACAAGAGCGACGCCGTAAAAGGGGTGACACCGGCGGCGGCGGAAACCGTTGTGGTGGTATCGGATAAGGCAGCGGCGGCGGCGGCAGCAGCGGTGGCGGCAGCGGCGGTGGCGGCAGCGGCAGTGGCAGCGGCGGCAGTGGCAGCGGTAACGGCGGCTGCAGGGGTGACGGTGGTCGCGGTGAGAGATATTAGGGTTGGAACTTCACAAACCCTAAAAATTTCCCAAACTCGTCGGCTCTGATACCATGTAGAAACACGTAACGAGATAGGGAGAAGGAAAAGAGACACAATATACGTGGAAAACCTCAAAGAGAGGTGAAAAACCACGGAGAAGCTCTACCTAGGTGCACAACCGCAACCCTGGGAGAGAGAAAGTCTTATTCCACTTAATCAACAATTACACCATAAGTGAGAATATATAAGAGGGAGACCCGCCTAGGGTACCGAGCCACTCTCGGTACCCGCGCCCATGGGACCGGGTCCATATCCAGACCCGGTACCCTAATACATGATATTCTAACAAATACCTTTGGCTAGCCAACCACACTTTATGGGTACTTCTACCCGTTAAGTCTATTCAATCAAATCATTGCCCAATGACAATGCAGACAAAAATCTCATAACAAGCAAATCATAACAATCACTTCATATGGAAACTCAGCCGAACCGTGGATAGTAATCTCAATCAGTGATTGACTTGTACCTGTCCTAAGCAAATATCATGCTAGGATGCTCACTAATGCATAGTTAGGCTCGAAGAGGTACTCACAACCAAACGTTTCACATTACAAACCCTCACTCACTATTTCCTGTAATATCCGAAAAAGTTGCCGATGAGGCCTAATTCACATTCGTTTATCAACCTACAACTCATCTCTTTATAAAAGGCTCAAAAACAATCATTTGAATTATTATTGTTAATTTTGTTATTTGTTCAATTTTTTTATCTTTTATATATATATATATATATATATATATATATATATACACACACACACACACACACACACATAGTGCATTTGTTGCTTTTTTAGAGCATCAGAATAAAAATATCGATTTTTGCAAGCAGAGGTTTTTGTGTTAATAACGCGGTAAGTTTGTTGTCACGTTCTCTGAAAAATGTGTCATATTGAAGTTTTTGCTTCCAGGAAAGGTTATGAGCCATGAAACTCATTAGGATCAAAGCGAGCAATATATAGCCATCAAACTTTTGCTCAAAACCCTAGATATGGTGTTTTTCCTAAGCATTTGCATATATAGTTCTCAGGTTTCTATAGGGAAAACTTTTCTCAGAATCAATGAAGTTTTTTTTTTTTTTTTTTGAGAGACTCTTAGGAATTTGAGAAGCTTAATTGAAAGAACGTTATGAAAATTTGAGTTTTCTTCTCATTTTCTGACAAAAGCATTGATAAAAATTCAAAATTGCTATGAAAGTGTTAAAAGAAATCTCAAAAAATGAAAATATATTAAGAACATTTTTTCTGAAAAAAAATGTTAAAGGAAGTAAAGGAAATGTGATATTTTCATGTTAGATTTTTTTAAAAAAATATCATGATTTTGCCATGATTTGTCGTTCTTCTTTATTTTTCTCCTTTTCTCATTTTGGCAAAAAAATGGTGAGGGGGTAGTATTCTTAACTTATTGCCAAATATGGGACGTTAGAGTTTTCTCCTTTTTATGGACACACTTCTTTGCCTGTTAAACTCCAAAAGCAAATGTGGAAAATAGACTCATTCCCCACCCAAAGCTGACTTATATGTCCAATCTAGTGCATTTCAGTTCACTGCATATTCAACTCTGGGTTCCAAGAGAAGACTGTGGTCAATGCAGTAATGTGCTCAAGTATATACATCTGTCACTTATTTTTGACTTAGATATGATAGTGTTTCCAAACCATATGTATACATCAATGAGTTTCCCTTGAGGAAAACATGTCTTGAAAGGGCTCGAAGTCTGATTTGGATATGACTGACACTACAGTAACAACCCAACTCAAAAGTCAAAATTATGTTGAACTTCCACTCTGGTAGATAACCTGCCCTTTAGTTACCTTATTGCCTTAAAAAGAAAAACATGACAAAATAGTATGGGACCTAAGCATAGATGAGCATTAACCTTTCTCAAGGATTTACCAGACCATCATTCCCAAACATGTGATGTTACAAGGAGTACAGTTAGTAGTAGGATAGCCTGTTCATGCTGTCTATTAGTGTATTATGGTAAGTCTTAAATGTTAAACATAGAATATATTGTTTGTTATTCTGTTAATGTGGTGTCTAGTGCTGCAGCCAATGACCTGTTTTAGCTAAAGTTGGCCCATTCCAGGCAAAATAGATTCTAAGTTCACAAGGTGTTCTCACAATATTTACTTTGGTTTTTCATTGTGATGATTGATCTGGTTATAGACTTGTATTGCTCATTAACACTTTTGTTACTACAGCCATCATCTCAGGTATCTACTCAGATGTTAATGAATAGATGAATTTGAGGGTGATTTTACTTGTGCATCATCTGTACTTGCTAACCTGATCCACTCTCCCTCCCTCCCCTTCTCTTTCTTTCTCTCTCTTCTGTGCTTCACATGGAAGCTCCTTGTTTGTAGATATTTGTTCATTCGTCAGGATGAGCTGGATACTTTTTTATTGTTATTTCAGGTTCGACTGGACGATACTGATTGGTGTTTCCCTTTGCAAATTCGAAAGGAAGATAATATCACCTTAGTATTACGGATGGACAATGGTGAGAGAAGATTTGTGAAGACTGAAATTCGTGGCTATGAGGAAGGTTCAAGATTTCTTATTGTTTTTCGTCTGGCATCTATAAATGGTCCCATCAGGTATTCACTTAATCAAGTGTCCCCTGGTTGTGAGTCAGCGGCAGAATTCCAGAATTTTCTAGATTACATCTAAAATTAAGTTATTTTGCTGTTTTCCAGGATAGAAAACAGAGCACCTCATAAACTTATTAATGTTTGTCAGTCTGGCTTGTGTGATGCTACTTGGATCCAGTTGCAACCTTTGTCTACCACAAGATTTGCATGGGAAGATCCATACGGACAAAAGGTTCTTGATGTAAAAATCCAATCTGAAGGAAATACTTCGTTTCACAAGTTCAGCTTTGAGAATCCTGAAACCTGCGCCTTGTGTGGTGGGGAGATGTGTTGTGTTCAACTCGTGATTACAGAACATTCAGATATCAAAGTTGCTAGATTTGTTGATCGTATACCCAGGAAAGGAGAACCGGCAACAATTGGAAGGCGGGAGGGTGGTCTATATGGTGAAACCAATCAGCAGAATAAGGTGCCACCTATGGAGCTGACAGTTGAGTTTGGCATACTTGGTGTTTCTGTGGTTGACCAGAGTCCTAGGGAGCTTTTGTATATTTACCTGGAAAGAGTATATATTTCATATTTAACTGGGTCTGATAGTGGAACAACTAGCAGGTAAACTTGTTTTTTCACCTCACGTTTTAGTTATATCATCTGTGCTAATCATAATATTCTTTCTTGTCCTTTTCTTTTTTTTGTCTTATAAAACTTGATGTCCCATGTGATGACCAAATATGTTCCCTTTGTGGTGAATAATTTCATTGATCACTTTTCACGACCATGAGGTTATTATATGATGGTGTGACCAGTTTGCTTTTATGATACTTCAACAAGTACTTGCATAAAAGTTTAAATTCTCCTATACATATCACATTTTAGAGATGATGTATAACTTAGAACTGAAGTGTTCGTATTTGGAAGTGTTTGTAGATTAAGTGATAAATGGAAGAAAAAGAAGCTGACTACTTATTGTTTGAATATCTCATTGTTTATTGTTTGCAAAGAGCGAATCCCATTATCTAAAGAGCTTGTAATATTTTGCTTATTATGTAAGGTGCCCTTTCTTCTTTGAAAAAAGGTCCTCTTTTTTTTTTTTCCCCCCTTCTTAGAACCTTATTTGAGGTTCTTTCAAGTTGGGGTTATCTTCCTTGAATGTAATAGTCGTGCAGTAGTAATCCCTCACTTCATTAGATTTCTACAAACCATAAACTGTTGATAGTTACCTATGTCCTAGCAGGACATTCCTACGCGATATCCTCCCTAACATGTATCCTCATGCTTTCATAAGAAGAATATTAAATTGAACCATATATTGAGGTGTTTCCTGACACAGGTTCAAGCTCATAGTAGGCCATTTGCAGTTTGACAACCAGCTTCCACTTACTGTGATGCCAGTGCTGCTTGCACCTGAATACAAGAGTGATGCACATCGGCCTGTTTTCAAGATGACTATCACAATGAGCAATGATAATACTGATGGCTTTCTAATCTTTCCATATGTATATGTGCGGGTATGTTACAAACATCCTCGAAATGAATAGATGCATGCTATTCTATATGGATTTACAGCTTGTTGTTTCACTCTGCTAGGTTGCTGAAAGATACTGGAGGATATCCATTCATGAGCCGATTATATGGGCGTTAGTGGACTTGTATGGGAGCCTGCGTCTGGATCGTCTTCCTGGAAAATCTAGTGTTACTAATGTGGATCCTGAATTACGAATAGAGTAAGTGCTATTTTTTCTTCTGGATATGAATAGGACAAGTCAGACAACCGCTACTATGTTAGTCCATGAACTAAACAAACTTAGGTCCTGGCTGATTGAGTGGCTAAGATTTCCAGAAGGACACTAGTGTGTGTAATGGAACTCCTTTATCAGTTATTGTCAAGCAATGGGAAATTATTGTGAGATCTCCATGTCCAGATTTGTCCAACATAAGAAAGAAGAGAAGAAGAGAAGAGAGAAAAGAGGTTTCTTCAATAATATGATAGCAGCCTCAAACTATCTGGGTGTGCCCTAATCTCATCATATTATTAACAAGGATTTTACAAGACATGAAAAGCTATGTGAGATATTCAAATACAAATATGCCCCTAGGACACATTGGGACACATAAACATGGCATAACTTGCGTAAGTTGGATCTTATTCTGATGCAAATACATATATAATGCATCCTTTCACCCCCACTCTCCCAAGTTGTTCATGGTCTTGAACAATGAACAATTTGCCTTCCAGCATGTAGATCATTGCTTAAATATTTCACAAATAGATCGCCAACCTGTTCTTTAGGTTGGACAAGCTCAAGCTATGTCACATGAGTGCGGGTGCCGGTGCATGTGCTAGTGTGACGTATCGCAAAAAATTTGGGTGCGAGGGTGTATGTCACACCCCAACACTTTGACCCCCGAATAACATTTTTTTTTTGTTAAGTAAAACGTTGACGCGCTGACACTACAATAGACCCAAAATCTCCCAGTAGGATGTAAGTTGAGACATCTAATCAACCTGCTGCTCCGGGTCTGTCAAAACCTGAAAAAGTAAACAACAGAAGGTTTAGCCTTCGCAGTATGACAATAAACCAGATAAATCCCTAAGGGCCTAACCCTCTAAGGTAAGGGCTCAAATCTGGGATATAACAAATACGAAAACAAAACATGACCATGTCATGATAGGAGTATGCAATCACATGACTTGTTGTGGAAGCCCATGTAGAGACCGCTTAATGACCACAATTAACACATTTAATAATCACTTTCACTTCATGCACATTCACTTCATGTAGAAACGCGAGAAAAGATGAAAAGAAGAACAAGATACACGATGTAACGTGGAAAACCCTCAACTTGAGGGAGAAAAAACCACGAATGAGGAGGAGTCGGTGCCCACTAGCATCCAGACTCTCTCTCTCTTGATAACTATCATTCACACTAAAGATTAGGGTTACAATGACATAAGTATGCCCTAACAGGCCA